>OY856187.1:103061532-103194060 GCA_963693315.1 Diogma glabrata
AGAGAGAGAGAGAGAGAGAGAGAGAGAGAGAGAGAGAGAGAGAGAGAGAGAGAGAGAGAATAAGTTAAGTCAGATTTGTTACGGGTAGTTTAAGAGAAACAAAGATTTCAAAACGTGCAGTTGACGTAGTCATAGTTAAGAGAAACTGCCATATTTGCTGAGAAGAAGACTTAACTAGATTTGAATTTTGATTTAGGGGTAGGATAAACCATCTGCACTGAAAGGTGTTAAAACTAATTTAGCTCCGCTGAGCATAAACCCAAACTAGCTAAACTGACCAGTTATCCGATACACATTCACTTAGTGGAAGCTGTAACAAGATTAATTAAACAGTACACTTAGTTAGCTTAGCTAATCGACAACAGAAGTCACCATGCTGAGGAATGGTTAGGATTAGCTCGTTTGTAGGAATATTCTAAGTCAGCTTAGCTGATGAGTAACCTGAAGAATGTTTGCTGACCGGTATTCTAAGTTAGCTTCGTTAAAGCATAGTTAGCTAGCCAGCTTTTTTCAGGGTTAGCTTCAGTCAGATGCGTTAAAGGCTACCTTCAGCAGATTTTGCACAGAGCGTAAAAATATTTGTAACAGGAGTTAAACATGACTGAGGAGTTCGTCAGAGCTAGATTTGCTAATTAATTGTCTGTGTCAGATTCTCTGAAAAGTACCCTCATTCAGCTTCTTTGATAGTTCTCTTCTGTACACTTCGGTTAGAGTCAATTTTAACCAGCTTTTCTAATGAATATACTTGTCTCAGTTGAGAGTTAGCTTAATCCAGATTCGCTTAGGAATAGCTTGAGCTTTATAGATTCTCTAAATAAATGTTTGACCTAATGGCCAGCTTAAGTCAATTTTAGTATAAGGGAAGTATAGTAAAGGTAGAATCAGTATCGCTGAGGGGTTAGACTAGCCAACTTCATTGCTGAATATTCTGAGTCACCTCGCCAGCAAACGAATAAGTTGAGTTAGTTTTTCTAATGAGTTGGATTCTTTGGGGTTTCAAAATGTCAACTTTGTTGTTGTCTAGGTTAGGTATTCGAGTCGTTATCGCTAGTAAATATTTATAAATATCGTGTCGATGATATGTATTTGAATACATTTATATTTGCCACTGTATAATTGAACGGTATTATATTCTATAATGCTACTTAGTCTATAAGTAATTAAAAATATATATAATGTTTAATTGAACTCATACCACCGGTCAATAAAGATTAAATAATTGTGTTAAATAAATCCGAGTATTAAGTTTTATTTAGGTTTCCAACTATAGTAGTGAATTACTATAAATCATAAACGTATTATTGGCGACGAAAAAAATGTGTTAATAAGTGATTATTTGGAAAACCAAAACAAAAACTATCCTAGCGTTTTAAATTCGATTTTTAGTGCGCGTCATTTGCTATACAGTGTTTTTTTTCTATTGTTCAGTTATTAAATTAAAAGATAAAAAAAATTATTGGTTTAATTTTATATGTTGCAAAATAGACCAAGCTCCCACGACACTTTAGTCTACCTCACATGTAACCTCTGTGCAATTGGGTTTAGCTTATATAACCTTTTTCAGAAAATATCTATCCAGTGGCCGACTTTCTCTTTTACGTTAATTAATATTTTTAATTAATTTTTGTAATCACTAATTACAAAAGCCTACTTATTTGGAAAGTAACCTCGCTGAAATTTCTTGATATAATTGAGACTTTTGTATAATTTAAGAAAATCTTGGTCTGCCTTGAGATTTTTGTTTTAAAGTACCTGGCAGACCTAATTGAATGGATGAAAAATTGATGCCATAGTTACCCCACATGTAACCTCGCTGAAATTTCTTGACATAATTGAGACTTTTGTTTAGTTACAAAAAACGTTGATCGGCCTTGAAATTTTTGTTTTTAAGTGCCTGGCAGACCTAATTGAATGGATGAAAAATTGATGCCATAGTTACCCCACATGTAACCTCGCTGAAATTTCTTGACATAATTGAGACTTTTGTTTAGTTACAAAAAATGTTGGTCGGCCTTGAAATTTTTGTTTTTAAGTGCCTGGCAGACCTAATTAAATAGATGAAAAATTGATGCCATAGTTACCCCACATGTAACCTCGCTGAAATTTCTTGACATAATTGAGACTTTCGTTTAGTTACAGAAAACTTTGGTCGGCCTTAAGATTTTTGTTTTTAAGTGCCAGGCAGACCTAATTGAATGGATGAAAAATTGATGCCATATATACCCCACATGTAACCTCGCTGGAATTTCTTGACATAATTGAGACTTTTGTTTAGTTACAAAAAATGTTGGTCGGCCTTGAAATTTTTGTTTTTAAGTGCCTGGCAGACCTAATTGAATGGATGAAAAATTGATGCCATAGTTACCTCACATGTAACCTTCTCCAGATTTTTGTATATAAAAGAGTACATCTTGTCTAATAAAAAAACATCTGTCGGCCTCGCAAAAAACATTAATAAATATAGCCGACGTTATTTTTAATAAATGACATCGCGCGCGAGAATAATGCATTACACCAGCAGTTTGAATTTTAGAATGGTTCGGTAACAATTTTCAATAATTATATTTTTTGACATTTTATTGTTAATAATTTCGATGATGTTGATAATTTAATAATAACTATATACTGCCACACATCCAGTATATACTATATACTGCCACACATCCATAAAAAGTTAGATAAAAGAACTTAATATAAGAGATTTTTTTATTACAAATAATTTTAACAAAAACAATTATAATTCAATACTTTTAAAATAATATTTTAATATTTCATATTTAATTTTATAATTTTTATCATATTTTGCTAGTAAATAATAGTAGAAAACAAAAAGAATATTTAAGTCCTTTCATATTTACATCAAGAAAGCGGTCATCCGTCGATATCATCAAAACAATCCAGTTCTGTTCGATCATTGTCATCGTCGTCATCATTTTCCTCATAGAATTTATCGTCCTGTAGAAGAACATCTTCTACGCGTTGAGGAAGTGATGATCCTTTGTACCAAAGTGGTTTTAATTTTTGATCTTCGAGAAGCCAACCGTTTTCCTCAGGACGATAAACCATGCATTCAGCATTTGTGGCGTTTTGCCACATAGAGTTAATAAAAATAGTGCGTAATACTATTGGGTTGAAGAGAACGCCAGCACGGAGGAATTAAAGAGCTGTCAAATTTTTTTAGTTTTTTTAAAAAATATTCATGCTGATTATTAGCAGTGTAGAACTGTTGGAATATTTCATATCTCGCAGCATTTACAGCTTTACAATTTTTAATGTTGTAGAATTCTACTGTAAACGCCTGCAAATTTTCCATTTTGTCGTCGTCTTAAATATCAATTGGAGTTGTCAATGATATAAAGAGATTTTGGAATTTGAGTAATTTTTCTAAAATATTGAACGGCCGAATTTTACCTTTTTCAACAAAGGTATAGTCTGATCCCGTATAAGCGTGGAACCCAGGCAGACTGCGGCATAATCGTTCACCTAATATTTCTGCCAAACGTGAACAATTATAATATAAAATGTCATTATGGTTATCAAAACATTGTAACCATATTTCTACGTTCAAAAATTTATAATAATTACCCAATAAAATAATGAGTATGTCGGTATCTGAAGCCTGGATTACTATTGTCTGTAAATATAGTAACATTTTTGTCCTTTTCCTCACATACAAAACAGATTTTAAACTTTAAATTATTCATAATAACAACCCTTTAGAAAAACAAATTATTTTATATATGTATATTAAAAAATTAAACGACTTGAAAAAATATGTAAAACTCTTTTTTCACTTAAAAGTACGCCGAACAATGTAGTTTTACGCTTCACACTCGATGGTAGCAATAAACAAATTGTATATAAAACAAAAAAGTGTGTAAAATAGTCAAAGAGATATGAAACTTCAAAGATTGCTGCGTTTTAGGTATTTTTTTTAATGCATGTATGGAAGCATATAGTAAGAATGTTCCAGATTATTATAATAATCATGAAAATTGTTTATTATTAAATTATCAATATCATCGAAATTAAATAATTATTGAAAATTGTTACCGAACCATTCTAAAATTCAAACTGCTGGTGTAATGCATTATTCTCGCGTGCGATGTCATTTATTAAAAATAACGTCGGCTATATTTATTAATGTTTTTTGCGAGGCCGACAGATGTTTTTTTATTAGACAAGATGTACTCTTTTATATACAAAAATCTGGAGAAGGTTACATGTGAGGTAACTATGGCATCAATTTTTCATCCATTCAATTAGGTCTGCCAGGCACTTAAAAACAAAAATTTCAAGGCCGACCAACATTTTTTGTAACTAAACAAAAGTCTCAATTATGTCAAGAAATTCCAGCGAGGTTACATGTGGGGTATATATGGCATCAATTTTTCATCCATTCAATTAGGTCTGCCTGGCACTTAAAAACAAAAATCTTAAGGCCGACCAAAGTTTTCTGTAACTAAACGAAAGTCTCAATTATGTCAAGAAATTTCAGCGAGGTTACATGTGGGGTAACTATGGCATCAATTTTTCATCTATTTAATTAGGTCTGCCAGGCACTTAAAAACAAAAATTTCAAGGCCGACCAACATTTTTTGTAACTAAACAAAAGTCTCAATTGTGTCAAGAAATTTCAGCGAGGTTACATGTGGGGTAACTATGGCATCAATTTTTCATCCATTCAATTAGGTCTGCCAGGCACTTAAAAACAAAAATTTCAAGGCCGACCAACGTTTTTTGTAACTAAACAAAAGTCTCAATTATGTCAAGAAATTTCAGCGAGGTTACATGTGGGGTAACTATGGCTTTAATTTTTCATCCATTCAATTAGGTCTGCCAGGTACTTTAAAACAAAAATCTCAAGGCAGACCAAGATTTTCTTAAATTATACAAAAGTCTCAATTATATCAAGAAATTTCAGCGAGGTTACATTCCAAATAAGTAGGCTTTTGTAATTAGTGATTACAAAAATTAATTAAAAATATTAATTAACGTAAAAGAGAAAGTCGGCCACTGGATAGATATTTTCTGAAAAAGGTTATATAAGCTAAACCCAATTGCACAGAGGTTACATGTGAGGTAGACTAAAGTGTCGTGGGAGCTTGGTCTAAAACAAATTATAATGGCTTTTATTGGACAAATTGAATATTTTTTGGTAGACGAAGATTTTCAAATCTATAAGGAAAGATTTGAAAATATACTGAAGTTAAATAAAATAACAGATGATGCAGTGAAACTCACATATTTTATTACATTTGTCGGTCCAGACACATATAAAATTTTAAAATCCTTATGTTCACCAAAAGCCATCGAAGATACAAAATATACCACTGTTATGGAAGCATTGAGCAATTACTTTAAACCTAAATGTAATATAATAGCAGAACGGTTTAAATTCTACAAACGATCGCAAAGGTCAAATGAGTCATTTGCAGAGTACATTGTTGAGCTGCGTCGTTTATCACAAACATGTGATTTTAAAAATTTTTTGGAAGAAGCATTAAGAGACCGGTTTGTAGTTGGCATAAATAAAGAAAGCGTACAGTCAAAACTATTAAACAAATCGGATTTAACGTTTTCAAAAGCAACGGAAATGGCAATAAATATGGAGATGACGCAAATTGAGCTGAAAAATATAAATCCGGAATTTAAACATGAAATTAACAGGATTAATCATCATCGAAATAATAGTTACAGTTATAATCAAGAAAATAAAAGAAAATTTGAAGATAATCGCAATAAAATGACTTACAATCAACAATATCATCCACAGCTATTTTACGGAAATAAAGGGAAACGCCGATCCAGGTCAAGATCAAGAGGATATCATCGTGGGAGTGAACAATCAAGAGGACGCTCACAGTCCGAACATCAAAGAAAAAATATACAGTGCTTTTATTGTAAAAGATATGGACATTATGCACGAGAGTGTTATAGTAATAAAAATAAAAATGTTAATTTTATTAGTGATGCTAGTTGTAATGTTAATACAAATAATTCTAGTGTAAATGTGAATGAAGATAAAAATTTAAATTATAAACTAGGCTATGTTAACAAGTTTATAGAAAAAGAGGAACCAAATAGTAGTAAATATTTGCCAAATATTGTAGCAAAGCCTCTTAGTGAAGAATGCATAAGTTGTGATGTTGTAAATGACAACCTGAATTTGGAAAAAAGGAAAGTTGATTTAGGTAACATTATATGTGTGAATATAATGAGTGATAGCGATTCAAGAGTGATTCAAGAATCAAATGTATCCCCAATGTTAATTGATGTTAATTGTGAAGGTAAGATGATATCATTTGAAGTTGACACTGGTTCCTATGCTAGTGTTTGGAATGAAGGTGAGTTTATAAAATTTTTTGGAAATAAGTTCATTGAGAAAACAAATAAAAATTTTTCTGTTATAACGAGTCATGATGTAGATGTAGTAGGTGTTGCTAAATTAAAAGTTTTAAGTCAATATGTTCAACATTATTTGGATTTGTATATAATTAGAACAAATCGAACATTTCTGCCACTTTTAGGTAGACAATGGTTAGATATACTCATACCAAAATGGAGATTTTTATTATCTATACATAAGTTAGAATGTGGATCAAATTTTATGAATGGTTTACGGAACAAGTTTCCGAATGTATTATCACAGGATATGAAGAAACCTATTAGTGATTTTAAAGCAAATATTGTTTTAGTAGATGGATCAGTTACTCCTATATTTGCAAAGGCTTATTCTGTGCCATTTGGTATGAGAGATCGTGTTGAATTGGAAATGAAAAATTTGGTGGAAGATGGAATTGTTAGTCCAGTGAGGTACTCTGAGTGGGCATCACCAATAGTGATTGTACAGAAAGGAGATGGAAGTTTGAGAATTTGTGTAGATTTTTCTCGAACATTAAATAGGTATTTAAAGCGTGACCATTATCCTATGCCTAGAATGGACGACATATTTGCAAAACTGACGGGGTGTACCCTGTTTTGCGTATTAGATTGTAAAGGTGCTTATCTACAATTAGAAGTTGAAGAAAATTGTAAACATTTGCTAACAGTAGCGACACATTTGGGTTTGTTTCGATATAATCGATTATGTTTTGGTTTGAGTTTAGCACCGCAAATTTGGCAATGCACGATTGATCAAATTATTGGAGATATAAAGGGAACAAGTGCGTATTTAGATGATATAATTATTGGTGCCGCGTCTAAAGAAGAGCTAGAGAGGCGTTTAATGACCGTTTTCGAGAGATTAAACTCTCACAATGTCAAGGTTAATTTAGAAAAAAGTGTTTTTTTTTGTTGAAACAGTTAAGTATTTAGGTCATGAAATAAGTAAGTCTGGTATTCGCCCCAATCGTATGAAAGTAGAAGCTATAATAGATGCACCTTCACCGACCAACGTGCAAGAATTAAAATCATATTTAGGCATGCTAATGTACTATGGAAGATTTTTGCCTAATTTATCGCATGAACTGCATGCATTATTCCGTTTATTAAAACTTGATACAAAATTTAATTGGGATGATACCTGTGAACAAGTGTTTGTAAAAAGTAAACAAATGTTGTTAGAAAATCGTATTTTGGCACATTATAATCCTCAATTACCTATTGTTGTCCATTGTGATGCGAGTCCATATGGTGTGGGAGCTGTACTGTCTCACCTCATTAATGGATCGGATCATCCTGTTTTATTTGCTTCCAGTACCTTATCCGATGCTGAGAAAAACTACTCTCAATTACATAGGGAAGCACTAGCTATAATATTTGGAATTAAGAAATTCCACAAATATATTTATGGACATAAATTTAAAATTATAACGGATCACCAACCATTACGAGAAATCTTTAACCCCAAAAAAGGCACTCCATCTGTAGCAGCGGCGAGATTACAGCGATGGGCAGTATTTCTAAGCCAATATGATTATGAGATTGAATACAGAGCAGCATCAAAACTAGCTCATGCAGATGCTTTGTCTAGATTGCCGCTACCGGGTGAGACAGGTGTCGAAAGTTTAATAAAATATTTTAATTTTTCATCGAGTGAGTTGCCATTAAATAGATATCAAATTCAGAAGGCAACTGAACAAGATGTAATATTAGTTCGGGTACAAAAGGCCTTAAAGCACGGATTCAGATACTGTGATTCAGATCTTAAGTATTACAAAAACAATTGCGCATTATTTTCTTTAGATGATAATTGTATTTTTTACGGTCCCAGAATTGTAATTCCAGAGTCTTTGCGGGTTGATATACTAAAACTGTTGCATTCTGCACACACAGGGATGGTGAGAATGAAATCGTTAGCCCGAGAAAAAGTTTGGTGGAAAGGTATTGATCAGGACATTGAAGCATATGTCAAAGAGTGTCATCCGTGTAATACCCAGGCTAACAAAAACCCTGAAAAATGTTTAGTCCCTTGGCCAGAAACAAAGTCAATGTATGAGAGAATCCACTTAGATTTCTTGGATTTTGATAATCAAAAATTATTGATAGTGGTTGACACATATACTAAATTTTTGGATGTCATAATTATGCACAGTATTTCGGCGAAAGTAGTGATAGAGAAGCTATGCATAAATTTTGCGAACTGGGGATTACCAGTAGAGATCGTTACGGATAATGGGCCTCCATTTAACTCAGCGGAGTTTTCTAGCTTTTGTGAAGCAAACGGTATAAGATTATCACATAGTACACCCTATCGGATTCAGATACTGTGATTCAGATCTTAAGTATTACAAAAACAATTGCGCATTATTTTCTTTAGATGATAATTGTATTTTTTACGGTCCCAGAATTGTAATTCCAGAGTCTTTGCGGGTTGATGCCTAATGGGTCAGCCTAATGGGTCAGCGGAACGAGCAGTGCAAACGGCAAAGAGTTATTTAAAAAAGTCACTACAAGATCAAGATATTAAAAGTCTTTCTTTACAAGCCAAAATTAGTAATTTTTTATTTACATTTAGAAACACCCCCACTGCAACTACAGGTGTTTCCCCTGCTTCAAAAATGTTAAAATATTCACCGCGAACTTTGTTACATCAGTCAATTTCAGCTAATAAAGATATAAAAGCCCCTGATTTCAAAGCTAGAAGGGAAAAAGTGTCAGGTGAACAGATAAAACCAGTGTGCCAAAAAGGGGTATATGAATTCAAAGAAAATGATAGAGTTTATTACTTTTGTAATTTCAGAAACAAAATAAAATGGGAGGAGGCTGTCGTTGTTAAAAGATTGTCAAGCGTAATTTATCTGATAAATGTAAGAGGTTACAAGAAGACTGCACATGCAAATTATTTGAAGCCTAATTTGACTAAGCATGTCACATTTGCTAAAGAATATAATTATATTCTACCAAGAGAAAATGAAAATAAAACATATAAATTTTTAAGAAATAGAAGAGTTTCTTATTTTACAAATGAATTAAACTAGTTGTAGAAATAAGGAAAGTCTTATTAATTGAATGAATTCATAAGGTTGTTTTATTAATTGGGTTTAAGATTTATTATAACTTTAAAGTAAAAATTAATAATTTGAAATATTTCTAATTATTTTTTGTTTATTTAATTTTTCAACATATAATAGATTATAATTAGATTATAATTTTCATCATATAATAGATGCATATAATATAATAATTTATAATATTACAGGGCTTAAGCTAAGTGTGAAGAAGTGATATGTATTTGAATACATTTATATTTGCCACTGTATAATTGAACGGTATTATATTCTATAATGCTACTTAGTCTATAAGTAATTAAAAATATATATAATGTTTAATTGAACTCATACCACCGGTCAATAAAGATTAAATAATTGTGTTAAATAAATCCGAGTATTAAGTTTTATTTAGGTTTCCAACTATAGTAGTGAATTACTATAAATCATAAACGTATTAGTCGATTTAATTATTCTTACTCAAAAACTATTTTATGACAACCAAGATTTATTACAAATCATGCTTACAAACAGCTAAAAACCCATTATTAATAATATATTTTTCTCTTTCATGTACATTCCAGTGGCAAAATCGAACAAAAAATATATTATATTTACTCTATCGATGGATACTGGCAATTTTTTTTATAGCCGTTGTAGCTGTCTCAATGTCAAATAATAAAACAACGAGAGATTGGGGTGTATGGTTCATATATTTAACACACTGGGGTATTTTGCTATGCTTAGTTACAACATGCCTTGCCGCTGTTTTGGTTACAATATGGCATTTTCATCCACAATTTTCAGGTATTGTTTTTAGTTTCCATATCAAAATATAATTTTTTTTCTTTATTTTTCTATTTTCACATAGAGTTAGATTTTTAATTTATATCAAAAATTCAATTGGCCATTATTCAACTAATTGCAATTAGTTTTGATATTTGTGGTTTTTATTGACTTTTTCATATATGCAATAATATTCGTTTGATTATTTTTGTGGTCTAGAGGATTTAAAAAATAATGAATTAATATATATTCAATTAATTTTCTTCAAATTCTTTTTAGAAAATGTTAAGAGATCGGACGAAATGCCAATTCCGTTTAAAATTTATTGGGTATTACATAATACCACATTAGTGATATCAATAGTAATAACATTAGTGTATTGGGGCATCCTATATGAAGGTAAAACGTGAATCTGTTATATTTTCGTTTTGTTTAATAACAAAATTTTATTTTTTTTAAGATACAATTCCAATTGATGCAACAAATGTGCTGGTACATGCCATGAATTCTGTTACAATGTTTATAGATTTATGGATAGTTGCATATCCAACAAGATTGTTGCACCTAGTACAACCATTGGTTTTTGGTGCCGTGTATGCCGCATTTAGCTTAGTTTATTTTTGGGCAGGAGGTACAAACCAGTAAGTATTATCATTAACTTTAAATTTATTTTCTGGTGAGAAGAGCTGTTGAAAATGGTGTTGGTCATTTTTCTCGTTGCACGTTAACGAACAAAATCTTTGGAATCGATTTTGAATATCTAACATAGAAAAAATTGAAAATGTTGTGATTTGTGTAGTTTTGACGGAAAAAGATAGATACGTACTATCAATCCCAAATAAGATATGCAAAATAATCAGAAGTCATCAATCGATCTCAACCTAACTAAAGTATGCATCATTTCATTATTCACTTTTCATACTTTTCAAGTATGGATTGTAATAGACAAGGCTTAAACATGAGGATATAGAGAAAACTAATATTGGAGCGTTTTACTTACTCTTTGAAAACACAAAACTTAATACAAAAGTCTCTACAAATTAAAAACAAACATAAATTAGTATAGAATTGAGGTTAGACCTTAGGGGTTACGCCAGGAACTTCCCATAAGTTGCCCGAGTCAAAATTGCGTATGGGTGCACAAAGACATTACAATAATAATAATCTTAACCTTTTTATATATGTCCAATCATAATTGTATTCACAACCCCTAAATACTTTTAGTTCAGGAAGTTGTTCGAACGTAGTCTAAATTGAGATTTCCAGAAAATAGGTTCCAAGTGAAGCGAAAATCATAATAACTCATAGCTTAGGTAAAAATGATATTGATGACTAAATTGCCATAGATTAGTTATTTCTTAGTTATAATTTTAGAATAAATTATTACAATCAAAATATGTACAACGAAAATTATTTTTACACACTTTCATTTAACTTAACTTTTAACAGTTGTGATGGTTACTATTTTGTGATCCATTTTTCAGTATCTTCCCATTATGTGATTGATCCCAATTTTAAAAGACAAGTTTATTGAAGCAGTTAGTACGTATTCCTAAAAGTTTTAAAGCAAAAAACTTCATAAAACTGAAAAAAAAACAGACACTGTGCTTAAGACCGCACGGCAGAAGTGAAAGCTTCATTGGCAATCGCAATCAATTGATATCGTATTAGTAGTATTTGGATCGTATTAGTAGAATAAATGAAAAACAAGTCAGAACGATAAACCGCTAACTACTCACACTAACCTCACAATATAAACCAAATAATTGTCAAAATAACACTCATATGCCAATAGCAGGGACTAAAGTACGCGTGGTTGTCACACCCATAGATCAACAAGTTTAAATTTTACAAATCTGTCTGCGGAAAGCTAAGCAAATCCATTGGTATTATGCGCATTGTTGCCGTTTGCAAATCACTATCGGCTAAGTGCTACCATTTTTAATTATTTTATTTATCATGATTGCCATCCATGTTTAATCATACATAAGCTATGCTTCTTTGTATAGAATTTATGCGATTTCCGTCTCGTTATTGTGAGCTTAAAATCGATATAATCGATTTTATCAAGTATCAAGTTACAAGTATTAAGTCTTCACCTAATTTTAGAAACATGTATTACATACAATTCCAAACCGACAACATATTTAGTGAAGATGATAAAATTCCAATACATATAATTTTGATATACAAATGTAATTGTTTCAGCCTTCAGGTTATACTATCTTTCTTACGTTATTTTTAGCTTCATAAAAAAATTATGTTCAAACAAAACATTGATCAAAGCAAACTACCGTTTAAAACGATAGTTAAATAAAAAGCAAAAATTAAGCGTACACAACAACTTCATAAATTTTCATAATGATTAATGTATTAATGCATAAAGTATAAACAGCCATACATACTTTCAATTTTAAATATATTCAATATTTATTTAGCATGGACTCGAATCCAAATTGCAAAAAACAGTAACAATATAACTTTAAAAAACTGCGTTGTAGATCAATTTTTTAAAATTCGTATAAAAAAATTTTTATTATTTTTATGAATTCATGAATAAAAAAAAATAATTTTAATGGTATTTAATAAAAATTAAAAAAAAATAATAAACAAATATGTACCATACCAGGAGTTGAACTCAGTACCTAAAGCACATCGTTCGAGCACGATATTCACAACGCAATTTGAAACGTTAAGAAATGATGGATAGATTTTAATTTAAACCTTAATAAAGTCTATCATTTCAGAGCGTTACGGATCAGCCTAACTTACTACCTACCGAAATATCTGTGTGTGGTGCGCCTAAAGAAGTTTTCACTTCAAAAAATTCAAATTTTTCTCCATTCTATAAAAGCTTTAACAATTGCACTAAAATCCTCATAATCTGGTTGACTCATTTTGAGCGTAGGAATTTTGGTAATACTGTGTATATCATTATAATCATGGATATCATACACGTTTGTGTCATTTTTATATGGAAAAACGACCATATATTAAAAATAATGGATATAAAAAAATCAAAATTTGACATTTTATTGTAGTTTTTGTTGAGCTTTAATTTTACTCATGATTCGTTTCAATAATAATAGTTATTTATATCAGTTAATAGAATACGCTGAAGCAAGTCGAAAGAAAATGTTTACACACTTTTATTTAACTTGAGTTTTGACAGTTGTGTTGGTTACTCTTTTGTGATCAATTTTTCAGTAACTTTCCATTATCCCATTGTCCCAAATTTAAAAGACAAGTTTGTTGAAGCAGTCAGTACGTATTTTTAAAAGTTTTAAAGCAAAAAACCTTTTTTACACTATGTCATAAACCAAAAGATGATATGCGCCATTTTTGTGGGTCTTCTAAAAATGTTTACAGCTTTTGAAGTTTACAAAAAAAGATTATTCTTCATAACTTTGTTCGACAAAAACACCAGAGAAGCACATTTTCTAGTGTCGCTAAAAAATAATGTAACGGCCCGTGCTATACAAGTCTTTCTTAATCAAATTGAAAGTTCAGTATTCTATTTTATAAAGTTTCATCAACATCGCCTATTATATTGTCACATTTTTTTTACTTTCCTTTGGATAACTCTCAATTTGATAAACGTAATTCCCAAATCTCATTCCTAATTAGATCACTAATTAGTAAGCAAAAACACCAAGTTTTATTTAGTATTCAGCATCCTTATTGTTTCAGAGCAATAGGAAAACAAAACAGCAAACAATATTTCCGACCAAGAATATTCCTTCTCTTCAAAAGCTCCAACGGTTGTTTGTTTTCTTCCAGTTTAAACACAACGTCCAAAATAATACACAAAATATTTCTATTCAATTCACCTAAAACTTTATTTCCATTTAAAAATTTACTTTACTTGTACTTACACGATTTTATGTTCACGATAGAGCATTTCGTTTACAATTAATAAATTCTGTTTAGAAAAACCTGTATAAATAATATTCCATCCGATCTAGAAGAATCATTCGTTTTCTGTAAATCTTTTATCCGGAACGTTCTGTAAAACAAAATAACAAATAATGTTTATTTGTCTTTCATTGAACCTTATCTAGAAAAAAAATTCAATACAACAACAAATATATTGCAATTATTTTTGTGGTCGTTCCTAGAAAACAAATATTGTATTTATTTCATAATTGATGATGATTATGAATTTGCTTTCATAATTTTGTTTAGAGGGTTTTCTCGATGTTGTATTGAATAGAATTTTTGTTGTGTTTTTTTTCCAAAGAAAGTCATTTTATCAGAGGAGCCAAAATGACTTTATATAATTTACAAGCAAAGATACGAATACAAGACAAAACAAAGTAGAACTTATTCTAACACACTTTTATTTAACTTTGATGTTGAGAAGCTGAAAATAAAAATCTAGTAAAAAGAAATTCGGCATCTTTTGCTTCAATTTTCGAAGTTTCAAGAAACACTTAAAATTTACATTATTTTTTTGTAGATTTTGAATATTTTATAAAAACTTCAAAAATTAGAACAGAATAAGGGCAAATTTCAATTAACTTGTTAACTCATTGACTATGAACTTATTTTGCTTGATATTTGATATATAAGCTTAAACGAGGATTTAATATCCGTTTTTGTTATTTTTATATCAAAAAAATTTAATTAAATTGTTAATAATTGATATTAAAATATATTATAGTTCTCCTACTATAGTTAATAGGCGTGCTCTTAATAGTCGGAAGCACAAAATAAAAAATTGTATTGGAGTTTAGTGAAAAATAGTAACCTAAAAAATTCAATGCAGAACAAATAGTAAATTTATGCTAAAATATTTGAAATCATGAATAATTCAAATAAACAAAAATTTTATTAAAACACTTTCATTGGAAACGAACATAAAATTAAAAAAGAAATTTGTTTAGGACACACATCAATCTCATTTTTATTTTGAAAGTGGTGTAGAAAAATTTGTTAAAACAAATTGCCAGCGAAATACTAATCTGATGTGTGAATGCAATTTTGGGAAACAGTTTTATTTAGGAAAAAACTATTTTTCATAAATTTCATTTTTACTTTTCAGTTCGTTTCTTATCATAATTAGTTTTATTTGCTAGTAGATGCTTATTTTATTTAAATTTTACTAATTTTCATTAATTGATATAAAATAAAGTTTTGATTTAAAATTTTTCCAATTTTATTATATTGTGATAAAAAAATTACTATTAGTTTTATTATTATAATTATCAGTGTATGAGATACTATTAAAAAATGAAAAAGGGGGTTAGTAGATTTTAAATTTTAACATTTTTTTGTGATTTTATATTTATTATGCTTCTTATAATATTGTAATTTTAATTGATTCAATATAATAACATTCTTAAGACTGGTAACAGTTTGGCAGCGTTTCGATTAGCATTTACTAAATTTTGCAGTTGCATGCATGTGGAGAGAGGGTCAAAGTGTGAGTTTGTATTCACACTACTCTATTCAGTCATTTGGCAATTTTAACGAATCTATTGTTCCTGTTTCGTTTAATACTGCCGTGCTAAGCACAGAAGTGGTAACTTGTTTTTTTGACATTTCAAGATATTAACAATTTTTAATTTTCAATTTTCACAGTGAAACTAATTATAACTATAATTATAGTCAAAAAATTTTCAAATTTTGGTTTGAATCCGAAAAAATATAGTGGCTGAAATCTTACAGCTCTGAGATATCAAGACTTCGGTCTGGGTTAAGGATTTTGACATAGTTTTCGGCAAAAAACTTTTATGAGGACATGGTTTTTAGTTTTGGGCAGCGATGTATATCAAACATAACTCTTTGTTAAAGTACAAGTATTTTTTTATGTCTGTTTAGAAATTTATTATAAAACTAACACGAAGCATCATACGTTGCCGGAAAATTATAACAGATCATAAATAAACATAATTTAGTGAAAAGATGATACAATCAGCAAACTACTCAAAAACCTCTCCATTTAGCGTCTCGAGAAAATATTATAAATCACAAATTCATATCTCTTTCAAAATTTCAAAAATATTGTAAAAATTAAATAAAATCAAACTTTTTTCAAAATGCTAAATATATTCCAAAAATTATTACAAAATCAAAGATTAAGTTTTTTTCAAAAATTCTAAAAATATTGCAAAAATTATAACAAAATCAAAAATTGAAACTTTTTCAAAATTCCAAGAATATTCCAAAAATAGAATAAAATCAAATATTTAAACTTTTTCTAAATTCCAATAATATTCCAGAAGTTCTTAAAAATTCAAACTTTTTTCAAAATTCTAAAAATATTGCAAACATTATTATAAAATCAAAAATTGAAACTATTTTCAAAATTCCAAAAATTATAATAAAATCAAAACTTTAAAATTTTTCAAAATTCTAAAAGTATTCCAATAGTTCTTACAAAATCAAAAATTGAAACTTTTTCCAAAATTCTAAAAATATATATAAAATTCAAAAATTCTACTTTTTTTCATAATTCTAAAAATATTGCAAAAATTAAAGCAAAATCAAAAATTGAAACTTTTTTCAAAATTCAAAAAATATTGCAAAAATTAGAATAAAATCAAAAATTTAAACTTTTTCTAAATTCCAAAAATATTTCAAAAAATATAACAAATTCAAAAATTTCCATGTCCAATTTCATGCTCAATTAAATTTACGTCATAAAAACAAATAAATTTTTTTTTCCAAAAAATTGGCTAAAAAAATAAATGAAATCATTTTTTGACACACTTGACATTATTTTTTTTTGACAAACTTATAATGTCATAATTCTCTATAATAATAATAAAATTTCATGTCATACAAATAATTAATTTTATTTTTTCCCCAAAAATGGGTAAAAAAATAAATAAAAATCTTTCTTTTGACACACTTGAGAACTTTTTTTGACAAACTTATTATACCCTAATTCTCTATAATAATAATAAAATTTCATGTCATACAAATATATTTCATGTCATACAAATAAGTAATTTTATTTTTTTCCAAAATATGGTAAAAGAATAAATAAAAATCTGTCTTTTGACACACTTGACAACATTTTTTTGACAAACTTATAATACCATAATTCTCTATAGTAACAATAAAATTCCATGTCATACAAATAATTAATTTTATTTTTTGCCAAAAAATTGGGTAAAAAAATAAATAAAAATCTTTCTTTTGACACATTTTTTGACAAACTTATCATGCAATAATCTAGTTTTTGGTCTCACATATCAATCCCGACCATCAAGATTTCTTCAAATTCAATGTTTCTATTCGTAATCACTTAAAATGAACGTTTTTTAAGCAAAAAATATGCATATTTCCTTGTTTTGATGCACTTGACAATTTTTTGACGCACTTCCGGTAAGTTATCGAACACATCGTCCTTTTGGCTATTACCATTGAGCAAACATATTTTTAGAAAAAAAATTTTTGAAATCCGTCCAGTGGTTTTCTAGATTTCGTCGGTTGTGACAGCCGGCCGGTGAGCCGGCAGACAGACATACATTTTTTGTTGTTGCTTTTTTAGAATCAGTAAGTCCTAAAACGTCGAGAAGTACCAAAAAATGTGGGGGTAAACATTTCACTTTTGGTTCGAGAATGTAATACTTAGGTCTTTCAGACCGAAGTAAAATAGTTGTATTAATGTTGTAAAATATTAATTATTGGATAATTAAACAGTAAAATATGGAGGGGCTGAAATCTCACAGCTCTGAGATACCAAGACTTCGGTCTGGGTTAAGGATTTTGACATAGTTTTCGGCAAAAAATTTTTATGAGGACATGGTTTTTAGTTTTGGGCAGCGATGTATATCAAACATAACTTTTTGTTAAAGTACATGTATTTTTTTCTCTGTTTAGATATGTATTACAAAACTAACACGAAACATCAATACGTTGTCGTAAAATTATAACATAAATTAGCATAATTTAGTGAAAAGATTATACAATCAGCAAACTACTCAAAAACCTCTCCATTTAGCATTTCGAGAAAATATTACAAAATCACAAATTCATATTTCTTTCAAAATTCCAAAAATATTGTAAAAATTAAATAAAATTCAAACTTATTTCAAAATTCTAAAAATATTCCAAAAATTATTACAAAATCAAAGATTAAAATTTTTTCTAAAGTTCTAAAAATATTGCAAAAATTATAACAAAATCAAAAATTGAAACTTTTCCAAAATTCCAAAAATGTTCCAAAAATTAGAATAAAATCAAAGATTTAAACTTTTTCTAAATTCCAATAATATTCCAAAAATTCTTAAAAACGTAAAATTTTTCTAAAATTCTAAAAATATTGCAAAAATTATTAAAAAATCAAAAATACAAACATTTTTCAAAATTCCAAAAATATTTCAAAAACTATAACAAATTCAAAAATTTCCATGTACAATTTCTTTTCAATTACATATACGTCATAAAAACAGCTACATTTTTTCCAAAAAATTGGCCAAAAAAATAAATGAAATTGTTTTTTGACACACTTGACATTATGTTTTTGACAAACTTATAATGCCATAATTCTCAATAATAATAATAAAATTTCATTTCATACAAAAAATTAATTTTACTATTTTCCAAAAAATTGGGTAAAAAAATAAATAAAAATCTTTCTTTTGACACACTTGACAACATTTTTTTGACAAACTTATAATGCCATAATTCTCAATAATAACAATAAAATTTCATTTCAAACAAAAATTAATTTTGTTATTTTCCAAATTGGGTAAAAAAATAAATAAAAATCTATCTTTTGACCAGGGTTGCTAATATACACGTATAAAACGTTTTATACGTTACACGTATAATACGTAACGTATAAAACGTATAAAACGTATATAACGTATAAAACGTATAATATGATTTTGTTTTGAAATTCATTCATCAAAAATTAAAAATACTTCTACTTCAGATATTAATTATATTTTTAGTAAAAGTATATATATTTTAGTAAAAATATAATTACGTAGTTATAAATTATTTATATATTTTATATTTTATAATTTATAACAAAAACTATTTAAATTCTAGATTTAATGTATATTTAGTTTATATGAAAGACTATGTTACTGTACATTAAACTGGTTAATAATTTTTAATTCACTAGATTTGAATATTGAAATTTTTGAATCATATATTAGAGATTTTTTTGAGCACTTAAACTCAAGCATTTAAATTATTTTTGAATTTTTCAACACGTATACTAAGTTTTTCTTTCATTTTGATTCCAACATTTACTTAATGGGAAACATTTTGGATTAGAAACATTTGGCTCATGAACTTAATTATTTGGCATCAACATTTCATGATATATAAAATATGGTTCAATCCAACTTCAGCTCCTCCCATCTAATAAGAACACTATATGTGTTATTATGGTTTTCCATATTATTCACTGTTCGTGTGCTTTTGTCACTTTTGAATTAAAATGCAATATTTAAAAATATACTTTTTACTGTTTATTTTTAAATTTATTTATAATAATATAAACTTCCTTATAGTAACAATTTGATTTTTATTTTTTTATTTTACAGAATATTGATTTCGACTTACGTCATCCTCAGTTCTTAAATTATTATTACAATTTTTGCTTAAACTATTACTTATATACTATTTCAACTGCTGTTTTTTATTATTATGTCATATATTTTGTTAGTTTTAGTGTTGATTTTATCATTTATTGTTATTGTTTTTATGTTTATATATTTCTATTTCTTCCAATCTATCTAGATTTTGTCCTTTTCTTTTTTTATGTAATATGGTTAAATTTGTGTTGATATTGGTGTATTTGTGTTTTTCTATTTTCAAATGTTGGGCACATCTGGATTTTGGATCGCTTCAATTAATTTCAGTGGTGTGCTCGATAAATCTTTTTTTGAAGGACCTCCCCGTCTGGCCTATGTAAAATTTACTATATAGAACCAGTAAAAAAATTTTCAGCTGAATCAAAAATGTCTTAGTCACTTTTATTCCTAGTCTGTCGATAAAGGTAATATTGGAAATTTGACCACTATCTAATTATTTCAGATATCAAAACTCATTTATACTAGAGTTCCAAAATTCAGTAAAATATTTCACTTTTTAAAAATTAGCACCAATTTTCTCGATGTTTTTTTCAAGATTCCTCCGTCGATCGTCATAGTTTTTGTACTTACGATGTACATGTTTCTGCTCAAAACTTTTGAATCTGGCATTCAAACTGAATCTGGTATTTCAACATTATCCCCGTTGATTCAAAATTTTATGAGTAAACATTTTGGTATCTATTGAATCAAGAATTGGTGGAAGAAATCAATTATGAGGTTATAATTTATGTTTTCGCTCAAGCTAACGCAAGAACAAATTGTTTATCTGATTTTTCTAAGTTATGTTATAAACAATTTATTTGTTGTTTAATTTTAAAAAATTTATTAGTGTATCTAAATTAATACAACGTAAAATAAAATAATTAGAAAAACTTTATAATATTTAATTTTATTCCACAATAATTTTTATTTCATTCACAAGTACTTTCGTTTATAGCATCTTCAGATGATTAGAATCTAAAAATAATTTTCTCATAACTTATATACATTTTAGACCGTATTAATAAATCAGTAACAATAAAAAAATAAAAATAATAACAATAAAGACACCTAATAATAAACAGTAAAACTAATTACAATAAAGGTAGGTAATAAAACAATCAATGACTTGAAAAATAATTAATGGAACCACAAATTAATGGAAAAAGGATTAAAGTTTTCACTGATCATGAAATATACAAAAACAGAATTGGAAAAACTTTCAGTTAATTTAGATGCCTCTTTAGCAGCTAACCGAGAGCTGCAAATAGTGAACTGGATAACAACCAAAATAGTAGTGGTCAAAATAGTGATAACCAAAAGTGTAGTTCTATAATTAGTGATAATAAAACAATAAGTGAATTTAAGAATAAGATTAAAGACAACAATCTGATCATCGCAAAGGCTGATAAAGGTAACACAACTGTTATACTAAGTAAGGAACAATATATTGTAAAAGTCAGCCAATTTTTGAATCCTCGTGATTTCACCATTTTAAGATCCGATCCTACCCCACAGTATAATCAACAAATTAAAAAGATTATTAAAGACAGCTCCCTTTTTGACAATAAGTCCGAGTTCCAATTAATAAATATGAACCCAACACCCCCGCCGTTGTATGGTCAACTAAAACATCATAAAGACAAGATCCCAATTAGACCAGTGGTCTCCTACATTAACGCTCCAGCGTATAAGTTAGTCAAGTACCTTAATCTTAAGTTCATAGAACTTACAAATTTCCAAACTAAACATACTGTTAAAAACTCTATCCAACTATTAGACAATATAAGAGAAGTAGTTGTTCCCAAAACCGCATACTTGGTTTCTTTCGATGTGGTTAGCTTATTTTCAAAAATTCCTATAAAAAAGTGCAAGGAAATTATTTCTAACATTATTTGGTCAACACTCGTAACTCCTGTCATATCCAAATCTGAATTAGAGGTTGCAATGCATACTTGCATTGACCAAAATTATTTCACATTTCATAACTCTTTGTACAAACAGAATGACGGACTAGCGATGGGATCCCCTCTATCACCTCTCTTAGCAGACGTTTTTATGGATTACATAGAATCTTCAATATTATCTAGCAACTTCCACCACAAACATATTCAATATTGGTATAGATATGTGGACGATATCTTATGCTTATGGACGGGTACAGAAAGACAACTTTCATTATTTCTCAATTACATTAACAAAATAGACCATAATATATAATTTACAATGGAAATTGGAAACAACCTAATAAACTTTTTAGACCTTACCATCAACATTTCTAATGGATTCCATGAGTTCAAAATTTTCCCGAAAACCTACATTCAGCGATACCTTTATCCACAGTACTTCTATCACACCATAAAAATATAAACACGCATCCTTTCATAATATGGTTCACAAACTCCTTTCTATCCCAATGTCCCAGACTGACTTTGCTTATGAACTCAATACAATCAAACAGATTGCAGTAAATAATGGCTACCAGGACAACCTAATCACATCCATTCTCAATAAAAAATCTAGAAAAAGAGCTCTCAACCTCATTTACCCACACCAAAAATCCATAGACCAAGACAAAAAATATTGTAAAATTAATTATCTAGGTATTATCTAGGAGAAGTTAGTATAAATATCGCAAAAGCATTAGCCACAAAATATATCCCAGCATTCCACAACCCCATAAAACTAGGCAACATTTTCTGCATTACCAAAGACAAAATAGACCCCTTAAAACGTTTCGGCATCTATAAACTAAATTGCGGTTCATGTGATGGAACGTATGTAGTCCAAACAGGCAGGCAATTTAAAAAGCGATGGCGCGAACACATTCCATCAAACAACCCCAATTCTATCACTACCCCTAATTTTTCTAACCACCTCAAAGAAACCTGACATACATTCAATATTGACACTTACTGTGAAATACTACATTTCCAAAGCAAAGGAAGGATCATGAACGCACTTGAGTCCTTAGAAATTAACCGCCTAAAACAACAAAACCCTAATTCAATCCTCAACGATCAATTAGATGTTACATCATCTCCATTATTACAACCTCTCATATAAAGCTATAAATATATTGCCCTTACTTAGTTTAACCTTCGCTTGAACAGTATCTACCCGGGTAGATATCACGGTTTTTGTAATTCAATAACTTTATGAGTTTTTAACCAATCATCATGCCTGTTCAGCTATGTGACTAATTTTTAAATTGATTTCGCAAAATTTGAGAAAAAAATATTTTGGACTTCCTTTTTTTTGGATTTTTATGGTTTTTTTTACCCGGGTAGATATTTTTACCTTGGGATTTATATGAATATTTTTACTGGGCAATGTTAAAAACAAGTAACTTTATTTTTAAATATATGCTTTTATTGTATGCTTACACAAAAGCAAAATGATATTATGATATTAATACACGTTTGATATTATTACACGTTTGTTGATATTATGTATGTTGATATTACGTAAGAAAACAAATATCTACCCGGGTAGATATTTTTTTCCTCTTTTCTTATATGAAAATTTTTACTGGTCAATGTGAAAAACAAGTAACTTTATTTTTAAATATATGCTTTTATTGTATGCTTACACAAAAGTAAAATAAATACACAGTTACGTTTGTAGATATTATGATTTATGTAATATCTACCGGGGTAGATACTGTTCATGTCAGTAGCTAAAAATTTCCGTTCACGCGAAGGTTAATTGAACAGATGTTACATTATAATTCATAAAACATTTCAAAAAGAATAGTATCAATTGGTTTTTCCCAAAACCCAACCAAAAGACGCCGGTCTTAGTTGATCTTAATTATTTTTCAAATCATTGATTGTTTTACCTACATTTATTGTAATTAGTTTTACTTTTTATTATTTGGTGTCTTTATTATAATTATTTTTATTTTTTTATTGATACTGATTTATAGATACGGTCTAAAATGCACTGAAAAAAAAATTGAAGTTCATGACAACCTCATCTCGAAGTTGAGAGTTTATTATTCATGCAAAGAAAAATTATTTGCAAACAATTTCACTGTGATTGGGACAACTACATGATAACATTTGCCTAACAACAGAATGAGGTTTATTTAAAATATGAAGTGTTATATCCGATATAACAGTAGTTGAATAAAGATAATAACTATTTCCCTGAAAAAAATTTTCTTTGGCCTTATATTATGAATTTTTCATTTTAAAGTTTAAGTATTTAAGATTAATTGAACTATATTTTATTTTCACATAAATATTTCGTGTGATTGTCTCAACTTCATCGATTTATAATTGTAGAGTTGTTGAAACAATTTCGTAGTTTGATTCGCCATATGTGACCGCACGGTGAGGTTGAGACAATTGCATTTCGATTGGAAATAGGACATGTTTTTTCAGTGTGTATATAAGTTATGACAAAATTATTTTTAGATTCTAATCACCAGCGAAAGTACTTGTGAATGAAATAAAAATTATTGTGAAATAAAATTAAATAACCTTTCCTTTCCTTCTTGCAGAAAGATGTGATGTGCAGGAAGATCTTGTTAATTTAATATGTTCAATCGTCGGCGGGGTTAATGTTAAACAATCTTTCTAACCAGTCGTGACCTTCTTTTAATCTAATATTTTATTTATGTTGTACAATTTCCGAAAACTCTAGTGTTTTTACATAAATATTTCTTCTTACAAAATCAATTGTCTATTATCAAAACCTATTTAATATTTATATTTTGCAATTACTAAGCTAATTCATTGATAAAATTTTATCAGTAGTTTAGTTCTAATTTTAATTGAATAAAAACATTGTTTTTCTTTTTGTTATTGATATCATAGTTTATTAATTTTTGTAACAAAATCATATCTAAATCTACATTAATATAACGTTAAGCAAAACAATGTATATTTTAAACCAATTATGCCACTCAAAATTCATTTTTTTATTACAGATTTAAACAACGTTACATTTATAATGTGCTAGATTGGTCAAGACCTGGATTAGCCATTGGTACAACAGCAGGATCAATTGCCTTAGCAATTGTCATTCATTGTTTAGTATTTTTAATATATCGATTACGAATATTCTTATATAGAAAATTGGAACAAAATCAAGAGATTTTACCAACAACACAACCGCAAGATAAAAAATATAAAATTTCAATGGTATTTGGACAAGATAATCCTGGTTTTTCGGGGAGTACAAATACATTGGAGACTGTTAAATAGTAACAGAAAAGGAAATGTAAATAGTGAATAGTAAATTAAAAACCTGTAATCCGGAAAAGGATTTAATTAGGAATTTATTGTCTGTGATTAGTATAAATTTATGATTCTTGTTTTGTAATTTTAGTTTATGTAAAGCGTATGAAAATTGGTCAATAAAAAAAGGACATGGATAAATATGAGAACACGTTTTTTATTATTTTTTGGGGGATATTTCTAGTCAGTTTTAACTAAATACTGTAATAAATACAGTAACTGTTAATTAATTCTAAGGACTTTATCCTGTTTTACGAGTAAAGCTTAAAACTAAGACAAAGACTAAAGATAAGACTATGACTAATACTAAGACTAAGACTAAACCTAAGAACTAGAGTAAAATTAAGACTAAAATCGACTGTACCGAACAAGTTTCAACATTCAACATTCTGAACATTTTGTATTTCTTTGGATGCAGTTCAATACAAAAAATAAAAATTTCGATAATGCAGTATTGGAACTGTACCGAAATATGCTCGGTACGGTCGAATAGAATTCACTATTAATGTGCACATTTCATTTAAAACATTCATTGACTGCTGGACAAATCAGAACTATTATCGATATCGAACAGATATCGATGATCAAAATATATTTGTATCTTTTCAATTATTACTAACGGGCAAATTTGTGATAAAATCGTATCGGTGGTTTAGTTTTAAATTTGATAAAGAAAGAAAACATACCTTTTATCTACTATGATCAATACAAGCACACTAATTCTTACAATTTCATATCATATATATATAATTAAGCACTTATCGATTAAATTTAATTTTAGAATTATCTTAACCACACAATGTTTATTTTATAATTCCAGAGATCACAAACCATTTATTTACACCGTTTTAGATTGGGAAAATCCTGGGCTAGCAATTGGTACAACAGCAGGAACAATTGTTTTAGGAGTTGTAATTAATTGTTTAACATTTTTAATATATCGATTACGAATATACTTATATAGAAAATGGGAACGAAATCAAGTGATTTTACCTACAACACAACCGCATGATAGAAAATATAAAATTTCAATGGTATTTGGACAAGATAATCCTGGATTTTCAGATAGTACAAATAGATTTAAGGACATAAACATTTAATAGAAAGGGGAATATAAATAATTATTTTAAAAATAAAAATCTGTAATCCAATAAAGCTAGGCAATTTGTTTAATGTTAAAATAATTTTGGTTGCTACGTAGTTTTTGTGAACTTACTGATAGTTTGTTAATAAATAATATATAACGATTATGTAATACAACAATAATTCGTTAATACAAAATTTATTCGTTAGTATTTAAAAAACAGCAATTAGGAACTGCAATTGCAATGAGCAATTAATTAAGTGATATTAATTTGTATTAATTAAGACTAAAGTCCATACACTAACTTAAACTTAAATTTAAACTTAAGCTTAAACTTCTTAAACTTACATTTAAACTTAAACTTAAAAGAATTAACTGAAAAGAAACGAAGAAATGTTTAACACTTCATCGCTTCACAGAATTTGGCTGCTGGTCTGAAACCATGCATTCTGAACAATGTATAGGAAAAGTGCTCTTCGTCACCTTTGAACTAAGCTAGAACGCCGAACGGTGTCTGTGCTACGTGCCTCAGGATATAAAACTTCTCGGTCAATAATAGCTCACTTCTCAACCTTGTTATATAATGTACTATTATATTATATAGTCCAATGAATTTATAATCATATTAATTTAGACATAGGTAAACAATCAAAAATTTTTATATCCTTATAGAGTGGCGTTTTAACATTTTCCAATTATTTTATAACTGGGGGTGAAAATTAATATATTGTTAACTAACGTACATGCAAATTTGAATTTAGTTAAATAATGAAACAGCGTAAATGCATGTACGATATTCCAATTCGTACAGAATAATAACTTGGGTAAAATCGGTGTCGTATATTTTACATACATTACGATCGCCACACGAAATGGTAGATATAAAATATTGTATAAGCATCATTCATGACTACATGATATGCCGGTTCATATAAATAAAAAATTGTAAGAATATCATGCGTTATTTCAATAATAATTAGTTTTAAGCTTAATCGTACTTCCATGCAGAATGAAATATCGTATATGGAATATGAAATAACGTATAAGGTACCTGATTGACCTTCACCTATCATTTATCAATGTGAAATTTTAATATGCTGTGGGGGAAATTAGTCAAGCGTAATTGGTAGAATTTTTTTTTTCCAATATCTTTATTCATTCAATAGTGCTGCCAAGTTTACGAAAATCAGAAAATCGAAAAACCTTTAAACCTAATTATCTCGAAACTACACTTTTGCGAATACGTTGTTTCATCATTAAAGCGACGAAATCTTAGCATGTTTTTTTGACAAGATTTTGGCCTGTCATTAGTCCCAACATTAGTCAGCAGTCTGAACGGAAATATTAAAAAAATTCGATTTGTTGATTCTCGTGACTCTAGTGAACATTTTGGAAACCTTGCATCCTCCAGTTCTTCCGTTTTGAAGGATAATCGGTTTGGTTTTGGATCCTATGATTCGTTTCGATATATAAATTGCTGGTTCAGAGCCTATGAGCCTCCCCGATAAAGTCTTTGCTAACTTATTAATCTTTTTGTTGCATATATGTCTATGCATATATTTTGATGTATGAAGTCCTGTGAATAAACAGAGGTTAGACTTCCAACGCGCATTGTATAGAGGTTTAGAGTATTTAATTCACCCCATGCTTGTTCGTGCCATTAATGAATGACGTAGAAGTAGTTTTTATCAGGGAATTAAAGATTTGTAGCATTTTTTAAAAATTATTTTAATCTGAATTGGCCTAGAGCTTTAATACCTAGAGCTGTGGAAGATGTTTCAAAGTCTTCGCCATTTGGCTTATTGGAATTCTCCCGAGTGCAATTCGATTTCTCACATACTTTTATTTTTTTAAAGGCTCATGAACTGAGTAGAATGACAGAATCTTTTCTTTCCATATATAAAAATAAACCCATCTAAGCAAACAAATAATGTATTAAAGTTAAGAACGTCCCGCTAGCTCATCGCAGATTGTTAACTTTATGCCCCACATAAAGGTTAGTCACGTGCGATTACATAATTTTCATTGCTTTTTATGTAATAAGATTTCCTAAAATAAAAATTAAAACAACCTATGGCAACATTTAGTATTAATTTAAACATACTACATGAAATATCGTATATGAAATATGAAATAACGTATAAGGTACCTGATTGACTTTTCACCTCTTTTAAGGTAGAAAAGCCAGCAGGTAACAATGTGACATTTTAATATGCTATGGGGAAATCAGTCAAGAGTAATTGGTAGAAATTTTTTTTCCAATATTTTTATTCATTCAATAGTGCTGCAGAGTTTACGAAAATCAGAAAATCGAAAAATCTTTAAACCCATATTATCTCGAAACTACACTTTTGCAAATACGTTGTTTCATTATTAAAGCGACGATATTATAGTCAAACTGGGGAAAAATATATAAAATTGTTATTTTTAAAATCGTGTTTTGAAAAAAGCAGCTTAGTTTTTCTATAACTACTTTAGCTATTTTCAAACTCAAATCGCTAAAATAACTATTATACTACCAAAACTACAACAGTATTGTTTATTGAGCCACATTAAGTATGTAACTTTCAAACGAAAAAACTTGCTTAAATCCAATAACTCTTTCGAATACAATTTAACTTCAATGTTTGATTGTCACTAAAATTCGTAAGAAATTTCAAGCCTACCTATGTCAAAACTAGTAAAAAAATATAAAAAACTCATACCATTTTTTTCATATACATACTAACGATTAAAGAAGTTTCAAAAACATCAGAAAAGTTCGGGTTTAAATTTCTTATTTTATCGACGTCTTGATTCGATTTTCCATCTAAAGCGCAAAAAACTAATAAGGAAGTGGGAAATCCCAAATATTGCTTCGGTTTGAAAGACCTAAGTATAACATTAATGAGCCAAAAGTGAAATTCTTACCCCACATTTTTTGGCATTTCTCGTTTTAGGACCTACTGAATCTAAAAAATCCAAAAAAATGTATGTCTGTCTGCAGCCGGCCGGCCATCACAACCGACGAAATCTAGAAAACCGCTGGACGGATTTTAAAAATTTTGGTTTCTAAAAATAGGTACACTCAATGGTAGGAGCTGAAAGGACTATGTGTTCGATAACTGTACCGAAAGTGTATCAAAAATATCGTCAAGTGTGTCAAAACAAGGAAATATGCATATTTTTTGCTTAAAAGACGTTCATTTTAAGTGATAATGAGTAGGAACAAAGAATGTGGCGAAATATTGATGGTCGGGATTGGTATGTGAGATCAAAAGCTAGATTTTTGCAATATAAATTTGTCAAAAAAATGTTGTCAAGTGTGTCAAAAGAAAAATTGGGTCTCGGCATAGAATTACGACAATCATTTGTCGTAGCGTCAGTTAATAAACCTATTATATAAAATGTTAATAAACAGTTAATAAACCTATTATATAAACCTATTATATATGCTCACTTTCTGACTAAATTTGGTTTAATAGTTGACCTCAAGCGCAAGCGCTTGCTCGATTCAACCACAAACATAGTAGTGAATACCATCACAGCGTTTATTTAACGTTCAGGGAATCTACAGAGAAATCATTTCAGATTTCCTTACCCTTACACAGGAGCCCAAATTCAATGCCCCAGTCAAACACATTTCGGTACACAGAATTATCACAGTAGGACAACTACCCTTTTCGCGACCACGGTGACCGGAGGCTACAAAGTTCAAAATAGCCAAAGATGAATTTTTACGTATGTCTCAGCTAGGATTGATTAGGCCTTCCTCATCTTGTGTATCATCTCCACTACATTTAGTTCCAAAGAAAGAGCCAAATGACTGGAGACCGTACGGGGATTATCGACATTTGAACGATGTTACTATTCCAGATCATACTATTCCCAATACCACACATACATGATTTTTTCATGCATTTTAACGGATGCACTATATTTTCAAAAATCGATCTTGTTCATGCTTACCATCAAATCCCAGTTGCTGCAGAAGACATACACAAAACAGCGATTACAGTCCCTGTTGGTCTCTTCGAATTTCTTAGAATGCCTCATGGTCTGAAAACGCAGCTCAGACTTTTCAGCGTTTTATGGACGAAGTGGTCAAACGACTATACTTCGTTTTTGTGTATATTGACGACGTTTTGGTGGCAAGCAATTCTCCTGAGGAGCACCAAAAACATTTACGCCTACGTAAAGATTCGCTGATTTTGATATTAAAATCAAACTTTCTAAGTGCGTATTTGGTGTACAATCTCTTGATTTCTTAAGCCATGAAATCACAAAGGATGGAGTAAAACCCTCCCCAGATCAAATCATGGCAATCCAAGATTTTCCTCAGCCATCATCAGTTCGACAAGTTCAACGATTTGTGGGTTATACTTAGTCGAATTAATAGCTTCACTTCACGGCTATCTCGCTGAACTAGCCAAGATTACAAAAAAATCAGAACAGCCGTTGACCAAGTCAAACTGACGCTTGTAAACTGCACAATTTTGGCTCATCCGTTACAAAATTCCAGCTTTGTATCAAAACGTATGCTTCAGGTACTGCAACAGGAGCAATTAAATAAAGAATGTTGGCAACCCTTAGGATTTTTCTACAAAAAGCTCGCGCCTGCAGAGCAAAAATATTCCAACCTTTGACCACAAGTTATTAGATATTTTTCTAGCAATTAAACACTTTCGTTACTTTATAGAAGGTAGTTTGTTCACAGTGTTTATAGAAGGTAGTTTGTCAGTACCACAAACCTCTAGTAACATCAATCGCCTCAAAGACAGAGAGAAGTCCTCGCCAGGCACGTCATCTGAACTTTATTTCCCAGTTCACAACATATATTCGACACATCTCTGGTACGGTGGCCGATATCTAGTGGCCGATACACTTTCTCGAACTGAGGAAATGGCTTTCAATTTTACTGGACTTGATGTTGATAAATTCATCGAACTTCAAGAGTCCGATACAAGACTCAACAACCCGACTAGCAATTTGTTCAGGTATGCCCTATTATGATCCGGGACGGATCAGGGTGTAATGAGGTAAATTCTAATAGGGCTTCTGCATCCGGCGCCTATCAGAAATCATACTTGATTTCACTACTAAGGCGTGCTGTATTTGTCCTAATTCGGCCCGGATTTCGAAAACCTATCTCATCCCTAGTTGTAAATGCCGGACCAGGGCCGGATCAGAATAATATCTGATTTTCCAATTAAGGCATGCACTGTTTGTCTTGATCCGAGCCCTATTTCATTTTGATAAATTTCATTTGGTTAAAATTCACTAGAGTATTATCTATATTAGATATACACAGCTTGCGAAATTTCACATATACTTTAGTTATCGCTTCTCTGCGTTATGAATACAAATAGGTAAGTACATATAGAGTTAGAATATTTTTATAAACATTTTTTTCTAATGTATGTAGTAGTAAATTTTCTAATTTTTCTAATGTATGTTAAAGAAAATTTCCTATTTTAAGTGATCCGGTCCGTTTGTAGTAAATTTAAATGATTCAAATGATTTCTAGTAGGGCTGCCTGATCCGGACTGGAGGTGTTAAATTACTGTAGTTTGAGGCGTTAAATTACTGATCACGACCTGACTAGTGTGCCTGATATGGTCCCTATCAATAGTAGGGAAAGCCGTATCTGGTCCAGCCCTTACATAATGCTAGTCGGGAATCTTATTCAAAACCTAAAAATTGTAGGATCTAAGCGAAAGTTGGGTAGCGAAATCCGAAATTCGACGTCCACGCCGTGCTGCCTGGGTATTGCTGACAGAATTAGGTTGGTGTATTGGAGCCAAGCAGAGTAAAATCTGCTTAGTCAATGACGCTACATCAAGGCGAATTGGCGCCTTACAACCAATGCGACTCAAGCGTCTGTTTTCCTTGTTAGGGGCGGCTTGGAGCGGGCGTCTGTCTTGAATCAAGCGGCTTGCTATATAAACGTGTAAAAAGGTTGTTTCTGGTGACCTTAATATGTAGAACGGACCCATTCACGACAATTTGGGTTGGGCTTAAGGTTAACACCCTAACTCCGGAAAAAAAAGTAATATGTTAAATTTGGTTATCAGAAAAGGATAACAGACTCGGACAAAAACAGAATTTTACCTGGACGTGAAAAAAGGACCAGGCTACCGAATCGGAACGTGGAACGTGCGCAACCTGAGCGCGCCTGATGCTCTTATAAGTCTAGAAACAGGGGCTGAGAGGTATAGGATGGATATTATTGCTCTACAAGAAATTAGACAGCCGATAATCGGAAAACAAGGTTTGGATAGTCACTCTCTATACTGTAGTGGTCATCCTTCTCGAAGAGAATTTGGAACTGGCTTTCTTGTGGGTGCACGCCTACAAGAAGCCGTGATGAAATTCATCCCGGTCAGTGAGAGGATATGCTACCTACGTGTACGCGGTACATATAACAATATTTCTCTTACTGCCGTGCATGCACCTACTGAAGCTAAGACCATCGACGAGAAGGATAATTTCTACATAGCACTGGAAGAGGTCATGAAACAAATACCAACACGCGACTTCATTATGGTTCTTGGTGACTAATGGACAGGTTGGAAGAGATATCTCTTATGGAAATGTGGTGGGTCCCTACAGCCTACATTTGAATTCGAATGATAATGGTGAGAGAATGACTGAGTTTGTGTAACGCGACAAGAATTATTTTGTTATTGGCATTTGCCAGGTCCGCTCAATATGTGTTAATTGTGTTTGTTTTAAATCATAATCAATCATCATTTTCAATCTAATATTTTTATCAATTAAATATATTTTTTTACTGTCCAATCAAACCTTTTTTTTGAAAATCAGTTTGTTTCATTAATAAATTTATGTTTCTTTTTTGTTGAATGTATCTAATAAAATTAATTTTTTTTTGCAATTTTAAGTATATCACATTCTTGTTTATTTAAAATGAAGAACAAAATTTTACTATAAATAAAAAATTAAAAAAACCGTTTGTATCTCTGTAAACATTTTGAAAAATATTTTTATGTTAAAACTAGCCTTTAAGAAAATAAATTATGTGTAGTAAAATTATGTTGAGTTAACTACAAAATAAGGGAAATTTATAAACGAATAAATAAACTGAACTGAAACCAATTGTACATTAAACATACAAGTTATCATGAAAGTCACACGAAGAATTTTAAGGAATTTTGGGCATCTCAAATACCATAGGTTGAAAGATCTGGATACATTCATCAAATATTTAAACAAGTTGATAAATTCAAAATTATGATGTATAAAACATATGCCTTAATCAAAAAGATATAAGGCAGGGCAACCAACCAGACCATATATATGTAGATATGTATATTGAAGATAATTTTTTGGAGAATAGAATAATTTGGGAAGGATGGAAATTACAAAACATTATAAAAGTCTATTCAGTTTTGGTGCTCAACAGCAGCACATCTATAAGAAGAAAAAATAAAATAATATTTAAAAGCTTTTGCTGCAGCTTGGGTTTCAACAAACGAATTTAGAAGAAGAATATTATTGTGATCATTGGGACTTGGACCAACATAAAATTATGAGTATTTTTTTTATAATTTTATATATATATATATATATATATATATATATATATATATATATATATATATATATATATATATATATATATATATATATATATATATATATATATATATATATATATATATATATATATATATATATATATATATATATATATATATATATATATATATATATATATATATATATATATATATATATATATATATATATATATTTATATATATATATATTAGACTGGTCGTTAAAAACTAAATTTTGCGAGACGCCCCCTAGAAAAATTCTTCGTGGGCAAAAAACCACAACAGCATTATTTTTTTTTTTTAAGTCAAAAGAACACGTGCCGCAAAATCACCGAAGTTTATTTTTTGATAAAATTGTAAATATCTCATAAAATATGCAGATGTCAAAAAAAATCGCATAATCTTTTTTGTAGGAAATTTGATTCTCTATAAAAAAGGTCCAAGTCATTTTTTTCCTAAAACCTATATTTCTGATGATATTTTGAAATAAAACTTGAAATTCTTCGAAACTCGTGAAACCAAATGATGAAAATTTCGACGGAGAAGTACTAATTTTGATTTTTTTTGTCACGATTGTTTTTTTATACATTTCATTCTATAGCATAAGAAGAAAATTAGGACTTTTTCGTCATCTTTATTTAATATATTTAATATATTTAATATATGTTTTTTAAAAATTACGAAAACCTACAAGTTCATTTTAAAAATATCATGAGAATTATACGTTTTCGGGAAAAAATGACTTGGACCTTTTTTGTAGAAAATTAAATTTCCTACAAAAAAGATTTATGATTTTTTTTGACATCTGCATATTTTATAAGATATTTGAAAAAATGTACGAACTTTTCAAAAAATCAACTTCGACGATTTTGCGGCACGTGTTCTTTTGATTTAAAAAATAAAAAAATAATGCCGTTGTGGTTTTTCGACCACAAAGAATTTTTCTCGGAAAATTTAGTTTTAACGACCAGTCTAATATATATATATATATATATATATATATATATATATATATATATATATATATATATATATATATATATATATATATATATATATATATATATATATATATATATATATATATATATATATATATATATATATATATATATATATATATATATATATATTATATATATATATATATATATATATATATAGATATATATATATATATATATATATATATATATATATATATATATATATATATGTATATATATATACATATATATATATATATATATATATATATATATATATATATATATATATATATATATATATATATATATATATATATATAATATATATATATATATATATATATATATATATATATATATATATATATATATATATATATATATATATATATATATATATATATATATAGCGAGATGGAGAAGTGGATAAGTCAACATCACTTACAAGGAAGTTAAGCAACACTGGGAAGGGTTCCAACTTAAACGGGTGACCGCTTGGGAACTTCATCAGAAAAAATATGGAAATATGATTGTAGCACATTGAAGCAGGAATATCTCGCTCACGGTATGCCAGTATACCTTATCCAGCAGCCCTGGAAACTGGCTAGGATTCGATGGCCCAATCACCCGTTAATCCGAAAGGTGAATCCGAAATTCAAATGATTAAAGAAACGTACACTAGAAAAATACAAAACCAAACAAACCGGTATAATCAAATATCGACCCTTAGCTATCGTACCCGGACGAGTAACGGACGAAACAGCAAAACAAGTTAAAAAGATGGCAAGGAATGATCGCAGAAGATATACAGAAAGCATTCTCAAGACTGCAGAAACAGCAGCAGCTAATAGAAATATGCGCACACTACACAAATGCGTGAGAAAGGTCACCAACAAATATACAAACACTCCACCAATAAAGGATGAATCTGGTCAAACCCTCACAACACATGAACAGCAGCTAAATAGATGGAAAGAATACTTCGAAGACAACTGCTACCAACATGAAGATAACTTGCAGTCTCCGGATGACAACTATAACGAAACTATCAGCACCCATCCACCAACGGAACGGGAAGTTAGAGATGCCATACAGAAACTCAAGAATAACAAATCTGCTGGTACAGATAATATATCAGCAGAATTACTCAAAGCAGATGTAAACACAGCAGCAGAAGCTCTAACACCACTATTAGCTGATGTATGGAACGAAGGGAAAATACAAACCAAATGGAAAGAAGGTTTAACCATAACAATCCCAAAGAAAGGTGATCTAAGAGAATGCAAAAATTGGAGAGGTATATCTCTGCTCAACACAATAATGAAAATACTAGCGATGATCATTCTCTAAAGAATATCTCCATCAATTAACATGAAACTAAGAAACGAACAAGCTGGCTTTAGACCAGGAAGAAGCTGTACCGATCATATCAACACAATCCGTATCATCATTGAGCAATCAAACGAATGGAATTCACCATTGTATCTCCTCTTCGTGGACTTCGCCTTCGACTCAATTAACAGAAGCGCGATATGGAAGACACTTTGTGAAATGGGCGTCCCAAAGAAAATGTTTTATCTAATCAAAGAAATGTATCGGGATGCTGGAAACAGAATACAATACAAAGGACAGCAAAGTCATAAATACTACAACCACCGAGGAGTGAGACAAGGCTGTGTACTATCCCCGCTACTATTCCTGATAGTACTAGATAGTATCATGAGAAAGCTCGATGATGCAAGTCCAAATGGAATCCAATGGAACACAACAAGCCGGCTCAATGATCTAGACTACGCCTTCGACTCAATTAACAGAAGCGCGATATGGAAGACACTTTGTGAAATGGGCGTCCCAAAGAAAATGTTTTATCTAATCAAAGAAATGTATCGGGATGCTGGAAACAGAATACAATACAAAGGACAGCAAAGTCATAAATACTACAACCACCGAGGAGTGAGACAAGGCTGTGTACTATCCCCGCTACTATTCCTGATAGTACTAGATAGTATCATGAGAAAGCTCGATGATGCAAGTCCAAATGGAATCCAATGGAACACAACAAGCCGGCTCAATGATCTAGACTACGCAGATGACATCTGTCTACTTACACACACATATACGGACATGCAGCAAAAAATACAGAAGCTATCAGCCCTTGCACATGAAGTCGGACTCAACATTAATATCAGGAAAACAAAGTCTATGAGATTGAACACCAAAACGATAACACCAATTACCATCAACAATACACAAGTGGATGAAGTCGACAAATTTGTGTACCTTGGTTGTACTGTAGCAAAAACAGGCGGGACTGAAGAAGATATCAGTCAACGTATTAACAAAGCTAGAAATACGTTCAATATGCTTCACAAGATCTGGAATGCATACGTCCTGTCAAGAAAGACAAAGCTACGAATATTCAATGCATTTGTCAAGTCAGTACTGCTATATGGGTGTGAAACGTGGAAACACACAAAGAAGATCACAAATCAACTACAGGTGTTTGTGAACAAATGCCTGAGAAGACTGATCAAATGCTTCTGGCCGAATACCATCAGTAACCAGGAACTTCTACGACAGACTGAGCAGTTAGACATTGAGTCGACTAGGCAAGAATAAGATTTGACGCCCCTACCCTCCTCTCCCCTTTACAGAGTTGGTTTGTTTTAAACACTGTTTAAAACAATGTTCAAAACAAATTGGTTTTTATTCCAAAAAAACAATGTTTTAAACAAAAATTGTTTTTTTTAAATATAGCAATGTTACTTATTTGTTTTTTAATTGAACTGTTGCAGAATGTGGTATTTTATCGTTTTTAATATTAATACATTTACACCTAATACGCCATTAAAATTTTGAAAGTTTTTAAAAGGAATCACATGTCAAAACATTTGTACAAAAGTGCTGGCGGATCTGGTATTCGATTGCCGACAGACAATTCGTTTAATTTCTAAATAAAAAGTGACAAATATGTGTCATTACTGTGAATCAAAAGGAACATCCTAGTTCTGAAAAGAAAATTATAGATTCGGTGCGGGATTTGTAAAATTAGGTTACGTATTTCATCTCATGGTTGATTGACTTGACGTAATGTTTTCCATTACATTAATTTTTCAATAAAAACTGTTGTGTTTAAGAATTTTCAATATGTGTCACAACAATACATAGATGCTTTTTAAGACGTAGGTTCCACAACAACATGCATTCTAAGATGTTGACGAACGCTTTCTTTAAACTTTTGGGGATTGGACGCCCATTTTTTTGGTCATTTTAGCAGCCCTGTGAATAAGTACGAATTTGGAAACAGTTACAACATGATTTGGATTTATTGGGACTTGTGATCAGTTTTACAAAAAGAAACGTTATATGCGTTTCGTTTTTATGCATTATATTTGGTTTTGCGGTACGTTATTTTGTTATGGAACAGACAAATATTTTTTCTTTTTTAAGTGTTTCGGTTGGGATTCGAACTCATAACCTCATCAGTGCCAGAGTGAGCTCAAACCTATTCATTTCGCTACCAATGCGATGACATTTTGAGGTTGAGACTTCATCATCACTCTATTTACTTAAGTTGAATTCTCAATTGTCATTAGACTCCTATTTTCCGGAAATATTTTAACATTATTTTTGGGATTAAATCTCTAGACAGCACTATTGTGTGAATTCATATGAGGTGTAATATTTCTATATTATAGGCCACATTTTAAGTCACGTATATAGTCATTATTGATTGCTTCCAATCAATGTGAAATCAATAAGCGACACTTGATCAATTATTTTATATATTGGCTTGCATATTAGACAACATTTTGGGGAATTTTAATTATTCGGGATTTTTGTGAGCAATTAAACTCAAGGGAAGTAATTTGAATTTTTCAATTCAAAGGTATGGCTGGAAATATCTCGTAAAAAAACACTGTTTTTCTTTTTTACGTGTTTTGTTTGGGATTCGAACTCGTAACCTCATCAGAGTTAGATCATATCAAAAATTTACAAAATGCTTAATATTTTGCCACAAATATCAAAAAAAAATTTAGAACTACCAAAATCTTTAGTTAAAGCGTGCACATACATTTAAAAAGAGCAGATATGTCGGATTTTATTCAATCGATATTTGTAAAATCGTTCAAAAAACGAAATAAAATATTTACGTTATCGTTACGTTTTACGTTATTGTCACCAGATGAATTTTTAAAACGATACGAAAGTAATTATTATTAACAACGCTACTTAAGTTCGTTATTTCATTTTTACTTTACGAGTAACAACACTGCAACACTGCTTGTGATGTAAAAACCCATTTCCACGCTTAGTCAGCATTTATGACATCGTTACATTACGTTGCTGTGTAACTATATCCAAATGCGCTTTTTAATGAAAATTTCATTGTTTTAGAAAACAAAGAAAATGAATCAGCATCACTTTCGTCGAAGAAATTTTCCACTAAAATTTTCCACATTTTATAAATTATGTACCAAATTAACTCTGTTCTGTGCATCATTTCCTATGAATGATTTTTGTGAAAAATTATCTGACGCTAAGCGAGTGACCACTGCCCCTTGTTTAGATTCCAATTTATTTGAACTAAAAAGTGAAGTAAAGTAATTTGTATTTTGAAATCAATCTCAACGTCAGTAGGAATTCAGCGCGCCTTTCATAAATTTGGCTTGGTACATAGGACTCCTAATCCAATTTTATACGGACTACTAGTTTTTATTAATCAACAGTTTCAAATATGTATGTACCTATGAAACCGACGGTTTGGAGTTTTTTTTAAATGCACATGTATATTTTAAATTGAAATGAAAATATATTGCTTTCTTATTCAAAATCTTGTTGTTTTCAATCTTTTGTTAAAGATTATACTGTTTCGTCCAACCAATATTCTTATGAGGATGATATGAATATTGTAATCCGTAATTTATAATCGTCAAAAACTCTATTTCTTTATTTAATCAAATTTTTTACATGCATCAGGTCATTCGGGACTCAGGTTAAACATAGGTCACAGATTTTTTATCATAATTAAAATTTCTGAAGTTTATGTTAGCCAATAAAAACAAAAATGTCATTAGATTGAGTGATAAATTATTCTTTGGCATCTTGGATGGGACAAATATTTGAGAATATTCAAGAAATCTAGAGAAGCTTAAAAAAGATTCTTAACAATCGTCGCAAAATCTTGAGAATCTTACCGAATCTCTTGAGAATTTCAAAAAATCTTGAGTACATTTGGACATGCAGAGTATCTTCAGATTATCTAGGGAATCATGAGAATCTTGTGAAGAGAACCTTAGAAATCTTTAGAGAACCTTTAAATAATCTTACAATATTTAGGATACCTATTTTCTTTGTGATTTTCCACTCCAATTAGATATTTTAATTTAAAACAAAAAAACAAATCTCCGTAGTATAAAATAAATTAAATACAAAAAATGTGTTCTCAATTTCTGCGCCCTTCAAATAAAACGCCCTAGGCGAGTGCCTAGTTTGCCTACCCCTCGTCCCGGCTCTGTATATATATATATATATATATATATATATATATATATATATATATATATATATATATATATATATATATATATATATATATATATATATATATATTATTTTATTATCTTTTTGTTTTGTTTAAAGTCATTTGAGATAAATTTTGTTTAAATAATTTTTACAAACTTGAATTATTGTAGTTATAAAGAAAAAAAAATATAAAGAAAATAAATACGTATTATAACGTTTTAAATTAATTTTTGTGGGCTTATGATTTAATTGTGTCTTTTGTATTAAATAGTGTTGTATGTTTGGTTGATGATTTTGTATTGTTTTTTTTTCGAAGAAGTGCTGTGATTTTTTTTTAGAAAAAGAATTGAACTACTTTTTCAAAGACCATATGTGGCAAGGGCCCGTCCCACACATATATAAAAACATTTTAGCGCTGCGCCGTACAGAAAGGCTTATATTTGCATTATCAAATAATTTGAGAATTGCCAGTACATTCTTTCCGCATCGATTGATTCATAAGCAGACTTGGGTCTCACCGAATGGAAACACTCGAAATCAAATTGATCACGTTCTAGTAACAGCACGTTTCTTTTCGAGCGTTCTGGATGTGCGATCCTTTAGAGGTGCATACATTGGAAGTGACCACTTCCTTGTATGTGCAACGATAAGGTTCCACTTCCCAAATCCAGGCATTCCAAAATTCAATCAACGGAAACGTTTTAACATCTCATCATTAAAGAATGGTGAAACAGAAGAGAGATATCAAATCCATATTGCCGAAACATTGGATAAATCAGAAACCATTAATGGAGACGTCGATAAGTCATGGTATTTGCTCAAAGATGCTGTTTTAAGCGCTGCTGAGGGAATACTTGGACGACCACAGAACCACTCCCAGAAGCCATGGATGGATCAAGCATGCCTTGACGCTATTCAATACAAAATAGATTGCTATCTGAAGTGTCTACAAGGACGCAACACCAGGTCCACGAAGGAGAACTATAAACTGGCAAGACAAGCCGTTACAAAGCTATGTAGACGAACGAAGAGAGAATGGTGGAAGAGACAGTGTGAGGAGATTGAAAGCTTCAATAAGGAACATCAATCGCGTAACTTCTTTCAACAGGTTAAAACCTTAAAGAAGGGCCCTCAAACTAGATCGACTGCTATTCAAAACGAAGATGGGGAGCTACAAGTAGACCTTATGAATATTTTAGATACTTGTGCTGCTTATTTTGAGAATCTTCTCAACTTAAGTGACCAGCAACAAGTCGGGCGACGAGCAAAGCTTATTCGTGCGTCAAAGGTACATGTAGACGAACCAACCAAAGAGGAATTCGAAGCGGCGCTGTCTAAATTAAAACGCAATAAAGCACCTGGTATCGACGATATAACACCCGAAATGATTGTACATGGTGGCAAAACTCTATCCTTAAGATTGTTTGAACTTGTTCAAATGATCTGGAGGACTGAAACCATGCCACAGGACTGGAACACAGCTATGCTAATACCAATCCATAAAAAAGGTAATCGCCTACAATGTGCAAACTACAGAGGAATCGCTCTCCTCTGCACAGCATATAAGATCTTTTCCTACATTTTGCTATCCAAAATCAATCCTTTTGCTAAACAACTGTTTGGAGAAGATCAGTGTGGTTTCCGGCGGGGCCGAGGTACTACCGATGCACTTTTCTCGATAAGGATGATTTTGGAAAAGTGTCGAGAGTTCAACTTACCTGTGCACCAAATTTTCATTGATTTCAGGCAGGCCTACGACTCTCTCGAACGAGAGACTCTATGGTCTGCTCTGGTGTCAATGAGAATCCCTGGTAAACTGGTATCACTATGCAAAATGACAGTACAGAACTCTCAATGCTGTGTACGAGTAGAGAACAAAATATCAAAGTTTTTTAAAGTCGACTCCGGGTTAAGACAAGATGATGCTATCTCTCCTATACTTTTTAATTTAGCCTTGGAATATATGTGCCGTCAAAAGAAACTACCGACTAATAACAATATCTTGTCAATAAACTCATTACAGATGATTGCTTACGCTGATGATGTTGTCATCCTCGGCCGAAGTGAAGCTGTTACGACTGAGACTTTCAAGCCGCTTGAGAGTGGTGCTCAAAAAATTGGTCTGCAAATTAACTATACAATAAAACCAAACATATGAATGTTTCAAGAGAGGCTGAGAAGAAAGATTTGATGTGCGGCGATGAACGAATTGAGAGAGTTGAATCTTTTAAATATTTGGGATCCATGCTTGACTCAAACAACAGCATACTTACAGATATAAAAGCTCAAATCGCTGCAGGTAATCGAACTTTCTACTCAATTAAACCTCTCCTTGGATCAGCGTATGTATCAACTAACACCAAGCTCAAGTTATACAAGACATTGATTAGACCGGTTGTGATGTATGGGTCACAAACGTGGACGCTTACACAAAATGACGAATTGCATTTATCTGTATTTGAGCGTAAGATCCTTTGCTACATTTTTAGTCCACTTAAGACAGACGATGGAGAGTATAGAACCCGGTATAACTTTGACATCAGAGACCTTCTTGAGGGTCCTGATATAATAGGTTGTATCCGTTCCAATAGGATTGCTTGGTTTGGGCATGTTCTACGAGCCGATTCACAGTCTGGAATGATTAGAAAAATGTACGTTAGTACCCCAGGGAGTGGACGACCGCGAGGTAGACCACGACTACAATGGGCGACTGACGTAATAAACGACCTTAAATTCGGCTGCCATGGTAATTATGTCGCTGTTGCGAATGACCGTGGTGAATATTCAAGGCTGATTAGCCTGGCAACGCTCCTACATGGAGCATGAACGCCTTAAAAAAAAAAAAGCGTAAGTTATAAACTATCTCAACTAGTCATTCTGTAAAACCGATTTGGTGCGAGACATCGACTAACGCATTATACGTCCATATATTCCTGAGCCCCTAAGATGATATATTTTCGATTCAGTACACAATCTCTCTCATCCTGGAACAAGAGCATCGCGAAAAATGGTCACAAAACGATACTTCTTGCCGTCAATAAATGTCGACGTTGGCTTTTGGTGTAAGACATGCTTACCATGTCAAAGATCCAAGTTCCATCGTCACACTCATTCCGAATTCGGACAGATACCTGTCCCCACGGCCAGATTGGAGCATATACACATCGATTTGGTAGGTCTTTTACCACCTTCTCCTGGATATCGCTATATCCTGATGACCATGGCCATCGGGTGAAGCCATTCCCTTAGAAGATGGAACAGCTGAAACAGTTGCAAAAGCCTTCGTTACAAATCACATTTTTAGATTTGGTGTGCCGTTAAATATAACTTCTGATCGCGTAGCGAATTTTGAATCGAAGCTATTTCAAGAACTTATAAACATCATTGGTTCTCAAAGACTACGGACGACGGCTTACAACCCTAAAGCCAATGGAATAGTCGAGCGATTTCATAGACAGCTTAAAGCATCTCTAAAAGCGCATGGAAACTCAATAAATTGGAGTGATATACTCCCCATTGTCATGTTAGGCATTCGGTATTCGGTAAAAGCTGACCTAGGATGTACTTCTGCAGATCTTGTCTACGGACAAAGCCTGAAGATTCCTGGAGAGCTACTCATACATCCAAAGGATTCGCATTCAATCGAACCAACAGATCTGGTTGGCCATTTAAAACAATAGATGCAATCCTTAATCCCGAAAGATAACCGGAAGGATCCTCAACAGAACATTTACATTCCGAAAGATCTCACGGAAGGCGACTTTGTTTTTATCAGGGTGGATAAAGTTAAAACAGGTTTATCACCACCTTATGAGGGGGTTCATACAAACTAATCAGGCGTTTCCGGAAGACTTCCATAATTGAAATAAAAGGGAAGAATATTTCCATTCCAATAGACAGACTCAAACCAGTTCACATGACGGACGAAATTGATTATAAGCCAAGGTCGAGAAAAGTTAGATTCCAGTTTCCTTAACGTCTTTGCATTCTTATTTTAATGTCAGCATAAATTTTGTTGTATATGTATGTATATATATATATTTTTATTTATAGGAAGGGAGTCCTGTAGAGCCTTAGGTTCTACTCTCCTTTAAATTCAATCCAATAAACAATAAATTTTAATCGGTACATCTTTTATTATGTACAACCAATATGTGTGTGATAATAAGAAAATAAAACAATATAAGTGTATACATACCGTTTAATTTATTATATTATGCCTAAAATTAAATTTATTATGCCTAAAATCTATTAAAATACGAAAATCAGATCTCTTATTAACTCGAACAGATAATGATCTAATTGTAAACGCGATTATTGTTAAATAATAAATAATTGATTTATTAATAAAAGTGTTGATATTTTTAGAAAATCAAATAAAAAATTTTTATTTATTCGATTATATCGAATTATGAACAGTTTAAATATAGTTTATTATAATACATAAACTATAAATCTTAAAATATTTAATAAAAACTGCCAATTAGAGAATGAAATCCCATTTCATTTTATTAAACGTGTTTTGATGAATTAAATTTATGATTAAAATGTAAATTTATTAGATGCATTAACATTTGAAATAGTTGTATGACGTGAGCCCCTTATTAAAATATTTAACAAATTCTTTAGTTAACAAACACTCTCAACATTTTTATTGTAGATTCATATTCAACTGTTGATGAACCAAACACTTTCTTTAGTTAATTCAAGGACAGAAGTATCGCTAGATCCCCCATAGTTATAGTTGAAATATATAGTTATTTCAGCTACCAAAAATAGATCATTTCTGATTGTTTCTTGATGTGATAGACTTCTTAGTATATATTAAAAACTTTTAAATTTTGGAGATGTATAATAATAATATTTGTTTTGCAGCTCTGGTAGACTGTGAAGGTCCACCAGTTGATCTTGCATGCAAACCACATTCACCCACTGCTAGCTCGAGTTGTCGTGAATTCTGGTGACCAACCTCACTAACAAGAAATTTAGAATAAAATAAAAAAAACCATCGCGTGTCTAAGTCACCACTCTGTTTCTCAAGAATGATCAGCCACCATGCTACAACTCTCCCTAAATTACGTTAACACATCATAATTATCAGAGAAAAAAAATATTGCGACGCTGATGCATAGCCTGACTTCACCACAGCTCTGAAAACATAGTTATTTAGATATATAGTGAGCTAATATCCATCAAATACTTTAATTAAAGAATAACCAATGTTATGGATGTCGCGTAGTTCTAATTATAAAAATATTAAAGAAAGTAGTATTATCCCAACAAACGTGAAAAAGTTGTTGTACGAGAAAAAGTAAAAAAAAAATTTAACCGGAAGTGACAAACTGGAAGTTGGGATGCAGAACTGTTGTGAACCGTACTAAATGCTTATGTTCCAAGTTTCATCTAATTCGATTATCAGGTACAGGTGCTATTGGGATTTCAAAAAATCAGGTGCTCGGGATACCCCCCACCACTTTGTTCACTATCGCTCAAAAACTAATCATATCCTTGCCATATATATTTGCATTTTTTTCCAAAGTGTCATCAAAATTCATTCACGAACGAAACTAGTGTGCTCCTAACAAACATAAAAAACATGGTGGAAAAAACCACCTATTGTATGGTGGACCCTCCAACCCTTTATCAAATGTACTCCAAAAGCTGATACAATTTTTCCATGTTAATTAAAAGCTTTTACCAACGTTTCATGAAAATCGATCGCTAATTGTAGGCTACAGTAGGATAAACACTTTAAAAATAAAGTTTTCAACCGGAAGTGTCAAACCGGTATGCAGAAATATTGGAAACAGTACTAAAACCTTATATACCAATTTTCCATAAAGGAGCCTGTAAACGAGCAACTTTTTACGGCAATGTGTGGCCGGGCAATATTGCCCAAATTCAAAAACATTCCCGGCAATTTTTTCGTATTGCCCGGCAATATATTTGTATAGCTCGGCAATATTGCCGGTATTGCAACTAATGGTTGTTGATTTTTTTCATCGATCGAAAATATTAAACATTGCCCGGCAACTATTTCGATTTTTGTTGTTGTTTTTTTTATTGAATTTGAGAATGTAGTACGTTTTGAAGATTTGTTAATGTGAAAACAAAATTATTTCATATAAAAATTTGTTTGAATTAAATTAAATGGTTGGTAAAAAAAGGGATACTGAATTCGGAAAATGTTTTGGTTGTTGTAAAATAAGAAAAAAGGTAATTTCTTTCTATTCAGATGTTATGGTTAATTAATGATTGATGAAAGGTGGGTTAATAATATTTTTTGTTGTTTTTATTGGTTGTGATTCTGTTTTGAGAATGAGTGCACTTATTTTTGTTTATAAATCGTTTAGTATTTTGAATGGAGAATAAATATGATGGTTTTTTAGTAAAAATTTGTAAGACTACTGCAATGGAAAGCATTTCGGCTTGATGAATTAATTATTAAAGTAATTAAATTATTATTCTTTTAATGTTTAAAACACCCAAGGTTTTATAAATATTTTTTTATAAATAATTTCGTTTGAGGGATAATGAGTTGATAAACGAGCATGCTGAAAGTTTCCATATAAGTGGAAAGACAAGAAGTTTTTTTTTAAATTGGCTTGTAGGATAAACATGGAGCAATTGGTATGGAGTGAAAATTTTTTTGCATCTATTTAGGAGACCAAGTTTTCTATACGCGATTTTTGCCATTGCCATTACATGATCGTTCCAGAGTAAGTCATTTGAAACTGTGACACCCAATGTTTTTACATTCACCTATAGGTTCATCACACATGCTGAATAAAATATCTTTGGGGAACTCGGTCTTTGATCTGGAAATAATCAATAGCTGTGTTTTGGCAGAGTTGAAATTGATCAGGTTTTGATCACCCCGTTCGGCGACTTTTTTAGGTCGTTATTGACGTTTATGGCAGCGTCTCTCCGGGCGGGATTAATTCGTTCGTGCATTTTAATTTTTAAGGGAAGGACTCGAATGAGTTGTGCAGAGTACTATCATTTGCAAAACTATTTATTGGGTTGCTGGTGATTTTCAACAATTCGTTGATATAAATCAAAAATAGTGTTGGGGACGATACTGAGCCTTGAGGCTCATTAACCAGCCTTAATTAGTTTAGACTCAGATGATAAGCCGTCTAAGGAGACTGAATTGTATCGGTTGGAAAATTTTGAATCAGCTTCACAAAAGTGGGATGAAACCCATACGCATCGAGCTTGTTGATTAAGTTGGCATGCCAGACTCGATCGAATGCCTTGGAGATTTCTAAAGCGATAACGTATGTTTCACAACCTTTATCAAGCCTTTATCATAACAGATCGGTAGTTGATCTTTTGTTTCGAAAACCGTATTGGCTGTCGGCTATTAAATGATTTACTTCCAGAAATTTTGAAATGCTATAGGCCTATAATTTGAGATATCGGATTTTGGTCCCTTTTTGGGGACGGGCTGGACATTTGCCAACTTTCAGCACGAGGGAAATATACCAGATTTGTAGGATTGGTAGAATATTTTAGTCAAAGTTGGTGCAAGGTCTTTAGAAAAGGTTTTTAAAATAATGCGTGGAATGTTTTACCATTCCTAAGGCTTTGTTCGTGTTTAACCCCTTTAGAAGTTTAGCGACTATTTTGGGTTTGAAGTGGAGTTCGTTCATATTAACTCCTGAAGACTGTATTTGGAGTATTTCTTTAGAAGTTTCCAAAACAGTGGAGTTCAGAGCAAAGCGTTCAGCGAACAAGTTAAATTTTTTTGCGGGATCATTGACGATTGAATCACCATCAATAATAGGAAGATTTTGTACCAAAATCTAAGGAATTAATGGCACTGTAGAAACTCTTGTCAGAAATAGACATAGACGGAAGTTTTGAAGCTTTCGCTCTGTCAATTTCAGACTTTTCGTTTGAGATTATCTGGTTAGATATTTTGTTGGCCTTTAGATATTGGGATCGATTTGTTTTGTTTTGTTATAAATCCATTTGTTTTGTTATAAATCCAAATATTAAATGATCTACGTTTGTTTCTAAGTGCCGTTTTGGCAGCTTTTGAATGCAAGTATGTATTTTTGTTTGGGTTTTACTATGGAAAAAGGGGTAAATCAGTTTTGATAACTGATGACATTAAATAATGATCAGAATTTCCAATGCTACCTTTCGCGACATTGACACTCGTAATATCTTGCATTGTGGTAAGATAGAGATCTAAAAGAAAACTATTATCACCGCCATTACGGGGAGTGAAATTTGGGTTTTTAACAATTTGGGATAGACGCAGCAAAATTTTTGCCAGTTTTCCACTATTGTCAACATCGTCGGTCGATTTGAAGAATTCCAACCATTATTTGTTGTGAAAGTTGAAGTCACCGGTAATGATAACCTCACAATTAGAGGACTTTGCTCTAATCTCGTTTTCAAAGTTTACAGAAACTTGTGTTTCTGTAAGGAAAAGAAAGTTCAGTATGTCGTGCTCATAATGATGTTGCACGTGGTCATGGTTAGCGTTAAATCCGCAGATGTTTCGAACATGTATTCTAAATTTTTTTTTCATTCATATATGTGTTGTTCCTGCAAATACCGTGGACATGCCGCTTTATGGGCGGGTGGATTGCGCATATTTACTTTACTACTTGCAGACGTATATCGTTTCTGTTGTATCAAAAGGTTTATTTTTTTTATGTTTTATTAAAGAATGGATAACTAAGCAAAAAACCTTATCATGCAATAAAATACGACATATGCCAATATTTCATGATAAGATGAAGAAATAATAACAAAACTATAAGTGAAAAGCAAATTGTTAGAAATTTGCAGAAAAAATAACGCAACTAATTGCCAATAATCCAGCTGATACAGCGCACCCCAGATGCACCTTTCACCACCCCAATCGAGGCACAAAGCCCACATAACTTTATTTTGGTCTGATTCCTCGGAAGAGCTAATGAGCCATACTACTACGGAACGCTGCCTAGCTATGTCTGGGAGTGGTGCCGTTGACTAATTAAAGTTCGTCCGCCAGTACCGTAAGATATCATCTTGGCTAATGATATCTCCTGCCATTGCCAGTGGTATGTGATATCTCACGCTAACTCAAATGTCAATGGCAGGGACAGAAGTACGCGGGGTAGTCAGACCCGTAGATCAACATTGATCATAATCGATCCAAATCGACCCTTCCCGCTAGAGGAAGCCTGACATCAATAATGTTTTCCTTACTTCCGGTTCGGTGACAGTGCTTGTATTTTACCTGCCATCGAAGTTTCGACTATGCGTCAACATTTCCATGAGCACTTCAAAATCATAAGCCTGCAAGCGTTTAATCCATCGTACCAATCACCTTAATGCTCCATGATCAGTTGTCAAATGGAAATTTTTAACTGTACAAGTATTTGTGGAAATATGTTTCACACATTCCATTATAGCCAACAATTTTTTACAGGTTAAACAATAATTCCTTTCTGGCTTGGACAGTTTCTTCTATTAATATGGGCCATTACTCTTTTCCCCATCCATTTCTTGAAATAACACTCCTCCTGTAACATCAGTGCTAGCTTTAGTTTCAAATATGAATTTAAAATCTGGTAAGCCAGATCTGGTGCAGAGCACAATCTTTTTTAAATTTCCACTAACGCATCTTCTTGCTTTTTTGTTCATTTAAATGCTTTACCCGTCCTTGTTAGCTTACGTAGAGCCTTTTTATTCCTGTTAACTAATGTTGGTACAAAACATTGGTAGTAAGTGCAAAATCCTAGACAACTACAAAGCTCTGGGTGGGCATTTGGGTGTTCACCATTTGTTGCCACTTTGCGCCCCAAGTATTGTACTTTCTCTCTAAACAGTGTATATTTCTTTGGACTTATTACGAGTCCTGCTGCTTGAATTCTTTCGAAGGTTTCTCTATTTTTTTTTTCAATTGATCTTTGAAGTCTATGACCGTTACAATAATATCGTTCAATAACGCAAGACACGTTCCATTAAACTTTCAAATGCAGCTAGGGCATTACACAACCCTGGGAAATTACGCAGCCCTCCCCTCACACATTCCTATTACACAACCCACTACCCATACTAAACGCTGTCAATTATCGGTCCTCTTCCTGGATTTCTACGTGCCATGAAGCACTTTGCAGATCTATTGTTGAGAACAATTTGGCACCTGCAAATTTATCCAGGGTATCATCAGTTTGAGGTAATGGGTAGCTATTTTTTATTACTGCATTCAGTTTTCTGTAATCAATTCAGAAATTAATAATTTCATCCTTCTTGCCGACTAAAACTACAGGGACTCTATGAACTATCCGATTTTGTTTTTTTATATAAAGTGTTTTGTTATAGGAATAACAATGTGTGTCAGAATAACACATACATAGATACCTTTTAAGACCTAAGTCCCACAACAACATGCGTTCTGAAGATTTAGTGGACGCAATTTTATTTTTGTGTGGATTGAACGCTTCCGAAACTATTGATTCGAGCACAGCATTCCATTGTACGATGTACGAACAAAGAGGTCCCTTTGCATTTTTTTACTATGACGGTGAGTGATCTCAACAGTTTGACTGTTTGTACAAATCAATTGAAATAATAAAGTTAATTCAATTACGTTCAATTCTTACCGACAAAAATACATCATTTTGCAAAATATCTTTTTCTATAATATAAGCTCTCGAGCGATAATCATCAATCAATTTGTGCATATTATTATTAAATTATTTTCAAATTATATTACGAGATTATTTTTTTTTTTTTTTTTAATAAGAAGTGTTGTGTAGTAGGAATTACAAAATGTGTCAGAACAACACATAGATACCTTTTAAGACGTAGGTCCCACAACAACATGCGTCTTGAGGTATAGGTGGACGCTTTTTTTAAATCTTTGTGGATTGAAGGCACTCGAAACTATTGATTCGGGCAAAGCATTCCATGTGTACGATGTACGCACAAAGAAATCTCTTTGCATTCGATTACTATGACAGTGAGTAATCTCGACAGTTCGACCGCCCGCAGAAACCGATTGACGAGTAAAACGGGGAAAAACATATGTCTGAGGCATTATGGACCTGATTTCATCCGAGCACTGCTGGTGACGATATTTATAAAAAACAACGAGATCAGCAACAGTGCGACGATGTTGCAGGGAATCAAGACCTAATGTTAAATCTCGATCACCAACAATTCGTATAGCTCGCTTTTGAACAGAGTCCAAAAGTGCCAGGATAGTAACAGATGCAGCGCCCCAAACTTGACAACAATACTCCATACAGGGACGAATATAGGACTTATAAATGTGGAGTAATTGATGCGAGGTAAAATATTTTTGACACCTATTGAGGAGGCCGAGTTTTCTTGACGCGCTCTTTGCCATGGCCATTATATTAAATTTTATTTAAGCAACGTTTATAAACCTTAATATATTGAATCAAATAAAAATATTTGTTGATTCACATTCCACTACTTAATCCAGCTGATACGGATATTGAAACAATTTTGTTTATTTAATCAAACAATAAATTGACAATCTCCAAGTAACATTTTATTTTTAAATTAAATTATCAAATCCAATCAACAATCTAAAATAATATACACACTATATAATAATATACGTATATGATTTGATTTTTCGTCATCGTTTATCATAAAAAGATAGTAGCTCATAAACTGACAAGAAAATTTTTGGGAATTCCCGTGATGACGCATGTTAATTACAAAAAGTAAATTTTTATATGAAATCTAGCTCAAATACAATACCCAATGAAGGTTACTGACCATTTTTCCAAACATCTTTTTAAATAGAAACAACAGATAATAAAATAGGTAGATCTTTATATGAAATCTACCTAAAAAGAATAGCAATTATCAATAGTAACACTTTGAAACAATAAAAATGTAAAAGGATTTAATTTAGGCGCCAAAATTATTATTTTGCTAAAAATATTTTTTATTAGGTTAATCCTCTTTTAATTTTTTTCTAGTTTTTGCATCCTTTATAAAAAAATAAAAACAATAAATACATGTATGTAGTAAGAAAATCGAAGATACATATGAAGAAAAAGATTTTAGCTGGGACCTTTATAAAAACACATTATTCGGTCAGTTATGGTTGATCGTTATTACTGTTTCAATTTAATTAGTCATCGGGTGTCATTGAATAAAAATTTAAATGTTGTTTTTGTGAATATTGAGTATTTTTTTGTGTGAATCTTTTTTAGACTACGCAAATTTATTAATTGTTTGTGGTTTTAATGTAAGAAAAAATTACTTTTATTTTTAAATAAATATAAAATACAAAACAATATTTTTAAAGTTTAGTTAAATAAAAAAGTGTGAGCTTGGCCATTTCAGCTAGATCAAGGACAAAAAAGATTGGCAAATTTTTAAAACAGCTGATTGATTTTGCAGGAACCTGGAACGTCAAAGTTGTCATTTGGATAAAAATGATAGAAATATGTTCAAATATTTGATATATATATATATATATATATATATATATATATATATATATATATATATATATATATATATATATATATATATATATATATATATATACACACTGAAAAAAATAAAGTTAAACTTAAGCTAGTTTAAAGCGTTTAAGTTATAACTACCCTGTTTTTGGTTAATTTGTTCAAAATAGGCTATGTTTAATTTAAACTATGCGTGTTTTATATTACAAAACTAGCTAAGTTAATTAATGTTGTGATTTTTTAAGATAACATTGGACGCAAGACTGAAGTGTGATTTTAAAACTCAAGTCTGAAAACTGTTAGACCATATCGTCGCTTTAATAATGAAACAACGTATTCGCAAAAGTGTAGTTTCGAGATAATTGGGTTTAAAGATTTTTCGGTTTTCTGATTTTCGTAAACTCGGCAGCACTATTGAATGAATAAAGATATTGGAAAAAAAATTTCTACTAATTAATGTTGACTAATTTCCCCATAGCATATTAAAATTTCAGATTGGTACCCGCTGTCTTTTTTACCCAAAAAGAGGTGAAAAGTCAATCAGGTACCTTATACGTTATTTTATATTTCATATACATTATTTCCTTTTGCATGGAAGTACGATTAAGCCTAAAACTAATTATTATTGAACTAACGCATAATATTCTTACAATTTTTTATTTATATGAACCGGCATATCATGTAGTAATGAATGATGCTGATACAATATTTTAGATTTACCATTTCGTGAGGCGATCGTAATGTACGTAAAGTATACGACACTGATTTTGCCCAAGTTATTATTCTGTAGGAATTGGAATATCGTACATGCATTTACGCTGTTTCAATATTTAACCAAATTCAAATTTGCATGTACGTTAATTAACAATATATTAATTTTCACCCCCAGTTATAAAAAAATTGGAAAATGTTAAAATGCCACTTTATAGACATCCTTATGGGGAATGCAGCGCACCCATTATATAATAACAACGTATATATGGCATACGTTATTTCATTATTAAAGCGACGATATATGAGGCAAATGATAGTGGAATTTTCTGTAGTATTATTAAATGTAAATATATGGTTTTACATATGTGAATAAAAATGTTCATATATTAGGATATTATAACTTTTTTTAAAATTTAACATGTGCGAACGGTTGACATTACTATGCAATATAACAATGAACTGGATAATTTAAATGATGCAAAGTAAAATCTACTTATGCACCACTAAATTTTTAGGTTCATTTCACCGTATTATTTATTTTTTATTTTTTGTTTTAGTTTATTTAGTAATGATTTTGCAACTGAAAAGCAAAACTTTTTTAAAATGGTTTCAGTGAGAGTTTGTTAAATCTTTTTTATAGTAAATAATGGATTGTTAAGGTGTTGTGTGGTCATGTGGTGCTGAGTTAAAAGTATTAAATATATTTAATAATTTAAACAGTTAATATTACTGCAAATGTGGTATATTATTCTATGTGATATCTTATGTCGTTTTCTTTTTGCCAGAGCAGAAAGAGTGATTTGTTTTTCATAAAAAGAATATGACAGAATTCGATCTAGTTTTGTAGTTGTGTTTGTGAAACTGTCATTTAATGTTTTAGTAATTAATTGTATTTAATTAAATAATTTGTATTAGTTTTTAATTTAAAACACGATTTAAACATAAGATTTATTTAAACAATAATATTTCACTTAAAAAAAATAATAATAACTAAATGGCGTTTTGTTTGTCTACAAATTTTGAGAGATTTGTAAATGTATTTGTGCAACTCTGTGCAACAACTTGCTCTACGAAAAAATATAGATTTATTTTCAGAGCAAAAAGAGTGCTTTTTCTTTTGTCAAATAGAATACGTAATGTCAAAAAAAATCGATCTAGATCGAAAATGGGCGTGTTTAGAGCAATTTTTTTGGTAAAAAGAAAACGACATTATACTACTTTACTTTAGTAAGAATATACAATACAAACAAAAGAACTAAGGTATATAGGTACGCCCGGGGAGGAAGATGTGCATTAATTATAAAGACATGCATTGAAAATTGTATGTAAAATTCAACAAACAGTTGTCTGTTTTTCAATGGACATGTGGTTTGAATTTGAGTGTATTAACAAAACATGTTTCTTTTAACAATGCTTACAAGCTGTTCGTTGATTTCTGTTGTTAAATAAAATAAATGAAAACTAAAATTATAATTAAAATTTGAAGGCGAATGGTTTGAAATTTAGTGGACTTAATGTAAATACCGTAAAAGTGCGATTTGTGAAACATAAACACAGATTTTAAACAATAGTTCAAAAAGTTTCTGTTTGTTTCAAGCAAAATGCGTAAAATGTGTGAAATTATAGTTTTTACCAATTAAATAGTTTAAAAGCTTAATGTCAAACTAAAAAATTTATTGAAAGTGAATCAACAATTTTGTCTTAAAAGATTTCGTCTATAAAGGTAAATTATATTCCTTCAAAATTGTTATCTTTAATTAAAATCATCTAAGGAGTAATAATTAGTAAGTTAAAACCTTACTAATTATGTACATCAAAGTTACGCGAATATTTTGTAAAATAAATAAAAATCGTTTAAAGTTCAAAATTTAATACATGTACTATTTGCTATTTTCATTTTTCAGATTTAAAGTTAGGAGGTTGTTTTGTACCCACGTTGTTTTGTGATATCCTAACTTTTTTAGTACAAACTTTCAGAATTTGAGCTAAATTTTTAAAAACGGTTCATTGCTTTCAGTAACATTAACAAAAAGTTGCCAAACAAAATATTATTAATATTTTTTCCAATATGTATAACATTTATTTATTTTTACTTTATTTATTTTATTTTTACTTACGTCTTTTACTCAAAGTTTCGGAGGTTCTGTTATTTTAAGTTCAAAGTTATGTTACTCAAATTTCTGTTATTTTAAGCATTTTTTCAAATTTTCCGTTTAACTGAACAGTGAATTTCTAAAAACAATATTAAACAGACAAAATATACTGAATGCAATTAAGTACAATATTAGATTATATATTTATTCCAAAATTATTTGGAGATAAAAATATTTGCAAAGCCACTCATATGAAAACAATTATTTTGGAAAATGCTGCATAACGAGTTTCAAGAATTTTATTCGTATTAGCATCGCAACGATTTTTGATTTTTTTGAGTAAAAACTTCTTTAGGCGAGTTGTGCGATTTTGTATGGGGAAAAATTTATATATTCGAGTTATAGTCACACTAAATAAATATTAAATTTAAAATAAATATTGAGAGTTAAATAAATTGTAATTATTTGTTATATTCTTATTTTCTTGATTTATAATTTGTTTCTTTTTCTTTTTTATTGAATTAAATTTTTGATTTTTAATAACAGTATGTACGTGTGGTATTTTGTTGTAATTTAAGTTATATAGAAAAAATTGTTTATGTCATATTTGATTTGTGTGTTTTTCTTTATACTTTTTAATATAGAAGATGCAATTGATAGTACGAATAACCTAAGTATTGTTGAAATTACTTTATAATATATAATAAATAATTTTATTCTCGTTCTTTTGGTTTATATTTTGGTTCTTTCTATTTATTAAATATTCTGATGTTTTCTCAGTTAATAACAGTGTGTAAGTGTGGTAAAATAAGAAAAGATTTAGTTCTATTTAGCCGATAAAAACACAACTATCTCACAGTTTTAAGTTTTCACTTCTGTCGCCAGTTCTCAAGACTGTCTTCTTTTTTTTAAATCCAGGTTTCGGGTTTAACACGTTTATGTCTTAAAATTTTGGTGCAAAAACTCATTATTTGAGAAGAAATTTAAAAAAAAATTAACTACCAATTGATGGCAACTCTTGAAATTTGTATTGTCGGTAGAGTGCCTCGGTAGAGTTTACACAGTAATAGCAAATAGCTACTAAACTATTACGATATTAACTGATATAATAATACTGTTTTGCTATAACAGATAGTTATTTGATATTTATGATTTTGATCTATATTATAATGTCCGAATTCTAGTCGTTAAACTTATCCTTAACATAACCTTAAACTTTTCGGTAACGCAAGACCCTATGAGTTTGACGTTTGATTTTACATTAATTTTGGGTTTATGATGAATTTTATAAATCTGTCAATTCTTTTTGTTTGTGCTCAAAGCTATCGCGGCACTCGTCATCAAACCATTCATTAGGTGATTTTGGTGGTCGTTTTCCGATTGTAGTTTGTGCTAAGGATATAATGTTTGATTGAAGCGTTTGCCATTCTTCTGGTATGTTTAGTGGCATCTCAGACAGCACCTCACATTAATGGAACATCACATCTCTATTCAGCGTTTCCTGATGTTTAAATGCTTCGACATTCCAGCGTACCGTCGTTTTTGCTTGTCTATTAAACGTAGATGACAACTTGCGGTGTCCATATCAGCACCTCTATATTGATCGAACGTCAGTCACACTTGTAGAGTGTCTCTTAGAAATCATGACATGATCGATTTGATTGTCAGTTATTCCATCACTTGATTTCCACGTTGCTTTGTGGAATCTCTTATGAGGACAGAATGTGCTAGATATTACTAGATCATACAGCATAGCCAGTTCACCTGCACGAAAGCCGTTATTGTTACCGGTATGATGCAAGCTGTTAGGGCCGATATGTGTTTAAAGTTCTGTACTTCTTCCAATTTGAGCATTCAAGTCACCTACCACGATTTTTATATCGTGCTGCGATATGTTATTAATGACTTCTTCGAGTTCTAGAAAAAACAGGTCTTTAATATCATCTGCTCTGTCTTCAGTAGGTGCATGAACATTGATGATCGTTACTCATTGTGCATTATCGCATATTAATTGGGCAAAAGTCGATAATATGTTGATTCACGCGACGATGTATGAGAAAGCCAACTCCGAATTCTCCTCCTGTTGATGACCGCAATAGTAGAGAGTGTATCCTTTGGCTGTTTCATAGATTCCACTACCTGGCTATCTTAGTTCTTGTAATTCCGCTATATCTAGTGTGTAGCTACCGCCTTGGTTTGTAAGTTTTAGTAGATCTCCTGGTCTGGATCTCCTGGTTCGGGTACTGTTTCCGAGAACGTTCTTGTGATGAATCCGAGATAATCCAAGGCCAGTGTACAGAATTCATGACCAATAAATTTTTACGGAAATGGAGTGTTAACCCATAACCCAACCCAAATTTTCGTGAATGGGTTCGTTCTGCATCTTAAGGTCACCAGAAACAAACTTTTTACACGTTTATATAGCGAGCGGCTTGATCCAAGACAGACGCCCGCTCCAAGCCGCCCCTAACATGGAGAACATACGCTTTTTACACTTTTATAAAGCAAGCCGCTTGATCCAAGACAGACGCCTGCTCCAAGCCGTACCTAACATGGAGAACAGACTCTTGAGTTGCATTGGTTATATGGCGCCAATGACTCGCCATGGTGCAGAATCATTGGGTATAAGCAGTATTTACTCTGCCCCTCTCAACTACACCAATCTAATTCTGTTAGCGGTGCTCAGGTAGCATGACGAATTAGAAATATGGCTACCGCATTCTATCTCTCAAAATTATTCCGAGCGTTTATACCACAGATAGAACTCTGAAAAAAAAAATTTGCTAAGCTCCAATAAAATTGTTCGTTGTATTAATAAACAGTAATTAATGAGCTACTTTTCATTGGATCTATAAACAATTTATCATTCGTTATTCGAAACCATTCGTAATATTAACAAATTATTTATCGAACCAAGGATGTTGTTTATTGAGCCAACGAAAGGAGTTCAATAATCATTAATGTTTTTTATTTAACGACAATTTTATTGAATTTTATTTTCAGTGAATACATAATACTTTTTTGTGGTATAAACACCCATGATATCGTTAGTTTAATAGGAAAAACATATTATTCTATTAAACTATCGGCGGTATAAACTTAGCATTAGCAATCATGCAATTATTTCATACCTGTTTAAATTTATTTTGTTTTTAATGTATTTAGTGTTTAATTTTTATTTAATGTATTGTTATATTAATTTATAATAAATGAGCTAAAAATCAAGTATTTCTTTGTTTAGTATATAATTAATTATAAAGTTATTTTAACTTAGTAAAAAGTTCAAATGTGTGTTAAAATATAACAAACATGCGTTAACTTAACTAAGAAATAGGTCAACATTTGGTTTAAATGAACTACAACGCATAGTTTAAGAATGGTTAGATTAAACAAGCCACATTTTTAAAATTCGTTAAAAATAACGTTAAAAATAGTTTAATACAAACTAACATTTTTTAACTATACATAAGTGAAATTGGCTAAAAAATTTGTTAAGTTAAATGATTAGCAAAGGTCAAAATAACTAAGCAATTACTGATGTCATTTATAGTTAAAATTGATCAGATGCAAAGTTCTAATTTACTAAGCAAAAGCAAGTGTTAAAGTAACCCATGCAAAATTAATAATATTAAACTTGCGCTTAGCTGGTTGAAAAACAACCGATGTTCTGGGTTAAGTTAAGTATGTTTTTTGGTTACAATTACCCAGAAATTTTTTTCAGTGTATATATATATATATATATATATATATATATATATATATATATATTTTTTCATTTTGATTTTCCGTCTCCGCTTATCATATATAGTCGTTTGGCACCAAAATTTTTCCGAAATTCCGAGATGAAGCACATACCAATAGGTAGATTTTTATATGAAATCTACCTAAAAATGAAGTGCGTAATCTTTACACGCTGTTGAAGTAAAACTTCTTTGGCCACTGCAGCAGGTATTACTAAAAATATTAAATATAAAATAAAATAGATATCTTATATTGAAATTTAGAGTTTCTTTTGTAATATTCTTGACAATTCAACTCACTAAATAAAGTTTCAATAAGGTCCAATAAAAACGCTTCATTTACTATTTTTTAGCAAATCAAAACGATTTGTTTCGATTATTTTTTTCTGGTAGGAAGGAACAGCGAATATTTTCGAATATTTTCCGCCTACTTAATATATTAATTTAAAACAAAAATTCACATACAAAATTATGTGAAAATGCAATTTGCAAATAGTAAAAATGTCCGTTTTCATTCATAAATGATTGCATGTTTATGTATATTTGTCAAAAAAAAATTACAAATTTATAACATTTATGCGCCTACTAAGATGAAATAATATTTAATTTTGTTTCACAACAAAGGATTATGTTGTATGAAATAATGTTACTATTTCTGTTCGTTAAATTGTCTGCTAAATACAACTCGTCACCAAATTATTAGTCGATTATTTTTCAACATTACCACTCATGCCATTTGAGGTTAAATATTTCCCTCGTGCGCTACGCGCATTTGGGACCTCAAATGACATTCGTAATAATGATTATGAAAAATAATCGACTATTATTTGACGACTCGTGATATTATATATGATAATATAGTTTATAACAATGTGTAATAAAAGCCATATTTACATGTTTTATAAAGTCTTACAACGTATTACAAATTAAATTTCACGATGAATACATGTCCACTTAATTTAACAATTGGTACAACAATTGATGCATTTTTCAATAAATTTAGCAAATTTGTCATAAGCCTCTAATTTCATATTTCAACTATGCTAATAAATTGAATTGACTTTGTAATACATTATGTAAATGTTACATTTTATTACACAGTAAATTATATTATCAAGAAATGCAACTCTAAATTGCAATATGACATATTTATTTTATATTTAATCTTTTTATTAATACCTGCCACAGTAGCCAAAGAAATTTATTTCAACCGCGTGCAAAGATTACACGCACTCATTTTCTATTTAACAAAACAAATTTAATCAACACACATATTTTTTCCCGCACGAGAAAGCCCTGGATGCAAACTCTCAACACCATGATCCCCGAGACACCACCATGACCATCATGACCACCGTGAACACCATGACCACCATGACCATCGTGACCACCATTACCACCATGACTACCATGATCACTTTGATCACCATGACCGCTATGACCGCCATGACCAACATGACCATCATGACCACCGTGAACACTATGACCATCATGAACCCCGTGAACACCATGACCACCGTGACCACCATAACCACCATTACCACTATGACTACCATGACCACCATGACCACCATGACCACGATGACCCCCATGACCACCATGACCACCTAACCACCATGACCACCCTGACCACCATGACCACCGTGAACACCATGACCATCATGACCACCATTACCACCATGACCACCATAACCACTATGACCACCTTGACCACCATGACCATCATGACCACCGTGAACACCATGACCACCGTGACCACCATGACCACCATAACCATCATCACCACTATGACCACCATGACCACCATGACCACTATGACCACCATGACTACTATGACCACCATGACCACAATGAACACCATGACCACTACGATCACCGTGATCACCGTGACCACCATAACTACCATGACCACCGTGAACACCGTGATCACCATTACCACTATGACCACCATGACCACCATGACCACTATTACCACAATGACTACCATGACCACCATGACCACCATCTACAATCGACACATCCAACCCATATAACATTTAGGACAAGACTGCATAAGTGAATAAAAAATATAATAACAAATGAACAAATGAATAACTTTACCATACAAACCAAAAAGATCTACCAAACATGCTCCAACCAGTTATTCGATTTTGCTCAAATTTCAAAACGGAGCTTTTTGTCATCTTATATTTCATTATATATGCCTGCCATTTACCAAGATTTGCGAAAACTTATTTTTCTGCCTTTAAAAAAGCCAAATATGCTGCCATTTTTATTAATTTACGAGTCTAAGCATCCATTGTAAACAAAACTGGAACAGACATATAATATTTTGAAAACTGATATTAAATTAAATGAAAATACTCCAAAAATTCGGATTGAAAATCATTAAATTTAATTCAAAATTATGTTTTTTGAATTGAATTTCTGTTAAATTTTTAAGCATCGAAAAATACAATAAACTATTTCTATAATACACCAAAAACCAGTGAATATTTAAAATATGTGTGTCATAATCGAATTGTATCGTATATTTGCCGAATATTATATTCGTTTTTTATACTTCCGTTGCACAATTCTCAAAACGCGCCTAAAGAAGTTTTACTTCAAAAAATATTTATAAAACCTTGGGTGTTTTATACATTAAAAGAATAATAACTTAATTACTTTAATAATTAATTCATCAAGCCGAAATGCTTTCCATTGCAGTAGTTTTACAAATTTTTACTAAAAAACCATCATATTTATTCTCCATTCAAAATACTAAACGATTTATAAACAAAAATAAGTGCACTCATTCTCAAAACAGAATCACAATCATTAAAAACAACAAAAAATATTATTAACCCACCATTCATCAATCATTAATTAACCATAACATCTGAATAGAAAGAAATTACCTTTTTCTTATTTTACAACAACCAAAACATTTTCCGAATTCAGTATCCCTTTTTTTACCAACCATTTAATTTAATTCAAACAAATTTTTATATGAAATAATTTTGTTTTCACATTAACAAATCTTCAAAACAAACTACATTCTCAATTTCAATAAAAACATCAACAAAAATCGAAATAGTTGCCGGGCAATGTTTAATATTTTCGCTCGATGAGCGATATCAACAGCAACATGCCAGCCATTAGTTGCAATACTGGCCATATTGCCGAAATATACAGATCTATTGCCGGGCAATACGAAAATATTGCCGAGAATGTTTTTAAATTTGGGCAATATTGCCCGGCAATGATTGCCAGCCACACATTGCCGTAAAAAGTTGCTCGTTTACATGCTATTTTACAAGAGTTTTGTTAAAACATTGCCGGGCAATATTGCTGAAAATATTGCCCGGCAATATTTTCAGCAATATTGCCCGGCAATACATATTTTTAGTTGCTCGTTTACATGCTCCTTAAGATCATAAGCCGAGATTAGAAGTTATTGAAGATTTAAACTTAGAGGTGTTCGGGAGACCGCCCGCTATTTTGTCTAAATTTAAAATGAATCCAGATCTTCCATTTTCAAGTGAACTTGGATCATTTGTTTCATCAAGATCCTTTTTAGAAAGGAAAAAAAAATTTCATGACACGAGCCAAGTACAACTCTCCCGTCAGCATAAATTTCATTTTATAATAAAATTGTGTATTTTTTTTATTTATTAATTCTTTAAAATTTTTCATATTTAGGTAAAAAAAATAAAACAAATAAAAAAGAAGTTGATATGAGCTTCCGGTAGTCTCAGATGTTCTTTGGAATGTTTTTAAATAATTGTGTAATAATTTTACATCAGTGAGTTGAAAAGTTTATTCAATTCCGAGACGTCTGTAGTATATTACTATATGTAAAGGTGATGGAAAATGGAAGAACACCTGATATGTAATATCTTGCCCAGTACAGTTTATGTAATGTTACTATTTATTATTTTTAATATTAATAAAATAACATGTTTACAACTTTTGTATATAAACAGAATATTATTTATATAATAAAAATTTTTTGAAATATCATTTTGAGTTGAAAAACTTTTTAACACGTGTTGGTGATTTTTTTTGTCTACAGGCTGCTGACGTTTTTGATGGAACATTGCTATGGAGTACGTAAAAGTACTTAAATGAAGTAAGATTATTATTATTATTATTTATTTATTTAGATTTCTCCATATTACAACTATTTACAAAAGTTTTTCTTTATCTATACATTTTTATACAATTTTTATATCATATTTTCTTTTATGAATTTTTAAAACAATTTACTGTATTTGATTCCTTAATGTCCTTTGGTAATGAATTAAAAAATTTTACTCCTTTATAAAATAATGAGTTTTGTGAACATTTTTTTATTGCGTTTACTTCAATTTCATCACTATTTCGTAATTTCCTTTTATATTCATTTTGATTGTTAAATTTTATTCTATTACTTAAATAAGAGGACCATAGATTATTTATTATTTTACGCACAAACGAATCGTAAAACACATTTTACATCTTAGTTATCGTGACTGAAAGTTGAACTTAACGCCCGTAAAATAAAAACCCGTTGCTATATAAAACATTATTGTATTTTTCTACTTTGCTGCCCCGTAAAATAATTGCCCGGAAAATAATCCCAAAATTAGAACAAACAAATAAATTATTGTATGAAGCTTATAGAAAAAATCATGGCATGTTGAGTATAATTTTCAAAATGTATAGCGAGTTTAAAAAATTCAAAAATTGATTTATACTACAATTATGTTGTGTAGTTGTGCGTAAAACGTTGTACATACACTCAAGCTGAAAGGAAGAATACGCCCTTGGTTCAATAAAAGCCCTCGCTTCGCGTCGGGCTTCAATATGAACCGCAGGCCTAATCTTCTACTTTCAACCCTCGATATGTAAATAACTATTATAAATTGAGATCATTGTGTTAAAATAGATCATTTGTTTAATGCTTAAAAAACCCAAAATATTTAATAATGTTTCTTTACTAGTTTCTCTTTTCATTTTTAATATATTTCTCATAATTCTATGTTGTAGGATCTGCATTCTTTCAATGTCATTATTTGACGCCAAAAACAAAATGGATGAGCAATAATTAACATACGACTCAATCCAAGCTCTATACAATGAAATTTTTTGTTTACAATTTAGCTTATTTCCTAATCTACCCAAAATATTTATTTTCACAGCCATTTTTTTACAAACATTGTCAACATTTGATTTAAAATTTAATTCGATTTTAAGTTTAATTCGATTATAACACCTAAATATTTTATTGGATTGGATTTCTGCATAACATCTCTTACAATTTTAACTACCATGCTTATCTTGCTTACTTAGAACTTGAACAAATAACTGAAAGAAGAAAACGTTTTGATCTGATTTTTGTATACAAAGTTTGTAACTCGCTTATCGAGTGTCCAGAAATTCTTGGCATGTTAAATTTCAATATACCTCGTCGTTCAAATAGAACTATTGTAACTTTGTAGGAAGCGGCGTGAAGAGTGTAAGACTTGGCTAAGGATAGAGTCGGTACTCAGTGTGGTTTGACCTGCAGCTTTTAGAAGAACGGAATATGTGTACGAAGATTTTCAATCCAGGTTTTTCTTTAGGGCTGATGAGTTTTGAATCGAAGCTGTGAATATAAGAGCGAATATTGAGTTTGTTACTAAGGTTGAGAGGTTTAGGAGGTCAAATTTGGGACCGATTATGACAAGCATTTGAGTTTCCATTGGAATATCGATGTTGGTGAGATTGACGATGTGGGATGGTTCACAGTGAATACAGTTAAAACTCGCATAACGAGCATATAGTATGAAGTAGAAGTTATGGTATGAATTAATAGTATGAAGTACAAAAAATTCAGTACAAAATTTCGTTGTCATTATCGACATAGAATGTTATGAAGAAGGTCGAGGGTTCAACCCGGACCGTATATTTATTTTTTATGGTTTTATTGTTTTTATATAACATAAAAATTATTCTTTTTTTATTCATAAAAATTCCATTTACGGCATTTAAATTTATCGATAATGTAGTTTTTTTTAATTATTGCTATATTGTCTTTTAATCGTTTCATTAAAATTAATATCATTTCGATGTAAATAAGAAAATTAATTATTTATTTGATAGGTAGTGCTAAAAATCATATAAATATTTGTTTTCCATTATTAAATTTTGCATAGTTTCTGTAAATAAAATAAAAAAAAACAAACGCTGCTATTTCACTATTTTGTTATTATTATTCTTGCCAACAATTTTGGCATGAACTTGCCTAACGAAATAATTCGTATAAAAATTTATAGTACTCCTCACAATGTATTTTTGTATAATCAGTTAAGCAGAAGGTTGGTGCATACAGAATAGATGTGAAGAGGTTGGATTGTGATGGATAGAAGTTGTATCAAAGCCGGGTGAAAAGAGAAAGAGGGATACCCCGAGGGATACTTGTTTGGTAGGTAAATGATAACCGTTTTTTGATTATTTAGGTTTTATGATTAAAAACCTCAGTTTCTAAAATAAAAGTACAAACAATTATCCCAGCAATTGGTGATTCCAAAGGTTAACTATATACATTTATTTAGTTAATAATTATTCAATTATTAACATTAAAACGCTTAGATTGTAAATTTAATTAATTCTTAATGTTTATGTAAACAATCCTATAATTTATTTATATATACTTGTAATTTTTGCAACTGCTTAATAACGTGAAAGCTACATATATACATTTTAAATTGATGGCAAGCATTCATGATAGGTTGAGATTATAAAACAATTTCAATTGTTGTTGAAGGAAAAATTTGTAATTCTTTTGAATTAACAAAACAGATTAGTAATAACTAACTCACTATGGGTTATAAAAGCAGAAATTACATATTTTATTCGAGCCAGGGTTTCAATCGCAGTTTATTAATACGCCTTTGTAAAAAAAACTTACAGATTAATCATGAAAACAATTGTTTTGATATAATTTAGAATTTATTTATTTAATTTTTATAAGTATTTATAGTGTAATTAATAATTTGTTTCTTTTCCATAGAAGAAAATGTATTGAAAATGTATACTAACTAAAAAATGTATAGAATGTATAGAAGTAAATAGAATGAATAGAATAAATGAATAGAATAAAATGAAGAAATGAATAGAATAAAATGTATAGAAATGTATAGAAAATGTATACTAACTTAAGCTAACTCCGTTGACAAAAAGGATAATAACACATCATTATGGCTCTTTGTGACTTTAATAAGCATGTTGCTATAGATATCTATTATGGAAATGTGGCGAATCCCGACAAACTATTTAAATTTGAACTATAATGACTGAGTTTGTATTATATAAAATAATTTGAGAATTGCCGCACTGATCGTATAAGCAGACTTGGGTCTCACTAAAAGGAAATACTTGAAATCAAAATGATCAAGTGCTAGTAACACTGCGTTTCTTTTTGAGCGTTCTGAATGTTCTATCTTTTAAAGGTGTGTACATTTGGAGTGACCATTCTCCTGTATGTTCCTTAAATAAGGTACCACAACCAAACCCAGGCATTTAATAATAAACTTAATAAACGGAAACGTTTTAACATATGATCACTATAGAGAACGAACACAGCAATATTTCCAAAATATTTCCTTACTCAAAATAATCACTGCAGGTTATCGAACTTTATACATAAATCTTTCCTTGACTCACCGTATGTGTCAACTAACACCAAACTGAAGTTATACAAGACATCGATTATGAGTAGTAATGTATAGGACCCATATGAATTACTATATATATGAACTCTTACACAAACTGGCAAATCACATTTAGTTGCATTTCAAAGTCAGATCCAGCGCTATATTTTTAATTCTCTTAAGACAAACGGCGAAGAGTTGCAGCAACAGTTTTACATTTTTTAAATAAAATGTGCAGTGTAGTAGGAGTAAAAAAATATGTGTCACAACACCTAATAATATTTCAAGATAGATAAAGAAAATTAAATTAAAATATGAGGTGAATATCTAATTCCTTTTAAAAGTTTGATGGAACGAAATCGAAATGGGGTTACCAATAATCCAGCTGGTGGCATATTTCTTGATCACGTGATGTACTGTCTTAATAATTCAAACTTACATATAGAGTTATATGAAGATTCGATTCTTCAAGCAATAACTAACGTGCCAACGTCAAAGAATACTCTATAGCTAAGATTGAGAGTGCTACCGTTTACTGAATAGAGTTCATCCGCCACCATTTCTAAGATATTAGTTTGGTTAGTGATATATCACTGCTATTGCCAGTGGTATATGTAGAATATAATTTTTTTCCAGGGCTCAAGTTGTTTGGAGCAGGTATTGAAAGAGCAGCCTGATTGTACCCTGATAATGAATGTAACGCGTTTGCTCGATATCGGGCTCTGATTAGGATAGCCGGATTAGACCCCGTGCATAAACCCAACCATAAATATTGCCTTTTTTTTATCTAGAATTACAAATCTAGAAATAAAAAATCTAGAATAATAGTATATTCTTCAACGATGCCGAAAACAACATATTTTGAAGCGAGAGGACAATTTATCATCCGAGGCGTAGAAGACTGTACTTTTTCTACTACTTTTTTAAAAATTATTATTATTTATTAAACATTTTCATTTATAATTAATTACATACAATTCAAATTTTAAAACATGCAAACATCTAATTAAAATCTTTATATTTATATTTCTGCTATTAAAATATAGATGACTCAATATGAATAAATTATCTAATACCTATGTCATAATCAAAACCGTCTTTAGTTACAAGCCGGATTGTCTTTTCGTACAAAAAATATACTTTATACTTTATACATATACATATTTTTATTCTATTTACACTACAAAATTTTATATTTGTATTCTATTCGGTCTATAAATAAAGTCCCTAAAATCATTAAATAACACATCTTTAAAGGTTTATTGTTTTTTGCATTTCGCGTCTAGTAGGCTTATAACTAAAGACGGTTTTGTAATAAACAAAATCAAATTTAAAAATTTTATTATTATTTCTAAAATAAAAACAACAGTTTTGATTTAGTTTTTGTATGGGGATGTAAATTCGTAAATTCCTGATATATTTTAAAACAACATAAATTATTTTTTGTAAATAAATATTTTTTTTTTCGTTTTTCTTAAATAAATAGAGAAATAATTTTTTTTTTAAATATCTTAACACCAACTGTTTGTTACCACACTATTTAAAAAGAATATATAAATATTATATAGTTAACTATTATTATTTTTACCTATTTAATGTAAATTGTCCGTTAATAATTCAAAATAAATTAACATTGTCTGAGAGATAAATTAACACTAACAAAATTATTTCATTCAATCAATTGGCTCTCTTAACGGGTGTTCTAGGAAGGTTTATTCTAGTTAAGAAATTAGAAAATAGATGGCTTTTAAAAAATTACTTTCGTCACTAGATACAAAAGTAATTTGTATAGGTTTTTTTTATCACTGGTGACGAAACAAAAATGTTCTATGCAATGAACAAACATCAAAAGTAGATTTTTTAAGTTGGGTAGTAGAAAAAAATATTGTCATAGATAAATTGAAATAAATTAAATACAAAATAATTAGAATAGTGGAACAATGGCCTGGAAATTCTTAGTTCGTATACATCAAAGAAAAAAACCAAAATATTTCAAACGTTTTCATTTCAAAAATCCCATTTCAATCATCTTCATCTTTCCAAACGCGTCTCTGGAAATTTTTACATTGAGATATTCGCTTTTCTTTAGCGTTTTGTTTAAGTATAATTTTTTATTCTATTTCACTGTTTTGTCATTGATATTTTCGTAAATAAAACAAGAATTATTTATCTATAAAAAATGTAAGAATACACGATCATATATTATATCTAAAAATTAATAAAATAAAAAACTTATTTAAATTAGTCTTATACAGGTAAGTGTGGTGGGAACGCTAAAATAATTTTCAGTCGTTTATAATTTTCTCGCGGTTTATTTTCAAATCATTTTTTGTTGGTGTTGTTTGTGTTATTTTTTAATGTTGTGTATATATAATAATTAACTTTATATATTTTTTACCTCAAATACGCTATAATTTTAGATAAAATTATAGGTTTATATTGCAAAGTGTTTGACAAAAAAAATCATAAACAAATCGAAAATGATTAAGATAACAGTGATTTTGTGCTTAATTAATAGTTAGTGAGATTTAGTTTTAGTAGTTCAATTACTAAAAACTATATTTATTTTATTCGAAATAAAAGAATCAATCAACTTATAATTTATATGTAAACTTCCTTTATAAAAATGCTGCAGTAAGCGACAGTTTAAATTACCAGGTAAAGATTAAAATAATTTTATATTTTATTGTTATTGTGTAAATTGGCTGGTAGTATTATACATTTAATTGATTTTTAATTAAATAGTGAATTACACCTTTTCTTAGCCTTAGTTTTAAATTTAATTATTAATTGTTATTTAAATAGTTATTGAATTTTTAAATTAAATACAATATTTCGCTAGTTGTGGCATTATCAAGTATTATACTTATTTTTAAAAATATTCAACAATAAAAAATTAAACATCTTTTAAAGAAAATAAGATAAAAAGTAAATTGAATTTGAAAAATAATAATAATTTGAAAACGTTTTTTCATTCAGAAAAACATTTCAAAATTAAAATAAATTTTTTCTAAAAACACTTTCTAATTATATTTAAATTCAATTTGCTTTTTACGTTATTGTTTTTAAAATATTTTTAAAATTTTTTGTTGTTAAATATTTTTAAAAAAAATTATAATATTTTTTTTTTTAAATAAAAAGTGTTCTGTAGTAGGAATTACAAAATGTGTCACAACAACACATAGATACCTTTTAAGACGTAGGTCCCACAACAACATGCGTCTTGAGGTATAGGTGGACCCTTTTTTTTAAAATCTTTGTGGATTGAAGGCACTCGAGACTATTGATTCGGGCAAAGCATTCCATTTATACGATGTACGCACAAAGAAATCTCTTTGCATTTTATTACTATGACAGTGAGTAATCACGACAGTCTGACTGCCTGCACAAACCGATTGACGAGTAAAACGGGGAAAAACATATGTCTGAGGCATTATGGACCTGATTTCATCCGAGCACTGCTGGTGACGATATTTATAAAAAACAACGAGATCAGCAACAGTGCGACGATGTTGTAGGGAATCAAGATTTAATGTTAAATTTCGATCACCAAAAATTCGTATAGCTCGCTTTTGAACAGAGTCCAAAAGAGCCAGGATAGTAACAGATGCAGCGCCCCAAACTTGACAACAATGCTCCATACAGGGACGAATATAGGACTTATAAATGTGGAGTAATTGATGGGAAGTAAAATATTTTTTACATCTATTGAGGAGGCCGAGTTTTCCTGACACGCTCTTTGCCATGGCCATTATATGATCGTTCCAGAGTAAGTCATTGGATATTGTGACTTCCAATAAACGAATGCTTTCACATTCGTCTATTTGGTCGTCACACATATTAATTGAAATATCGTTGAGAAACTCGGTCTTTGATCTAGAAACAATCAATAGCTGTGTTTTGGTGGAATTAAAATTGACCAAATTTTTGTCACCCCAACTTTTTTTAGGTCCTCGTTTACATTTATGGCAGCGTCTCTCCGGGCGGGATTTATTCGTTCATGCATTTTACCCTTTGAAGATAGGGGGACGAATGACTTGTGCAGTGTACTATCATCTGCAAAACTATTTATTGGTTACCAGCGGTTATTAATTTAGACTCAGAAGAAAAGCCATTTATAGATAGCGAGATGTATCGGTTAGACAGAAAATTTTGAATCAACTTCACGACTGCGGGATGAAAACCGTACGCAACGTGCTTTTGAGATGTCTAATGCGATCACGTACGTTTCACCACCTTTCTCAAGTTTGCTATTCCAAAGATGTGCCACATAATTCAATAGATCGGTTGTTGATCTTTTGTTTCTAAAACCGTATTGGCTGTCAGATATGAAATGGTTGTCTTCCAAAAATTTGGATATGTGTGAATTAATATAGTGCTCGTATATTTTGGACATGACGAGTAAGGGAGTAAGGCTATTGGTCTATAATTTGAAATACCACATTTCGTTCCTTTTTTTGGGACAGGCTGGACATTGGCCAACTTCCAGCAGGATGGAAAAGTACCAGATTTATAGGATTAATAGAATATTTTGGTGAGAGTTGGTGCAAGTTCTTTTGAAAATGTTTTTAGAATAACAGGAGGAGTGTTGTCCAGACTATGTCCAGACCATGTTGTCCAGAATATGTACTTGATAATGCCAAAATTGACGAAATATTGTATTTAATTTAAAAATTTAATAATTATTTAAATAAAAATTAATAATTCAATTAAGGAAAACGCTGAGAAAAGGTGTAATTAAATATTTAATAAAAAATCGATTAAAATAATTAATTTAATTATTAACAAGTAAAGTATCTATAAGTATTCTATTCTAATATGCCATAATCTGTTATCAACGTTAATCAAACGATTTAGTTGAAGAATGCTTAAAGGAAATAGATTTGACATAAAACTGTTATGGACACTGGGCCTATTAGTTACATTAATAGGACACAATTTTGTAGATTGCACTCCAAACGATGTTATATTCCAACTAGTTCGAGTCTTATGAGTCCGAAAAAAGAAGATATATCATTCCAGCACAAATTAAATAATAAGCACACATTTCCAAAATATTAAGACAAAAAATAATAAAATGAAAAAGGAAACTCTTAGGACCTTAGAAGAGAAGAGGCGACAACCGTCACATCCACCACAATAATAATAGATTTTATTTACATAATTGAATCAACAATATCATATAAATATCACTCAACCCATAGACAGTCCAGTATCCTCATCTCGGCACGTTTGCCCTGCCTAGCTTATCATATTTGTAATCTTACTTATACAAATTGGTTACGCCACAAAACAACGGTGATTGTTGATTTAAATACAGTAAAATATTTATAGTGTATTTGATTCGACTGCGCTACAAAGCAAAGGCGATTGTTGATTTAAATTCTGGAACCCTTTTTACTGAAAGGCGCATTTCTCAAAATATCACTATTATTTTTTGATGTTTTAACATATTTCACAGATAATACATTCGAGCTATCAAATTCTGTAGAAAAAATTTAAGGACCAATAGATGAAAAACGTGATCTACGCAGGTGAAAGAGCCGAAATTTTAACTTGACCATTTTTGATTTTCGTGAAACTTGGCGTATAAGTAGTATGGACAAAATAAAAAATACAACTTATTTTAAAATTTTTTTAAAGTGCATAGTTTGAGCATAGGGGGCACCCCAACATGCATGAAAAATGAAAATTCTTCCAACCCGATGTAACTTTGAAATTAAATTGCTCAAGAACGGCTATACCGATTTCATCAAATTTTTTTTTGTTTGATAGATGATTAGTAAGTCGTTTGAAAAAAAATTAATTTATTGTTTTCATAATTAATTTTGAAATAAAAATATTAAAAAAACTTTTTTAAAGAAGGCGCTAGGATCAAAGATCAATTGAAATTTAATTAATTTTTTTTCTGAAAATATGTAGTTCTATCTTTACTCTAAAATATATCAAACTAACAAGGAGGCTAAAATTCTTGTTCTTGAGATATTTAATTTTAAAGATTTTTAGTGCGACTGAAATTCGAATTTTTCTTCTTTTTTTCAAACAACTTCCATTAACAAAAAATTTTAAAATCAATTAAATTTTAACTTTTTTTATTTTTTAAATATAGTTCTAACCTTTCTTTAAAATATATCAAATTTACAAAGAGGCGTTAATTCGTGTTCTTGAGATATTTAATTTTAAAGATTTTTATTCAGTCTGAAATTCTAATTGTTCATTATTTTTTCGAACAATTTTTATCATCAAAAAATTTTAACCACTGGGCACTGAAGTTTGAGAAAATAATGAACAAATAGAATTTTAATCGGACTAAAAATCTTTAAAATTAAATATGTCAAGAACACGAATTAACGTCTGTTTGTAAATTTGATATATTTTAAATAAAGGTTAGAACTATATTTAAAAAATAAAAAAAGTTAAAATTTAATTGATTTTAAAATTTTTTGTTAATGGAAGTTGTTTGAAAAAATTAAGAAAAATTCGAATTTCAGCCGTACTAAAAATCTTACCAAATTAAATATCTCAAGAACAAGAATTTTAGCCTCTTTGTAAATTTGATATATTTTAGAGTAAGGATAGAACTATTTGCAGAAAAAAAATTAATTAAATTCCAATTGATCTTTGACCCTAGCGCCTTCTTTAAAAAAGTTTTTTTAATATTTTTATTTGAAAATTAATTATAAAAACAATAAATTAATTTTTTTTCAAACGACTTACTAATCATCTATCAAACAAAAAAAGTTTGATGAAATCGGATTGGCAGAATTTTCATTTTTCATGCTTGTTGGGGGCCCTCTATGTTCAAACTATGCACTTTAAAAAAATTTTAAAATAAGTTGTATTTTTATTTTGTCCATACTACTTATGTGCCAAGTTTCAGGAAAATCAAAAATGGTCAAGTTTTCTCAACTCTGTCTAGAACACGTTTTTCATCAATATATTATAGATTTTTTTTAATGATTTTTTAAATATTTAAAATATTCAAACATGAAGCAATCTTCTGAAATTCGTAAAAATCAATCTACATGTATATGAATCTTTTAATATTTTCTTCAGACAGAGCAATAAAATAAATTCCGAATTTAGGTTTTTTCTTTTGTTAGTAAACATACCAAATTTTCAGATTTCCTAAAAATAATCGAAAAAATCAATGTACATTTTCAAAAGAATAGTCCACAGAATAGTTCTTTTAAAATGCCCGCGAATTTGTATAAAAGTTTGTGTAATGTTCCTTATTTACGAACTTATTTGCAACCCGGGATGTGGTAGGTTATTAAAAAATTTTCAAGAAAAGCTTGAGAAACGCTTTTTCTTTGAGACTTTAGAGTCTTGTTCAGCCTGCCTAGCCTCTCACCTATCCTCACTTTCATTTTCCCCGTAAACGTAGATATTTCTTGGTAGTTTTCGCATAGGCTTATGCTCAAGTTTTGTTGTTTGTTGTCGGTATAAATGGCATTTTTGTCTTCCTCCACTGAGGTCAAGGTAGTGGTGTGGATACATGACTGTGAATATAGCAGTCGGAATAGTAAATCAAAACACCTTTGCAAATTTGAATACAGTTAAATGAATTTACGAATACGATTAGGTAAGATTTTGATAGTTGTATTTACTATTTACAAATTGTCATAATAAAACAAGTTCATTGTTTCGGAACTATGTTAGCAAATTGCGGTCACACGCGTCAGGGCATGTTGTCATTTGGAAGTCCAAGTGCATCTGCATATGGTTATCATAGTGCCATCATAGCGTGACGGCACGGTTTGACGGCAAAATATATACGCATTATATGCTCTTTATTTTGTGGTCATTGTGGCACTAGAGCTTTTTTCAATTAATCGATTAATCATTTATTTGGCGATTTGATCAATTAATCATTAATCAACAAATTAAAATGATTAATCGGTTTTAATTTTATTTTTGAAATTTAAAATTTTTATTATATTTAAAATAGCAGTTTATAATCGTCATTTTTAAAATATAATTTACCTTGCATCTTAAAGTCGAAATAATAGAAAATAAATTTAACAGATATAATTTTTATAAAGACTTATTAATAAAACGCCGAACAGTTAGAGTTATTATTCATATATTGTAAAAGAGTTGTCGTACAAATAAAATAGTATTCGGTCTGATTCGTTGAGAGGCAAACACAATATTTTATCTGTACGACAATATTTTTGACTGTACGACAAAAAACAATTTTAAGCAATGCTGTATTTTTGTGTTAGATATAACCTAGAAAATCTTGCCTGTCATAATTGAAAAAATGAATTTTAAAAGTATGTTTATAAGATGATTAATTACAATTAAATTAATTTGATTATTTTGACATTTGACAAATTTTTTTTATTTTTATTGGATTTATCGCCAAAATCTACTTGTATTATTAATAAACAAATAAGTTTCATTGTAATTAAATAATCAAATTAATTTAATTGTAATTAATTATCGATAAATATTACTTTTAAGATTCATTCTTCTAATATGCTAATCTTTAAGATATTATTTTGATCGTACGATCAATAATATTGCCGTACTGATAAAAAAATCTTAACGACAATTATTTTACACGAATCATGGCCCTTAATGTAATTAAACATAAATATTAAAAGATAAACGTCTATTGAAAACTACTTCTTAATTTTTGGTAAATTAATCGATTAATAATCGATTAATCGGGTTTTTTGCAACCGATTAATCGTTAATCAAAAATTTTTCAAAATGATTAATCAAAACAGCCTTAGGCACCATGCAAAATTCATAACATGCTCTTACCAAAAGTGGAATATATAAATTCTGCAGATTATGAATGAAAAAAAAAAATTTGGATCGAGTTTTCTGTCACCACGAGAAAAAAAAATGATCTCAAAATGGCGCCGTTTAAATATATTTTTAGTTCAAATCACTCGATCAAAATGACAGCATTTGGAAGGTATAGTGTGCGCTTCAATCTTGCGAATTTTCCTCCACGGCAGGCATCATTATGAACGCACTGTGTCGGCACGGCGTGTCAGCATGCTGTAGTAAATGCATATGACGTTAGTGACGGTACGAGTGGTAGCACAATGAACGCATAGGGCGTACCATGGCGTAAATCCATGGCGTACGCGGTGTTTGTTGGGTAGGTAATATAATAATCATTAATATAAATGTCTAATGGGGCCGTGAGAATATTTTAGTATGTTAAGGGGACCGCGACTGCTAAACGGTTAAGAACCACTGACGTAAACGATTAAGTATTCTCATAAGTTTGGAATGGAAATACGAGTTATGATAAATAATTTTTAGTTTTGCGTTTCTTTACAGATTCTGGATAAACTGTCATAAAATATATGAGGATTGATATATTTCTATTAAACTATCGTTGAACAATTGTTGAAAAACAAATAAAACAAATCAAACAAATTAAAAAAAAACACTTTGAAAATGGTAAAGAGTATGTTTCATGCATGCACAAAAGAGTTTAGCAGAGCAAGATGCACTTTAAATCATTTGCCTGCAGATGATTTTGTTAAATCACAAGTAAGTAACACTATGAATTTAATTTTATTTTTAAGTATTCAGTAGAGAAAACTGTTGTGTTTTTATCTTTAAATAAATATTAGGGAAGAAATTCGTCCTTCGACCTCCGATTTATCACACATCTTTTATTGTTAATTCTATACAGATATTTTTCTGCATGCCTATGAATCTTATGAAAAACCTTTTGTAAATAAATACAATTATAAGTTAATTCAACTTACAAATACTTTTTCAAGGGAATATTAGGTTAATAAACAATATTACATTATTCCGAGCTATTTCATAAAAAGCCTTAAAATAAGATAAATTTAAGCTTTTTTGAAAAATCTTAGTCCATGATACACGCTGAATTGCTGAGAATCAATTATTTTGATGTTCCGGCATTTTGCATTGGTGGACGAAAACTTGCTGTTTGAGACAATATTCTCATGGAAAAGGTTAAGGTATTATTTACATTTTCTTAAAGCCTATATAATTCTACTATTTGGAATATTTAAGTTTTACTTTTTTTCAATAGGAAAATAACCTCTACATAACACCTCTAAAAGCAAGTTACCGAAAAAAATCCCGTTTGAGTTGTTAAATTAGCTTTCAAAATCTTAAATAAAATTCCTGATTGGGTCCTAAATAAACTAAAATAAAAGTGTCTAAAAATGCATTGGGTCCTACTAATTCTACTTTATATTTTACATCTTTTTTTCAGATAGAGTATTTAGGTTCTAATAAGTATTTTGATACTTATTAGCCATAGAATGTTGTCATATCTGCTCTCAATGATGTCTGATGGAAAGCAGAAATTAATATACTTTTAATTTTAGCTAAGTCGAAATCGAAATTGATCGTAAATAGTTTTTGAAGATTCAAATGAGATGTTAATTTTGTAATTGACAGAATTGATAGGACTTATAAAATTTTTAGAATATGATAAGTACTTCGTAAGGTGTTGATTTAGGTGCTTATTTAGGTGTAAAGTAGTATTTTGAGAATAAATATGTAGTCTGAAAATAGTTTTTTGAGATTCTGATTAGATGTTAAATAGTCTGTTTATAGATTTTGTAGAAGTTAATAAGTTTGTCGAGAGTAAAATGTTCTTATTCAAGTGCAACTAAACACGAAGAAAACTTAAATAGGTTTATTTCAGAATGTCTACTACTTAAATCGTAGTTAAAGTTCGACTCGGGATGTTAATAGAATACAGATTTTGTACATTTAACGTAATCAAACAAGCGATTTTTTGACGAACGGAATTACGTTCATAATTTATTTCAAATGTACAAGTGCAAGTGTTTTTCAGTTTCTGTATGGCAATTCTAACTTCCCGTTCCGTAGGTGGATGGCTAGTGATAGTTTTGTTATAGTTGTCATCCGGAGACTTCAAGTTTCCTTCATTTTTTTGGCAACTGTCTTCAAAGTGTTCTTTCCATCTATTAAGCTGTTGTTCGTGTATTGTGCGAGTTTGATCAGATTTATCCTTTATTGGTAGAATGTTTGTATATATTCGTTAGTGATCTTTCTCACACATTTGTGTAGTATTCTATTTTACCATTTCTATTTGCTGCTGCTGTTTCAGCAGCCGTGAGAATGCTTTCTGTGCACCTTCTGCGATCATTTATTATTTATTTAATTATTCGTATGAATCAACAACATATTAAATAATCAAGAATACAAAATACAAACTTAAATTTAAATAATCACATCAAGATCCTCTAACCAATTAATGGCATCATACGATAAGTTATGAAGATCTAATAATTCACCTCCAAAATGACGAAAATGGCATTCACTTATAATATGAGCAATTGTCTGTGGAGGAGCTCTACAGTCATAAGCAGGATAGATTTCTGGATTCCAGATATGTATTGTACTTAAACTACTACCAGAATTTGATCTTATTCGGTTTAAAGTTGTCCAGCGTCGTTTATTTTCATTAAATCCTAATACCTTTAAATAAGTTACAGATATGAGGTATTTATTTGGGAAATCTGCGCTATCAAATAATTCCTGCCACCTCTCATCAATTAAAAAATTATTAAAATCTCCCAGCATTTCAATTTTTGACCAAAGTGGAGTTCGTGATACAAGTCTTTTGGTTGAGGAATATCTATTTTGTAAAACAGAGTGTATTAGAAGATTATGAAGTTCTGAAATTTTACGTACCTCGCAGGCCAAAACCGCATCTCTTCTCAAATTCTGAGGGGCAATATTGGCTGGTATAAATAGCCAAGATAAATTAGTAGATTTTATTGTTCCGGTTATTATTTTCAAGGTAGAATTTTACTGCTTATCAATGAGTCGAGCATGAACACTATGTCCAGATCAGAATATACCAGAGCTAAAGCTGATATTCTAAGTACAGTTGCTGATGCTCCCCAATCCAATCCAGATAATTTCTGAATCATGTTATTTCTTGTTTTTAATTTTCCACTAAGAGTTTCACAGTGTGGTCTAAATGTAAGCGATCTATCAAATTGTACTATTACAAAATGGATTAGACTATTACAAAAATAAATATTTAACGTAATATTGGCATTATGATTAGAAAGGTGAAATGTTGAAACTTTACATTTGTCTGGATTTGGACGTAATCTCCATATGATGTAATATTGGTCCAAAATTTTTAAGTCGTTAGTAAGAATACGAATTACTTTTGATTCAGCACGTGAATCGTAATAGTATTGACAAGCAATGGTTAAATCATCTGCATAAATAAATTTTCGAGATATAGTTTTTGGAAGATCCGAAGTATATACATTGAAAAATAGTAGAGCAAGTATAGAACATTGAGGAAGTCCATTATTGAGTCGTCTCCGGCGACTACTTTTATTTCCACAAATCACTACAAGCGAACGATCGGAAAGCATCTCATCAATTAAATTTACAGAATTTTTGCATTTTATAATTTTTGAAAGATACAAGTGACCAGCTTTCCATCACAGCAGCACTCAAATCGATAAAAACTACAGCTGTTCTCATTTTATCTTGAAATCCAGTTTCAATAAAAGTAGTCAAAGATAAGACCAAGTCACAACAGTTTCTTCCAGGTCTGAATTCAGCTTGTTCAACAGGAATGGTGGAATCAATCAAATCTAATATTCTGTGGTAGATGATTCTTTCCAACAGTTTATAACCCACACAGAGAAGTGAAATCGGCCTATAAGGTTTAAGCACTGCTCGGATTTCAGATCTTTTCCATAAATTAGGAATTTTCCCAGTAGTATAACAATTTGTAAAAAATTTTAACAACCACATCTTCGCATTTTTTGTAAGATGAATGAAAAATTCTGGAAACAAATTATCACATCCAGGCGCCTTACTCGCATTCAAACTTTTTACTGCAATGTTGACTTCTTCAACCGTAACGGAGTCTCCAAAAGGAGAGTTGTTTAATTTTTTACGCAACTGTTTGATACGTGGTTTGATTTTTCTGAAAATTTCTTTAGCAACTGGAACTTTTGAGTTTATTAATAATAGGGAAGCATTAGCGTTAGGATTTACTGCAGATGTTGAATGAGACTGACATTTGGCTCCGCCAAGCTTCCTTAGTAGATCCCAAGCTTTACGACTGGAGTGTGAGAAATCCATAATTTCCACTAATTCTATCCAACGATCCTTTCTGGATTTATTTAGAGCCAACAAAAGTTATAAAACTGATTCTCTAGATCCAGAAAGTAAATATGTATTCCAAAGCTCTTCGCACTCAGGATTCCAATTCGATATATACGTTCTTCTGAATTCACGGGGGATGTTTATTTTTGCTGCCGCTAGAATTACACCAACAAATCTATCACAATTATCCACAGATGGGGAGATCCATCGTATACTCTTGTCAACAGAGTTAGCATATGCAGTCTAATTCGCTTTGCATATAGGGAAAATTCCATCTGCATATAGGTAACGAATTTATAAACGGAATTTGAATACCTATTTCTAGGAAAACTGGACGATGTTGACTGTTCGGGAACAAACTATCGACTGATCTTGCTGAAGGAAAAAAATTTCCAGACTCATCTATATACCGATACAAAACAAAGATCTGGATTAGTATCTGTGCGCCAACGCCCAGAATAAAATTTTCCTAGGTTTTTGGCATCAGACACCAGATGTAGTCTGCTATGTAAAGCCCAGTCGATTATTTTTTCTCCATTTTCATCACTTATGTCATAACCCCAAAGAGAGTGATGACTGTTGAAATCTCCAAGGTAAACTGCTTTATGAGGATAAATTACAGGTATAAAGATGATATATCACTTATCGTACCATAACCATTTCTGTCGGGTTGGAAATATTGCTGAATTTACATGTATAGATAACATTCTCCACCCTCATGACAGAATTGCTACTTTTGTGAAAAATAATTTGGTTCAGAAATGCAGTAGTATATCAAAATCCAACGTTAATGACATTGAGAGCTTGGACATAAAAATGGATACCATATATATATCCAACATCTACAAGTCTCCATAGCCGCTTTCCAATCGAGTGAATTACTGAATGATTCACTTAAACTGAATTGGTCTAATATTCAGTAAATCATCAAAAATAGAGCCAAAACATCAAAAAACAGCAATTTTTTGACATTTAAAAAATACATAACCAAAATTGAAAATTTAGACACAAACAAATATGTTCCGATTTATTTTTTATTATTTTTAACGTTTGACCACAAACCGTAAATAAAAAAATATGAATATGTTGAACTGATGAACCTATTTTTTCCTTCACTTTATTCAATTCAATTCAGTTCTATAGTAGCTCAGTTTACGTTCAGTGGAAACTGAATATTACCATTGGAACATACAAATTCCGGAATACAATTCAGTTTAAGTGAATCATTCAGCAATTCACTCGATTGGAAAGCGGCTATGGAGACTTGTAGATGTTGGTTATATATATGGTATCCATTTTTATGTCCAAGCTCTCAATGTCATTAACGTTGGATTTTGATATACTACTGCATTTCTGAACCAAATTATTTTTCACAAAAGTAGCAATTCTGTCATGAGGGTGGAGAATGTTATCTATACATGTAAATTCAGCAATATTTCCAACCCGACAGAAATGGTTATGGTACGATAAGTGAGTTTCTTGTAAAAGCAATACGTCGCACTTCATGGTATGCATAAGTCTTCCTAGAAATTCAGACTTATTTATAGTCCGGCCCTCAACAGTTATTTGGCAAATTTTGATGATATCTTCAAAGGGTCTATATTGTTGATGATCTTGATGTAGTTCTGTGAATTCTATATTCAATTCAGCTTCTTCCAATGATGGCAAAATGTTGTCATCGGGAGATGAAAAATAGGATAGGGGTGATTCAATTGACGACATTATTTGGCAAATTATTACAATGGCACCTTACTGGTTGTCGTCATCCGTAAACTATTGTTTTGTCACTGAATGCTGAGGGCTTAAAATTATCCTCTCACTTTTTTCGTCTAAAAATTTTAAATAAATAAATATTTCAATGTAAAAAATATTGCGACGCTGGTGCATAGGCTGACTTCACCACAGCTCTGGAAACATAGTGTTCTGGATATATAATGAGCTAATATCCATAAAATACTTTAATTAAAAGCTAACAAATATTATGGACTTCGTAGTTCTAATATTAAAAATATTAAAGCAGGCAGTAGTATCCCAACAAACATAAATTCTGTTGTACGAGAACAAGTAAAAAAAATTTTATCGGAATTGACAAAGCGGAAGTTAGGATGTATAACTGTTGTAAACCGTATTAAATGTGTATGTACCAAATTTCATCCAACTCGATTATCAGGTACAGCAGTTATTGAGCTTCCAAAATAACAGATGCTTGGAGGACCCCCTACCACTTTGTACACTATCGCTAAAACAACTAATCAGTTCCTTGCCATACATGTTTGCATTTTTTTCCAAAGTGTCATCAAAATTGGTTCACGAACGAATGCTGTGTGCTCCCAACAAACATTGAAAAAATGCTGACACAGTAAACAGGTGTTCGGGAGACCCCGTACCACTTATCCCAATATTGTCCAAAAACTAATCAGTTCCTTGTCATTTAAGTTGCCATCTTTTTCCAAAGTGTCATTAGAATTGATTAATGAATGAAGTCTGTATGCTCCCAACAAACTTTCAAAACAAAGTGTGAAAAGTCAGCAGTTGTATGGTAGACCCCCCGCCACTTTGATCAATGTGTCCAAAAAGATGATAATTATCTTCTTACACTAATTGGAACCCTATTCCATAAATCTCATCATAATCACTTCATTATTGTAGGCTGTAGTGTGCATAAAGACACTGAAAAAACTTCAAAAAAGTACAAAAAATTTTTTTTTACCGGAAGTGAAAAACCGGAAGTTGGGATGCAGAACCATTTTAAACCGTACTACATACTCATGTACCAAGTTTCATCCAATTCGCTTATCAGGTACAGAAGTTATAGAGCTTTCAAAAAAACAGGTGCTCCAGGGACCCCCCACCACTTTGTTCACTATAGCTCAAAAAGTAATCAGTTCTTTGCCATACATGTTTGCATTTTTTTCCAAAGTGTCATCAAAATTCATTCACGAACGAATGCTGTGTGCTCCCAACAAACATTGAAAAAAGTGTGACACATTAAACAGGTGTTCGGGAGGACCCCCACCACTTATTCCAATATTATCCAAAAACTAATCAGTTCTTTGTTACTTAAGTCTCCATCTTTTTCCCAAGTGTCATTAAAATAAATTAATGAATGAAGTCTGTATGCTCCCAACAAACTTAAAAAACAAAGTGTGAAAAGTCAGCATTTGTATGGTAGACCCCCCACCACTTTGATCAATGTGTCCCAAAACATGATAATTGTCTTTTTCCACTAACTGGAACCCTATTCCATAAGTTTCATCATAATCACTTCATTATTGTAGGCTGTAGTGTGCATATAGACACTGAAAAAGTACAAAAAAAAATTTTTTACCGGAGGTGAAAAACCGGAAGTTGGGATGCAGAACTATTGTAAACCGTACTACATACTCATGTACCAAGTTTCATCCAATTCGCTTATCAGGTACAGAAGTTATAGAGCTTTCAAAAAAACAGGTGCTCCAGGGACCCCCCACCACTTTGTTCACTATCGCTCAAAAACTAATCAGTTCTTTGCCATACATGTTTGCATTTTTTTCCAAAGTGTCATCAAAATTCATTCACGAACGAATGCTGTGTGCTCCCAACAAACATTGAAAAAAGTGTGACACATTAAACAGGTGTTCGGGAGGACCCCCACCACTTATTCCAATATTGTCCAAAAACTAATCAGTTCTTTGTTACTTAAGTCTCCATCTTTTTCCAAAGTGTCATTAAAATAAATTAATGAATGAAGTCTGTATGCTCCCAACAAACTTAAAAAACAAAGTGTGAAAAGTCAGCATTTGTATGGTAGACCCCCCACCACTTTGATCAATGTGTCCCAAAACATGATAATTATCTTTTCACACTAACTGGAACCCTATTCCATAAGTTTCATCATAATCACTTCATTATTGTAGGCTGTAGTGTGCATAAAGACACTGAAAAAACTTCAAAAAAGTAAAAAAAAAATTTTTTTACCGGAAGTGAAAAACCGGAAGTTGGGATGCAGAACTATTGTAAACCGTACTACACACTCATGTACCAAGTTTCATCCAATTCGCTTATCAGGTACAGAAGTTATAGAGCTTTCAAAAAAACAGGTGCTCCAGGGACCCCCCACCACTTTGTTCACTATCGCTCAAAAACTAATCAGTTCTTTGTCATACATGTTTGCGTCTTTTTCCAAAGTTTCATCAAAATTCATTCACGAATGAATGTTTTATGCTCCCAACAAACATAAAAACTTTATGGAAAAAACCACCTGTTGTATGGTGGACCCCCCAACCCTTTATCCAATGTGCTCCAAAAGCTGATAAGATTTTTGTCATGTTATTTAAAAGCTTTTCGCAACGTTTCATGAAAATCGATCGGTAATTGTAGGCTACAGTAGGGATAAACACCTGAAAAAAAAACTTTTTAACCGGCAGTGACAAACCGGAAGTTGGTATGCAGAAATATTGGAAACAGTACTAAAACCTTATATACTAAGTTTCAATAAGATCATAGCTCGGGATCAGAAGTTATTCAAGATTTAAACTTAGAGGTGTTCGGGAGACCCCCCGCCATTTTGTCCAAATTTAAAATGAACCCAGATCTTCTATTTTCAAGTGAACCTGTATCATTTGCCAAAGTTTCATCAAGATCCTATGCAGAAAACTCACCCACCCACCCACACACACACAGACGTACACCAAATTTTTTTTTGGCTATTTAGATAGAGGATGGTCCAAAACAAAAGAAAAAATAAAATTTGGGGTATGTAAGATTTTTTTTTTTCACGATAGATTGCATTACTTCACACAATTTAAAATTGTGGTGAAGTAAAAATACAAAAAGAGAATCACAACCGACCGATTCATTTGACAAATAGCCTACTTTTTCAAACTTGTCTGCGATAATTTCTTGCCATCTTGTTTTCCGTTGTGCTTTGGTTACAGAGTTGCACTTTGAGCTCACGACACTCTACGATTTTTTCCAAGTATCATCACTAATCCATGGTTTTCGAGCCTTGGTATTTGAGCACATCTGTAGCAGTTTTTACGTAGGTTTTTTCAATTTGGTCCCACTTTTGATCAAGACTGGTTGTTTCGTTCTGTGGTATATAGGGCTAGAGCAATTCTTTGAAAATGCGGTTTGCATTTTGGTCACTCAATCTGTTTGTATTGAATTTCCTCCGCTTTAACTGGTTATTCTGTTTTACAGCGACTGGTTTGATTTTGCATGTTGCAATTACCAGTTGATGGTCTCTGTGTATGTCTGCACCTCTTTTTGCTCTGACACCTTGTAAGGAAGATATAAATTTCTTACTAACCAGTACATGATCGTTTTGGTTTTTGGTTTTCGAATTCGGTGAAGTAGCTGATTCCATTCGGGTGTTATCGGTTCCAATTTTGGCGTTAAAGTCTCCTTGAACAATTTTGATGTCGTTTCGGTGTGCACTAGATATTGTTGGTTGTAGTTGTTCATAGAATTCCTCTTTTGTTGTATTATCTGCTACTTCAGTAGGTGCATAGCACTGTATGATGGATGTATTTCTGATTTTTGATTAAAATCGAGCTGTGATTATTCTGCTATTTATTGGTTTCTAGTCAAGTATATGCTTTAGCTTAGCTTTTTGTGTTATTAATATTCCTACACCTTGTTTATGTGTGTTGAACTTTCCAAAGAACATTAGATAATTGCCCTTATTTGTCTTCTAACTTCGACGTAATTCAATCATATTTCATTTTTGAGTTGTTCCGTTGTTCCGTTGTTCCGTTGTTCAATCATATTTCATTTTTGAGTTGTTCCGTTGTTCCCAAGTGGTCACCCGTTTAAATACCCACAAACTTCATTGTAAGCGATGTTGTCATTTTAATCATGCTTACTCGGAAACAAACAGTTAGAAACCCAATATTAATAAAACTTTTTCTCTTTCATGTACATTTCAGTGGCAAAATAGAACAAAAAATATATTCTATTTATTCTATCGATGGATACTGGCAATTTTTTTTATAGCCGTTGTAGCTGTCTCAATGTCACCTAATAAAACACCGAGAGATTGGGGTGTATGGTTCATATATTTAACACACTGGGGTATTTTGCTATGTTTATTTGCAACATGTTTTGCCGCTGCTTTAGTTACAATATGGTATTTTCATCCGCAATTTTCAGGTATTGTTTTTAGTTTCCATTTCAAAATATTATTATTTTTCTTTATTTTTCTATTTTCATCAACATCGTACTGAGATTTATAATTTATATCAAAAATTCCATTGACAATTCAACTCACTAAATAAAGTTTCGATAAGGTCCAATAAAAACGCTTCATTTACTATTTTTTAACAAATCAAAATGAATTATGTCGATTATTTTTCTCTGGTGGGAAGGAACAGCGAATTGTAATGACAATTTTTGGCCTACTTAATATATTAATTTAAAACAAGAGATAATGAGATAATTTTATTTTCTTAATGAGATAATTTTTTTTAAATTATAATTTTGTTTAAAAGTTAATTATAGTTTCTAAATAAAATTTTTTCTACAAATTATTCAATAATACAAAATTATGTAAAAATGCAATTTGCAAATAATAAAAATGTCTGTTTTCATTCATAAATGATTGCATATTTATGCTTATTTGTCAAAAATAAAATACAAATTTATAACATTTATGCGCCTACTATCATGAAATAATATTTAATTTTGTTAGAAGAAAATATGACAACAAAGGATTATGTTGTATGAAATAATGTTACTATTTCTGTTCGTTAAACTGTCTGCTAAATACAATTCGTAGCCAAATTATTAGTCGATTATTTTTCAACATTACCACTCATGCCATTTGAGGTTAAAAATTTCCTTTTCCAAAACCTCAAATGACATTCGTATTATTTGACGACTCGTGATTATTATATATGACTATTATTTAACTAATTGCAATTAATTTGGATATTTGTGGTTTTTATTGACTTTTCCATATATGCAGCAATATTCGTTTGATCATTTTTGTGGTTTAAGATTTAAATAACAATAAATTAAAATATATTCAATTAATTTTCTTAAAAATTCTTTTTAGAAAATCTCAAGAGTTCGGACGAAATGCCAATTTCATTTAAAATTTATTGGGTATTACATAATACCACATTAGTGATATCGATAGTAATAACATTAATGTATTGGGGCATCCTTTATGATGGTAATATTTGATTCTGTTATATTTTCTTTTTATTTAATAAGAAATTTTAATTATTAAAGATAAAACTATAGTTGATGCGTCAAATGTGCTGGTACATGCCATGAACTCTGTTACAATGTTTATAGATTTATGGATAGTTGCATATCCAACAAGATTGTTGCACCTAGTACAACCAATGGTTTTTGGTGCCGTGTATTCCGCATTCAGTTTAGTTTATTTTTGGACAGGGGGTACAAACGAGTAAGTATTATAATCATTTACTTTAAATTTATTATCTGCTGAGAAAAACTGTTGAAAATGGTGTTGGTCTTGTTTTTTGTTACATGTTAACGAACAAAACCTTTGGGATAAATTTTAAGTATACACATATCTACCAAAGACAAAAATTGAAATTTTTGTTTTGTAGATGAAGAAAAGAAAATTATAGATGAAGAAAAGTCGTAATGCGGAAGAATCAAAGCGTTGTACAGTATAATTGAAGTTTCTTAGTATATCTAAAATAATTAGTTGTATTAGTTGTATACAACTATTTAAATTAGTATATCTAAATTAATACAACTTAAAATAAAATATTTTTAATACTCGTAAACTACAGAGCCTAGCTATTCAAACTATAACGCACCATTGGAGTTGACTTACACTGCACATTTACTTATTGCGATATTTTGCGCTATTTATGTATCACTACACCCTAATAATATAGTGGAATAAAAGGATTTCATAGGTTGCATAAGCATAATCAAAGACCCTAAAAAACTGTGGATTGTTTGAAAACAGAGTATATTCTACAACATATGTATGTTTGGATTGTTTCAAAATTGTCCTCTATTTGACTTAATGATTTTTAAAAAACAGCAGAATGCGTTCATGATAAATATCGAATCACCATTTAATAGTTTGTTATAATCATTCGATCGAATAAATAGATATTGTTGAATATTGTCTTCATATTCTAGCTTCAGCGATTCAGCGTATGGCTAGTATGGCATTAAAAATTATGTGAAAGTTGGACACATTGCCAATATAAGGATTAAAGCTTATTTGCATCTTGAATTGAATAGTTTTGTTAAACAATTATTTTAAGTTTTTAACCATTCTTGACCTTCTTTTAATCTAATATTTTATTAATGTTGTACAATTTCCGAAAACTCAAGTGTTATTACACAAACATTTTTTGAGAATCGAGCGCCAAAATAATCAAATTGCTATTAACAAAACATATTTCATATTTATATTTTGCAATTACTAAGCTAACTCATTGATAAAATTTTATCAGTAATTTAGTTCTAATTTTAATTAAATCAATCCATTAATATAATACGTATACTTTAAATTAATTATGCCAACCAAAATACATTCTTTTATTACAGATTTGAACAACACTACATTTATAATGTGCTAGATTGGTCAACACCTAAATCAGCAATTAGTACAACAGTCGGATCAATTGCTTTAACCATTGTCATTCATTGTTTAGTATTTTTAATATATCGATTACGAATATTCTTATACAGGAAATTGGAACGAAATCAAGAGATTTTAGCAACAACACAACCGCAAGATAAAAAATATGAAATTTCAATGGTGGTTGGACAAGATAATCCTGTTTTTACGAGGAGTACAAATACATTGGAGACTGTTAAATAGTAGCAGAAAAAGAAATGTTTTCATGCATGCAGGCATAATCCCCTGTGAAAACGGTTTTTTTCTACTAGTATAAAATCATTTTCGTTAAATAACAAATTGTAGACGTATTAATTGTGTAATAAACATTGCTATGGTATTTTCATGTAACTTTACAAAAATTTTAAATCAAAATAACCGCTAAAAGAGAATATTAATTTTTACTGTTATGTTGTTGATTTCTAACTTAATAATTTATAATAAAAATCGTTTATTATTTATTTAACATGGTAGAAAATATTGCAATTTCCTACGCGAGATGAAAACCTTTTAGGTTCGGTAAATGGTCCCACTCGACGCCAACGGACTCGCTAACAAGTTCTCACTCACGGAAAAGTAGTATTTTCATCTCTTGTAGCATAATGTACTATATTAAACTATCGGAGATATAAACGTTGTATTAATGGGTTATTGTTACTTCGCTATTTTAAAACGAAATCACGAAAAAGTCGACTACAGAACTAGACAAAATATTTTTGAAAAAAGTGATTAAATATTTAAAAAAAAATTTACAAAAAACAACAGTATATTATACTCAAGACTGCGTTCCAATTGATGCTAAATTGTACTAAACGTGCTAAATTAATTTAGCCAACTATTTAATTTGACTAAATTAAAATTTCCTTTCTAAATAATTGTGAAGAAATTCGTTCGTTAAACAATATCTGACAACTTGATTACATTAATTTACAGTCAAATTCGGTAATTTGTGGAATTCCATTTAGATTTAGTACAATTTAGCAGCTAATTGGAACCCAGTCTAGGGTATAAATATAGAGAGAACATAACTTTAAAATTGTAAAATTAAAACACATAACAATTTGTGACCACTAATATGTCATATTCAATTTCTCTTTTCACCATTTGCATTTCTGTTTATTTACAACAACAAACTTTTTTATTAAATTATAAATTAAAAACAATTAAATAATTTGAAACGAAACAAAAAGTAAAATGTATTCCTTTTAGTCGTGCTAATTTTTATAAAACAAATGAAAATAATTACGAGAGTATTTATCTACAATCGAGTTATACAAGAAATCTGTAACGAAGTAAGTACTCCGCCGTTGGATAATTCCCTGATTCGTAAATTCACTACTTTATCATATACCTCAGGTTCTCATTACACGCGACTTTCGTAACTTATTTTTTTTATTATCATGCTTAATTCATAGTACCCCGTTAATATATTTTTGTCTGCTATACCAATTTAGTATTCCAATAAAGATAATTTCTTCATGTGTAATATTCCGATTTTGAGTCACCCTGCGTTCTCACAAGCGTAGTTTCACTATAATGATTGATTTATTTCTCCGTAAACTTAAACCATAACCGCCGTCTGCTATTACTGTCGTGAAACCTAAAATAGTTGTGCCTATTTATCAATTTGTTTTCCTACCTTAACACTGTATCCGGCAATCAGTATAGAAATTATCCTCGATATGTATTATTATCGATTCTTCTTTCCGCTGTATACATATACATATATGATTCTCGCAAGCGAGATTCTACTATAAATCAATTGTAGTTTGTTATCTTAATACTGGTTGTAATACGTAATTATCAGATACCCTAATAATACTGGGTTCCGATTGACGGCGAGTCTGGATTTGGTTTTATAAAATTACCGAATTTTAATTGTAAATGATATGATCAAGTTGTCCGATATTGTCTAACGTAAGAATTGCTTACAGATTATTTAGAAACCACCTATTGATTTGGTCAAATTAAATTGGTTGTCTGACTTGATTTAGTCCCCGTAGTTTTCTATTAATTGGTAAATCACTGTAAAACTGTTATAAAATCGGTTGTTTATTCTCTTTAGTCCGTACTCATGTTAATTACATGTATATTTCTTTCAAATGTTTCGTAAATACCCGAGCAGAAATTTATCAGGGCTCAAGTAAGGCCCTCATCAGATTTGCCCTACTCCAGATCAGGCATTGGTAGGGCAGTCTGATTGGGCCCTGATCATTAGTGTAACGCTTTTGCCCTATCAGTCCCTGATTGGGATTACCGGATCAGACCCTGATTGGGATAATTGGATCAGGCCCTGATTGGGATAGCCGGACCAGACCCTGATATATATTTATATATTATATACATAAATTAATCAAATTAAAATAAAAATTACAATGGAAAAAATTAAAACATACATACCACCTTAATCACTATTATTATAGTCTTTCAGCCGAGAAGCGATAACTAAAACATACATGAAACGATTTTAACTATATATTTCTAAAATGGATAATACTCTAGTGAATTTTAACAAATTGAAATTTCAGCTAGGGGTCCAATACGAAAAACCTGATCAGGGCCGGATATATTCAAATAAGGTTAACCCTAAAAGGGTATTCTAAATCAGGCCCGGAACAGACCCACATCAGAGTGCCCTTATAGGGATTGCCCTTGTAGATCTGGCCAGGCCCTGATCACGCCCTGACAGTATTCAGGTTTTCCCTAACTAATTTCTGCTCGGGTGGTATCTCTCTTTGAAATATTTTCGCATTTCTATTACAACCTAATAACCAGTATTACTTGATAGGAGAAATAAAATAACGATAATTTTTAAACTCTACAAGAAACTGCGTTATCGATTCTATTATTCACCTATAAATAGCAGCTAAAATCTTGTAATCGCTCTCTTAGTTTATCTCATTCTCATGAGTTGAATGCTTCTTATTGGATTGCATTTTTGACAGCTGGATGATGAATAAGCTGATCATTGTAAAAATTAAAATAGTGTTTAAAATCTTGCAGTAAATTAATGTCAATTAGTTGAATTCTATTTTTAAATAGTAAATAATTGTGCATGTTAAGATTATTAGTGTTATTTACTAAGTTATTCCAAATTATCAATAATAAAAAAAGAATTTATGTGTTTGGTGATGTGTCGTTGTAGGATAATTCTAATAGAAGTAAAAAAAGAAAGAATTAAAAAAAATTGATTACATGTAATTTGTATTTGTACCGCTAAAAGTAGAACTTTCTGTTAATTTATTGAATCTAAGTTATTAAAACAATAAAAAAAATAATAAATATTACGGAAAATGTTTAAGGTATGTCATATTGATTTACAAAGAACAAATTTTATAAATTACAGAAATAACATTTCTAACATTTAAATACCATAAATTAAGATGTATTCATTGATTTGTATGCATTAAAATTAGAGTACCATAGTCTCGGTGTGAATAGAGTTAATAAAATGAATATACATGAATTAGTGTAACCGTACAGTACATGAATTAGTGTAACAGTATCTTTTTTGATTCTGATTGATTCTGGAAATAAACGAGATCAGAAAACGTTTCTTTTCGCCTCGAATTTTATCGGCGTTTGCGCGGTCGAATAAAACACGGGGAAAACAGCTAACAATTCCGTTCATCGCAGGCACGGGGGCCTAAGTTTCCATAATCTGATTATCAAATATAAGAACCTGTGGTGTGTTAAATTAATTATATAGCAACCAACCATACCCAGTATAGCAAGATCCGTTATTAACAGCGAACAGTGAGGAACTTACCAGCCATACAAAATAGAAAGCCTTATTTATACGTGTAGGCTTCACCTTCTGAGATTTTGCTGTGCTTTTCTTCCAAGGTCATCTAAACCGGTTATGCAACCATGATGATCACATTATAGGCGGATTTACTGTACAATATCAATATTAATCATACTATCTTACGCTGCTTTATGCTAGATTACATTATTAACTCATTAATTATATTGGATATATTTATACGCATTTTTATACTGGATCACATTATTAACATTCAATCATATATGCCGTATAATAAATCAACATTTACGCTCATTCACGGGATTCACCAGCTATATGTACTATTTATATGATATTTGTTTCTACCTACCATTGGTTTCCATATACGACCAACTTCGATAGCTTCAGCAGCAGTACCATTTTATCGTACAGTCAATCAACATTTAGTTCGGAATGAGATGACGGGCTAAGGCCAGCCAACTGGAGTAGAGGGAGGAGAAACGGGTTTTAGACAAAACATGAGGTGAGTCATTTTCTGTTTATATGTATGTGAGGGTATGTGTGTAGGTAGGAACCGTTGCGTGAATGCGTGTACGTATGTGGGTATGCAAGAAATATGTATGGGTGGTATGACAGGATACAAAATGATAAAATTATTTACAACCATTAATGTCATATGTCGATGAGATGTTGAAATTTTTTAGCCCAATTATATTAATTGTAATCTCATTATTTTATTTTTTTTTTGCCGATATTTTCATATCCAGCTAACAAGTTCGTTTATAATTACTACCAAAACAGTTAACGATGTATAGATATACAAATAAATCAATTCTTGTGGTGATCAACTGAACCCTAAAAGAAAACCGATACGAATAAAATGTCTTCATCCCCTACTGACTTTAAGGATCTATTTTTTTTGGATCTCCCCGAATCTGTGTTACGCAAATCTGATGTGAGATTACTTACAGGACCATATTGGCTAAACGGTCAGATAATATCGTTGTATTTTGAATATCTTGAAGAATTTTTATACGGAGGCGAAGCAAAATTTTTGTTCATTTCACCCGAAGTAACACTAGGTATTAAAATCATTGATGGATCGGAACTATTGAAATTTACTTGCTCACGTTAAATGCAAGTTCCAAAGAAATTATATTTATCTCTAGTATTAAATGACATTGAATTAAATCGCACGGGTGGTATACATTGGAGTTCGTGATTGTTTTCACGACGCGGAAATTTATTTTTATTCTATGACTCAGCAAATGGGTTGAATAGCAGAAAAACGCCGAATTCTGGGATGAACATTAGGAATGCGTTAAAAGCTCCAACCGCCCTTTATCAAAAGTTTCGACGCTTTCAACAATCTAATGGTTACGATGGTGGACTTCGTGTGTTATGTCAAGTAGTTGAGTTAACTGATCATATAACTAAAGTGAAGGTTGCAGTTCAAGTTCCATACTTGAAGCAAAGTGCCGTTGCGGCGAAACGTGGTGATCTTTTACCAATTATACCCGAACTCGGCGGAAGAATTTGATTGCTTGTTAAGGAAATATCTTTATTAAAACGATTTATATAGAGAAACAAAAAAAACTGTTGCATTATTTTCGGTGGAGATACACCAGAAACCATTGCCAGTACTATGAATTTCGCGTCTAAATTACTATTATTTCCATCTTCGAAATCCTTATTTTTCTTTTGGATAGCCCTGGATTATTTTACGCGTGTCTATGTGTATGTGTGATTGTATGAGGTACGAGAGCTTGTGCGTGTGTGTATGAATGTAGGGGCTGAACGTGGTGATCGTGGTTCCTTCGCCAAAGGGGTCGCCATAGTCTCATTTTTTCACTTGTCTTTTTTCCATTACCGTATATATTTGGCTTATCGCGTACAGTACTTATTTGTGCTGAAGTTACAGGAATTATACTTCGAATCCAATGCTGAAGCTAGTCCTTTCGGCTTTCTAAACCTAATAAGTTACGCGACCTGCTATGCCTATTCGTAGATAAGCAACGAAGAAAGCGCTTCATTACAAATCATACGTGAAGACTACTTCTATCAATGTCATGACATTTTTCATGATATTTTTTTCTACAAGAATTGTAGAAAAAAATATCGGTATGATTTTATGATAAAATTTGAAAAAAATGACAATTTGATTTTGTTTATCTTCAAACATTTAAAATTCAAAGCATATTTTATATATAATTTATATTTAAAGTTCGTAGAATGTTTTGGGATATATAGTTATAACAAAATTATGGAATAAAACAAAAGAGAAGTCAAAGTTTTGCAAGCAAACAAAAACGATGTTTTATATCTGTCAAAATATATCAGTGAGATATTTTGTAACATCAACAGCCATCTTTGATATTTCTATTGCATTTTTATCAATACCAGTGCCATGCTATTTGTTACGTGAAGAGGATGTGTTAACGTTAACTTTAACTTAACCGTAACTTAAGACACTACAAAATTTTGATTTATAGCCGGTAAGAAAATACGTATTCTTTGACGTTTGATTTGACAATGAATGCGGTTTGTAAAAAATTTTATAAATCAATAAATGCTTTAAAAGTAACAAACTAATTTTAAAATCAAAATTTAAAATAATAAAATCAAAATAAACATTTGATACAAAGTTTTAAATAAATTTTACATTTTACATAATTTTAAATAATTTTTTATTAGTTTTTAATTTAAAATACTATTTAAACATAACATTTATTTAAACAATAACTATATCACTTTAAGAAAATAATAATAAGTAAATGGCGTCTTGTTTGTTTACTAATTCGACAGTTATTTACACATCGTATTTGTGTCAAATCTGCACATCGTATTTGTGTCACTTTTTTTTGTCAAATAGAATACGCAATGTCAAAAAAACTTGATCTGAGATCAAAAAGGGGAGTGTTAGAGCAATACAAAATTTTGATTTATTTAGAAATTACGTTGCACACCATATATTGTTAGATTCGGTCTTATTATTCATGATGGGATAACTTCCATCGGAGTGATGTTATATCATAAATTATTCATCGAATTAATTGTAGATAATGTGTCGATAGACATAAGTGAAGACGGGTCATCTTCTTCTCGCCGATACAAGTTTGTTATTCAATTCTAACTTGGTTAGAGTATAACAACAATAGTGATCAACTAGAGAAATAAATTGATTAAACCTGAATCTAATAAATATAGTTTACTATAGCAGGACCCGGCGTGCTTTGCTACGCTTATATATAAAGTTTGTGCGCAGACATTTTGTTGACGTAGTAGCAATGATTTAAAAAAAGTTGTAATGAGAAATGATAGCATAATTTTTAATTGTACTTTTTAAAAATATGAATGAAAAATAATCAGCACTCTAGCTAAGTTCGGATATATGAAAAATTGGCGATCAAATAAGTTTTCAAGTAAGCAATAAAAAAATTTATATGACTTGTTGAATTAGTAGAGGTGTGTCATCTCTATATAGAACATCATACAGAACAAAAATAGAATTACAAATGTTCACAGTGCTCATGCATTGTATTTGTTCCCGACACGAAACACACAAAATTTTATTTTTTACACCAAATAGTGTAAAAGTTTTCTTTATTTAACATTATGCTCGTCGTATATTGCCACTATGTCATAAGAAAGAAAATCCGAAAAAACTCGTTATGATAACATGCAATTTCCATTGTGTCATTTCTATTTTTATTAACTTATTTTAATATGGAAAGAATTTCAAAATATCGTTTTAATTCTATTTATTTATTCGAGTACTTGTGGGTACACCTTATTTTTTGTTTTTCCGTTTAACGGAATGGTTTTCTTAACGCGTTAGCCATATACAGTTGTACTTGTGAGAAGCACGGTTTCTCCAAATCTAGTCCACATACTTGCTGTAACTGTCCTTGTGATATGTTGATGGTCATTGTAAAAGCGAGTTGCACTGGAAACGAAACGTTTGAGTTCAAATGCCTTATCTGTTGGAATACGTGGCAACACTACATCTTCCGATTCGAATTTTCCATTTAAAATTGTGGCTTCAATGACATTGTTCATCATCTTTTTCACTGAACATTTCAAAAAAATTTGTTCAACTTCAAAGTATTTGACATACAGTCGAAACTCGATTATCCGGGATCCAATTATCCGTAAACCTCTATTATCCGTGATTTTTGTTGGTAACTTTTTCAACCGGGATTTCGATTGATTAACCCGATTTTTAATTCTTTTTCCGTTAAATATTGGTAATAGTTAATATTGCAGACATTTTTTTTATTTTTTTAACGGCGTTCATGCTCTATGTAAGAGCGTTGCCAGGCTAATTAGCTTTGAATATTTTGAATATTCACCACGGTCATTCGCAACAGCGACATAATTACCATGGCAGCCGATTTTTTGAAGGTCGTTTATTACGTCAGCCTCGGATTGTAGTCGTGGTCTACCTCGCCTACTCCCCGGGGTACCAACGTACATTTTTCTAAGCATTCCAGACTGTGAATCGGCTCGTAGAACATGCCTAAACCAAGCAATCCTATTCGAACAGATACAACCTATTCTATCAGGACCCTCAAGAAGGTCTCTGATCTCAAAGTTATATCGGGTTCTATACTCTCCATCGTATGTCTTAAGTGGACCAAAAATGTAACGTAGGATCTTACGCTCAAATACAGATAAATGCGATTCGTCATTATGTGTAAGGGTCCACGTTTGTGACCCATACATCACAACCGGTCCAATCAATGCCTTGTATAACTTGAGCTTGGTGTTAGTTGATACAAACGGTGATCCAAGGAGAGGTTTAATTGAGTAGAAAGTTCGATTACCTGCAGTGATTCGAGCTTTTATATTTGTAAATATGCTGTTGTTTGAGTCAAGCATTGATCCCAAATATTTAAATGATTCAACTCCCTCAATTCGTTCATCGCCGCACATAAAATCTTTCTTCTCAGTATCTCTTGAAACATTCATATGTTTGGTTTTAATGTAGTTAATTTGAAGACTAATTTTTCTAGCACCACTCTCAAGCGACTTGAAAGTCTCACTCACACAGCTTCACTTCGGCCGATGATGACAAAATCAGCAGCGTAAGCAATTATCTGTACTGAGTTTATTGAAGAAATATTAGTGTTAGTCGGTAGTTTCTTTTGAGGGCACACATATTCCAAGGCTAGATTAAAAAGTATAGGCGAGGTAGCATCACCTTGTCTTAAACCGGAGTCGACTTTAAAAAACTTTGATATTTCGTTCTCTATACTCGTACACAGCATTGAGAGTTCTGTACTGTCATTTTGCATAGTGATACCAGTTTACCAGTAATTCCCATTGAAACCAGAGCAGACCATAGAGTCTTCGAGTTTGATATCGAGTATTTCCGTTCGATGAGACCCAAGTCTGTTTATGGATCGATCGGTGCGAAAAGAAAGTACTGTCAATTCTCAATTTATTTGATAATGCAAACTCAGTTATTCTCTCACCATTATCATTCGAATTCAAATGTTGACTTTTGGGGCCCACCACATTTCCATAAGAGATATCTCATCCAACCTGCTCATTAAAGTCACCAAGAACCATAATGAAGTCACCAAGAACCATAATGAAATATGTACATATATTTCTGAATTGTGAATTATTATTTATATATTAGTTACTAAAAATACATAGATATGTTCAAAATTATTATGAATATTGTGTACTTCTTTATAAAACTGAAAAATTCGATCAACCGGGAAATTCGATTTTCCGATAAGCCTCAGGTCCCAAGCGTCCCGGATAATCGAGTTTCGACTGTATTTAGAATTACAATGTATGTCACAAAACAAATAAAAACCTTTTAAGACCTAGGTTCCACACCATCATGTTTTTTAAGACGTTGATGGACGCAAATTTCTTTTTTTTTTTTGGTTTTTTATGTTCTTTTTAAGGAATGGAAAACTAAATAATTCCTTTCACAAAATAATGTACGACATAGGGCAATATTTCATGATAGGATAGAAGAAATAAAAATAAAATACTTTTTTTTCAAATTTGCAGGAACAAACCTAAAATTGGGTTACTAAATTTTTAAGTTTACGCATTGTTTTCCTCAATCCAGCACATATAATAGTTATATGGAAACTCATTTCTTCGAGCAAGCAAAAAAGTTCATTCTTTGAAAAAAAAATATAAAAAATAAAAAAATTGCGTCCATAAATACCTTAGAAGCATGTTGTTGTGGGACCTTGTTCTTAAGTGGTTCTTATGCGTTGTTGTGAACGTTATGTTGTAATTCTTACTACCCAACATCTTTTATTTTAAAATACCTAAAAAAGCGTGTCATCACCAAAGAATATTCCATAACTATAAGACTAAGTGTGCTATCGTTGATTGAAAAAAGTTTATCCCCCAGCCCCCTTAAAATATCACTTATCCCCTTATATCAGTGATATCTTACTACCATTGCCAGTGGTATACAATATCTCACGTTAACTGATTTGTCAATAGCAGGTATCAAAGTACGCGGGTTTGTCACACCCATAGATCCAAAATTTATATAAAATTCATAGAAAATATATAGAATTCAATTCAAGATATATAAAATTTATTGGTATTAATGCATTGTTACCGTTTGCAAATCACTATAGCAAACGTGTTGCCGGCTAAGTGCCACTATTTTTAATTAGTTTGTTCATCATGATTGCCATCCGTTTTTGATTATACATGAGATATGCTTCTTTGTATAGTATTTGTGCGAATTCCATTTCGTAATTTTGAGCTTTAAATCGATATAATCGATGTTATCCACTATCTTCACTTAGTTTTAGAAATATGTATCACACACAATTGCATACCAGCAACATATTTCGTGTAGAAAAAACAATTTGATCATGTGCTAAATTCCAATATATGTAATTTTGATATATAAATAATAGTACATTATTTAATTAGGAGCTAAAGTGATACTTTTTGTGTTGAGTCTATAGTTTGACGGCCGACCGCAGGGAGGCCGACAATTATAGACGAAACACAAAAAGTCACTTTAGCTCCGAATTAAATACACTATTTTTTCGGCAAACGCTTTAATTTTTTATAAATATGAAATTAATACATCAAACTTTTTATAAATATGAATTTGTATCGTCATAATTACTTCCAAAGAAGAGAAAAAAACATTTAAATTTGTTGAATAAAATTTTTTTATCAAAGCAGCCTTTTCAAAATTTCATAATATGAGAATCAACTTATTTTTTGTTGTCATGGTTATACAATATGTTTGAAAAAATAACAAACTAACAAATAACAAATGCTACTTTACAGCCTCCGTAATATAAAATAAAAATGGCGTTACTTTTGCTGTCGCTAGACGTTACTTTTGCTGTCAGGCTAAAAAGTAAGACTTTAGCTAACTCCTTAGCGGCAGTAAAGTTAAACTTTACAGCCGTTTGCCGAAAAACATAATTATTTGTCAGATCATACTTTTTCAATTTCATTAAATTATGTTCAATGTAAAAAAATTGATCAAAGCAAACCAAATGTATAAAACGATATATTTAGATGAAAATAATAAAGGCAAAACCCCTTTTAAGTTAATTATAAGAGCCCTGGGGTTCCATTTATCTACATAATATATAGCCTATGTTCATCTTGAATAATGTACCTATCAAATAGTGAAAGAATTTTTCAAATAGGTGCAGTGGTTTTGGAGATTATCAAATACGAACAAACAAACAAACATTAATTTTTATATATGTAGAGATGAAAGTTTTTTGTTTTCTTATACTTCCCTAGAACAGTAGACCAATTTTGGTTTACAAGGGTTCACTTTTTTTGGTAGTTTATCTAGTCGGCTAGCCCTGATGAGAATGGATAAACTTTTTAATATTAAAATTATTCTTATTGGGTTCGAAACTAGATCGATCAACAATTGTATGGATAGCAAAAAAATTTCATAAACTACACACCATATATTGTTAGATTCAGTCTTAGGAAATTACGTATTCTTTAATAATTCTTTAACGTTTAATTTATTTTCTGGTCGTCGTGATAAATGGACCAAGACAACAGAAAATATGAATTTCACCCATTCCAGTCGTAAGGCAAGGTCTACTATTCGTCAACTCGGTATAGCTTCCTTCCCGAAAAAAAATCGATCCAGAAATAAACCCAAATCTAATAGCGTCCCGACTGATCTAGATGTCCAAAGTACATGTCAATAGATCAGTTATCTCAGATCTGAAGCGAAAACTGAAAAGAAGGAAAAAACAATGTCGATCAGCCACTGAATACTCCAATGATTTTTCTGTATAAAAAATTTCTGCAGCACTTAAATATAATAAACCCGGGAAAGCTGCTGGTTTTGATGGCCTATACAATGAATTCCTGATCAACACAGGACCCCGGATGAGATTATGGTTTTCCAAATTTTTCTCGAACGTGTTAGCATCTGGAAACATACCATCTTTATTTCTAAAATCAAAAGTTATTGCAATATTAAAGCCGGGAAAATCAAATGACCGCCCTGAAAATTTTCGTCCAATAGCATTATTAAGTGTGTGCTATAAGTTTTTAGAACGATTAATATGTAATCGCATTTCTCCTGTTATTGATGCTGTTATACCCCCTGAACAAGCCGGATTTAGACCAGCTCGTAACTGCACCGATCAAGTTATGGCTTTAACAACACATATTGAGGTTGGATTCCAGAAGAAATTAAAAACCGGAGTTGTATTTATCGATTTATCTGCTGCGTATGATACCGTCTGGAAACATGGTCTACTATATAAATTCCTAGATGTAATACCATGTCTAAAGTTATATAAGCTCCTGAATTCAATGTTAAGTAACAGAGAATTAACTGTTTTTGTTGGAGAAAAATCTAGTCGATCAAGAATCCTCAATAATGGATTACCACAAGGGTCTGTCCTGGCACCTCTGTTGTTTACATTGTATCTATATGACATGCCAAATACTCAGTCCAGAAAATTTGTTTATGCAGATGATATTGCAATTGCAATCCAAAGCACAGAATTCAAACATATCGAGGACATATTAACATCTGATTTGGTAATTTTAAGTGAATATTTTCAAAAATGGAGATGCGACCGAATATTACAAAAACTGAAGTAAACTCATATCACCTTAGCAATTCACTTGCCAATGTAAAACTATCAGTTTATTTGGATGGAGTTTTACTTAATCACAATCCTACTCCAAAATATCTTGGCGTCACATTGGATAGAAGTTTAACTTATCGTTCGCATTTAAATAATGTTGCTGCGAAAATCAAATCTAGAATTAATATGATTCAAAAATTAGCAGGGACATCATGGGGGCGGATTTCTCAACCTTGAGAACATCATCATTGGCCCTTGTCTATTCTGTTGCTGAATATTGTGCTCCAGTTTTTACAAATAGCCATCACATAAATAAGATCGATACTTTATTAAACAGAAATATGAGGTTAATAACAGGAACTGTTAAAAGTACTCCTCTCCGGTGGTTACACGTTCTCAGTCATATAGCTCCGCCAGAAATTAGACGTAACTATTTTCCACATCGAGAGTGGTCTAATATTAAAAATAAATTTCCAAGTCTGCCGATCGCTGAAGAATTATCAGATTTACCAGTTAAAAGATTGCCTTCCAGACGTCCAATTTATGAATCATATTCTGTTGAAAATTTCTCTGTAAACGAAGAATGGAAAAAGATGTGGAACAATAATCCAGTCGTTTATAATCACCATTTAATCACTGTCCCAACACAAAGAGTACCTGGCACCAACTTGTCTCGCAAACATTGGTCAAAATTAAACAGATTACGCACTGGTCAGGGTAGATGCAACGCTTGCATGTTTTTATGGAATTTCATTTCGTCTCCAACTTGTGACTGTGGTGCAGAAGAGCAAACCATGATACACATATCAGATGCATGTCCTATTAGATCTTTTGAGGGAGGTATATATGAAATTACCCGCTTGGAGGAAGAAAGCGCTCTTCGATGGTTGGAGAATTTAGATTTGGACCTTTAATTTTTAAAATCTGTTTTCGTTTTTCTTTCTGTTCATGATATTGTTAATTTGTTTAGCTTATAATGTACCTTATGTTTCATACGATTAATAATAATAACGTTTAATTTGACAATAGTTTTGGGGTTGTAATAAATTTTATAAATCAATCAATTCTTTAATGCTAACAAACTAATTTTAAAATCAAAATGTAAAATAATTGAATTTGAAATAAACATTTCATACAAGATTCAGGCCCGCTATACACTTGAGCTAAGCTATGCGAACTATGCGAACTATGTTTTTTGTATATAACGTAATCAATGGAATGGCTATAAGCTTAGCTCAAGTGTATAGTCATCCATTTGATTACGTTATATACAAAAAAAAGTCCAAGTGGCACGTATATCCGCTAGAAATAGGTAGATTTCGGGACCAGACAGCTTTGTGTACAAATAGAATTGGATATGTCAGATTAGTTTAAATAAAAAATGTATACTAAGTTTACACCAGTATCTAATTTGCTACGTATCAAATTTGCTAGCCATTTTCACATCATACTTTTTAAATTTGATACGGTGATGTAAACTCTTATTAATTAGGTATGACATATTAATTTTTAGCGCGTCCTTTTCATTGTTAATTTTTTGGTTAGGAAAAAATAATTTCCATATATATTTTTTATAAAAAACTGAAAACATTTATTATATTAATGCTAAAATTTATTTTACTTTTAATTTCAGCAAAAAAATCACATCAAACATAAATACATATTTATAAAATAAGTTGATTTATTTTTATTTTAAATGTCATACCTAATTTTAGAGTTCACACCGTATAAATAATACCTATTTGCTACGTACCTAATTTGATACGTAGCAAATCATCATACCAAATATTCGGTACGTACTTTTTTGATAATTGTTTACATCGACCATAGTCGACCTAATAAGTATAGTATGTACCTATTAGATCCTGGTGTAAACTTAGTATTAACTAGAAACAGAATAATCATATATAATATCACGAGTCGTCAAATAATAGTCTAATAATAATTTCATAATATGGGATTAATTGAGGAAAAACAAATTATCAAAACAAATAATTATTCTCCTGGCAAAACATATTTTTATTATGAATGTATAATATTGTTTTTCGGTAAACGGTTGTAAAGTTGAACTTTACTGCCGCTACGGAGGTTAGTCTTGATTTTTTGACGTATAATCAAAGCGGCTGTAAAGTAACGCCATTTCCATTTTTTTTACGGCAGCAGTAAAGTAAATCTCATATTTTTACGACAGCAGTAACAGCAATCCATTAACAGTAACATAACATACATTCAGTAACATAATCGTTCATTTTAATGAATTAAAATCAATAAAAATTAATTTCAGAAAATTTATTACCTCATATTACCTTTTTAAATCATATGTATTTATAAAAAATTTGATGTATTAATTTCATATTTAAAAAAAGTTTAACGTTTAATACTATTTAATTCAGAGCTAAAGTGAGTTTTTGTGTTTGGTCTATAATTGTCGGGCTTGCTACGGTCGGCCGCCAAAATATAAACTTAACCTAACACAAAAAGTAGCACTTCAGCTCCTAATTAAATAATATACTATTTGCCTTCAAATACTTTTCTTTAATTTTGTTTTTTTTGCATGGACCTAATTTTTACTATTTCATTCATTGGTTTTTAAATTTATCAATTGCTAAAAAAAAATTGTCTAGTTTTCTTTTCCATAGAATTTTAATATTTATTATCCATACTCAACATAAAAAAATATACACACTCAAAATATCATATATACACAATCATAAACATCATAAACATCCTATAACTGATTTTTTCTATTTTGCGTCTAAAATAAAGTCATTTCGATACCCAAATGCGTATCGAAATGGCATTCATTACGATACGCAAAGTTTTGTCTTTCAAGGTTGGTCACATTGGTCATACAAACGTCAGTGAACATTAAAACGAATAATTATGTAAATAAAATTAATAAGAATATCTAAATTAGTGTTAAATATTTTAATTAATTAAACTAATTAGTAATAATAACAAAATTTCAAGCTGACTATTTTTTAATAAAATACACATTTTTTAAAATTTCAAGACAAAAAATGCAAAATAGAAAAAATAGTATAAAAAACTCGTTTCATAAGACGTTTTATCGCACTTATCCTTTAGAAAACTCCCCACTGCGCGGGTCGTTTTCTAAATAGATTGCGTGCGATAAAATCGTCGATTATGAAACTAGTTTCTTAATATACTATTGTTATTCTAATTTCAAAACTGTGTGTGCTGTGAATAGCTTTATTCAAAATTTCATTAATACTTGTAAAAAATAATATTTTGCTGCACAGAATTTCAAAACTGTTCAGATATTTTATGGTATATGTGTATTATATTTCAGAACATTGCAGCAATCAATAGTATGGGTAATATTTTGTAAACAACAATTTAAAATGAACAGTACTAATACTTTTGTGTGTTTCCGTATTTTTAATTTGTGTGTATTGAGATTTAAAGTTGAAAAGGGAATACATATTTTATATGTTTAAATTTGTATTCATATATGGAAAAATGAATGAAAGAATATATTAGAAATACTGGAAAAAAAGAAAGTTGATGTTCATAAAATATTATTTTAAATGGTTTAATTCATTTAAATTGTTAACTGATGTTGGGTTTTGCGCCCTTATTTTCCTGATAAATTGAGCGCCCTGTTTTACTGTGCACTTCTGTTCAACGCAGGATCGGGCCTAGTTACAAGTATTAAGTCTTCACTTAATTTTAGAAACATGCATTACATACAATTCCAAACCGACAACATATTTAGTGAAGATGATAAAATTCCAATACATATAATTTTGATATACAAATGTAATTGTTTCAGGTTATACTATCTTTATTACCTTATTTTTAATTTCATAAAAATTATGTTCAATAAAAAAAAAATTGATTAAAGCAAACTACCGTTTAAAACAATAGTTAAATAAAAAGCAACTACACAACAACTTCCCAAATTTTCATGATGATTAATGTATTAATGCATAACGGACAAACAGACATACTATCAATTTTATTTATATTCAATATTTATTTAGCATGATGACTCGAATGCAAATTGCAAAAGACAGTAGCAATATAACTTTAAAAAACTGCGTTATAGATCAATTTTTTAAAATTCGTAAAAAGAAATTTTTATTATTTTTATGTATTCATAAATAAAAAAAAATAATTTCAATGGTATTTAATAAAAATTAAAAAAAAAAAACAATAAAAAAATATGTACCACACCAGGCATTGAACTCACTAGACAGCACATCAGTTGAGCACGATACCCACAACGCAATTTGAAACGTTAAGAATTGATAGATAGATTTAATTTTACTATTATTTCGAGTCTTTCACCTCAGAGCGTGACGGATCAGCCTAACTTACTACCTACGGAAAAATCTGTGTGTGGTGCGCCAAAATAAGTATTCACTTCAAAAATGTCATATACATATTAACTTCATGCTGAAATTTAGCTTTAATGTCGCTCTTTTTATATTATTTACATTTCATAATTAAAAAATTTTATTTTTATGGACTATTTCATTTAAATTTTTATTTAATTTTCATTAAAGTTTTCTTTAGTTTTTATACCAAACGTCAAAAAATACTTAAATCAAATCATTAAGATAGAATGAAATGATCTTTACGTTTAGTTAACGTTAACGACTATAAATGCTCTATGTAGTGCATTTTCGGGCATAAAACTTTTATAAAAATTGTATGAAAAATAATTACATTTGTTGTTAATAGATGGCAGGGTATAATATTGTGACACAAAATATGACAATTTAAACAAATATGGCAATACTAAAAACTTCTCTCTCTATTTGCGAAAAATGTTTGACCGATGGTAATAAAACGCTACTTATTTAAATCTCTCTCTATTCCAATTTCATCAGTCATTGTGTTAACGTGAAAGAATTCAATTTTTATTATTTTTATAAGTTGTGAAAAGTATATAAATTATTAAAATGGTTTACCAAGTAACAAATGCCGTAAGTAAAATATTAATATTTTTTTAATTGCAATTTTATTATGGTTTCAAAATTCTAATGATTGTTTATCTAGTGTGGTTCTGTTGTGCGGTGAATATTACTTCAAGTTACAAATCTTGTTCTCAAGGACAAATATCTAAGAACCGTAATTATCAAATTAATATGAAATGATTTGCTTTAATTACAATTATTGCATAATAATTTTTGATTAGTCATATCTAAAATTATTCAGTACACTGATAAAATATAAAACTATTTTATTGATTTTGTAATTAAAAGCATAATATTTAAGTAGATTATATAGTGTTAACCCTGGTTATATAGAATTGCAAATGTGTTTGCTTTGCAGTTGCACACGGTAGTTTGAATTACAATATGAACAGTTATCTCTAAATATTTATAGTCAGTGAAACCGATCGTAACAAATAAATCTTATTGGAAAATTTGCGGAATCAACACATGATTTCAATCCGATCTATAGTGTATTCTTTTCAACTGTATCGAACAAATTCTGACGCCGAATTGGCGTTTGCAGGCAAGATTACTTTATCTTAGGCCCCGGCCAATTTTTTTTTATTTTTTTTAAGGGCACTTTTATAAGCATATTACAACAAAAATTTTTTGAAAATCAGTCCCGGGGACCAAGATGTAGGCCTTTGAAAAAAAAAATATCGTATAAAAGTACTTTTTTTTACCGAATGTTGCAATCCAAATGACGTTTAATGTTATTTTTGATATATAATTTTAAAGAATCAACATGAATAACTTAAAAAAAATAATTATAACCTTAGGGCCCACGTTATGACCATTTGAGGCAAGATTATTTTAACTTAGGCGCGAGTGGATTTTTTTTTAATTATTTTTATCGTTAATTAAGAAAATTTTGTAAAAGAGACAGTTGTGATCGTTTATCTTATAAGCACATAGGAAATGAAGCAAAAATAAGTAAAAAATAAAAAACTTTTGTCAAAACCAGTGCAATTTTGTGTGGATTTTGCTTTTTTCAAAGGCCTGTATCTTGGACCCCGGGGCTCCGATACAACTCGTTTTGGTTTTATTCGCTTCAGTGAGTGATTCTCTATCAAATAAAAAAAAAAGTTTTTGGGGCCTAAGAAAAAGTAATATCCCCCGTTTGCACTACATTCTGGAATAGAATACAATTTTCGATTTCGGAAATTGCTCGGTATAGTCGAAAAAGAGTACACTATTATATAAAGCTTTGGAAACGAATTCATTTTCTTTGCTAGTCAAACTCTAGAAAGTTTTGAGAAACCAATTGCAAACAATTGACCTATTTTATGTAGACAATATGGAGCATTTAATGTCAGTCTTTTAACGTAGTCACAGATTATTTGATATCTAATCGTAGAAAAGTTAGATAAACAAAGCATATTTCTTAAGGTTAGCTGAAGACTAACTTCAAGACAAATGATCAATGGAATTCTTATTATTTTAAATAAATTGTGCATTAAAATGACATTGAAACTTTCAATAATTTTATTCACGGACGGATTTTATTTATTTAGTATTCAAAAAAGATTTGATGTCGCTTACATTGCAGTCAAATTTTGCTTTTCTTTGGGCTCAAATTACCTTATTTTTTTTCTCATCCAACCTTTATTTACTTTATAATATATTTGATTAAAACAAATTTTAACCTAATAAATTCAATAAATACAAAATTATTTCAAATTTCTTTGCAAAACTATATTCAAATTAGTTGTAATTATTGTATTCTAATACATATAGTTTAGCCGTCATTTTTCGTAAAATGCTACTACACACAATCACAACTTCTTTACTATAAATTCTTAGCTTATGAGATAATCCATGACGCATTGGTTTTTTTTATACGTTATCAATAAATGTAAAATTGTGCAATGTTGGTATATGAATAATATGAGTGACTGTGATTTCTGAAGGTTTAAAATTTGACTAAGGCAATAAATATAGAAAATGATTTCATAAACAATAGGCGTAGAAGAATAGGCATTTGCGTATGCAACGGTATATTCTAGCCACAACATCCATGATTTATTTGTTTTTGTTCATAAAAGTGTAAACTAATTTAGCTAAAACGATCACCAACATAGTGATAAAATTCACATGCATTCATACGTTTGCATGACAAATTGTATTTTCCATATTGATTTTTTATGAAATAATTTAAGCGATAAAACATTTTCAAAGTATTTGTGAAAACTTTTTCTTCACGTCGGTGTTATGTGAGCAGCCATATATCAGCTTCGTGGTCTAGTTCATTGGGCCGCTTCATTTGATGGCATTATTTTGTCTAGTACTATGAGGAGTAATAGTATCAGAAATAGTATACACAGCCTTGTATCACTATTCGAGGTACCTATTTCTAGAAATGATTTCCAAACATCGCTTTTGTGGATTGAATCACAATTCAGCTTCTATCTGGTCTCAAGCCTTTCTTTGAAATTGTTATGTTAAGCGTCTTAACAGTTAATTTATATTTTTCCGCTGTTTCATATGCCAGCTGATAGTGATGTTAGATCTGTAGTTGTTATAGCCACATCTGCTTTGAATACTTCTGCTGGTACCAGCAGTTTGAATTTTTTCAGCTTTTGATTGACTTTTTTAACCTCCAGTTCCATAGTTGGATGTTGGGTGTTGGTGGTTTGGTCAGAGTTGTAAACCTTTCCCTTGCTTGGCAGCTGTCTTTTAAGTATTCTTTCCATCTATTCAGCTGTTGTTAAATATGTTGTTAGGTGTCGTAAGTAGATTTATCCTTTATTCTTGCCGTAGCTATGTATTTTTTGGTAATCTTACTCATTAATGTGTGCGCATGTCTCTACTAACTGTTTTCAACTGTTTCAGCTAGTCCTAGTTGTTTCAGCTGTCTTGATAGACTGAGAGCTAGTGCACCCTCTAGGAAAAGGTATTTCTGTAAGGTTAGAAATTTTTTAGTGACAAGTCATGGAATGTTAAGTACGGTAACTACCACCTGGCAGGCATCAACCCTGCATGTCATATTTTTGAAAGTGTAAATAAATTTAAAAAAAAAACTTCCATGTAAGCTTTAAATATTTATCTGATTTAGTTCATTTATTGTAGAGTAGAAAAAAAATTAACAGGCGATTTTGATGAGCACAGTATTTTACAGGTGAATCGAAAGGTGTGCAGTATGTAAGTTACAATAAACTTAATTCTGTAAAGTTGAAATTTATATATGTATGTATATGTTTGAGTAAGCGATTTTAAAAATGTGGGTACAATGGCAAGCGGTTCTGGCTAGCATAAGTCCTTGACAGGTGAGGGGAGATGTGCTATGGGAGTGCGACTAAGAGTCGTAATTTGAACTCAATGGTGCAAGTAACATAACGTAAAGACATAATTCATAGTTAAAACAAATTTTATTAATTATGATGTGATGAACATTAGTTTTTAAATTAATTTTCTCAATCATTTTCACGTTGTTTTTAGGGTTTCGTACTTTGAAAAAGTAAAAACGGTACCCGATTGTTGACTTCGGTGTCTCCCGAATTTCTACATAGGTATTCTCACAAACTATAAATGATATCAACTTGAAATTTTCTACAATTATAGAATGTGTTTGTCCACGCCTACTCCAAACAGAAAAATTTTAAATATCTGTTTTTATCTGTATTTTATAGCCGATAGTAAAACAAAAATTTTTTTAAAAAATCTAGTTTGATTTAGAAAAATCGAAAAAGATTGAAGTATTTTAAAAAACAAATTCATTAAATTATCGAATGCTTAGTTTTTGAGTTATTACCAAAAACGTGAGTTGGTTTTCCTGCAAAACTTTTTTTTTTTGTAATTTTCGATAGCACAGTTTTCGACTTATTTTCGAAAATGTTAAATAGTTTGTTGTCCCCTTATCTACGAACATTATAAAATAGAAAATTTTAAAAAATTCACGGGTGTAAGAATTTTGCTAAATAAAAACCGAAACGAAAGAAATTTCGAAAAAAAATTATTTTTGATTATGTCCAATGGGGAAAATCATGTCATATGGAAGGTGATTTTTTTTTGTAGCGCAAAACAATTTTTTTTGTAATCTTCGAAAGCACCGTTTTTTATTATTTCTACATTTGTGTTTTAGAGAAAAACTATTCTCGTAGAATAATATATACACAGAACCTACGACGAGCGAATTATATTCGCACTTGTCCGACATATTTTTCTTTTTGCTACTAAAATATGTTGTTTCTATATTTTTAGGTCAATATTTTTTCATAATAGGATGAAGGAAATAAAAATAAGATTAGTAACAGTAAATTTTTTAAAAATATAGCATTTTCCCCTTCGCCTGTCAAGGACTTATGCTAGTCAGAACCACCTGTCATTGTACCCACTTTCTTCAAATCGCCTACTCAAACATATATATACATTTCAACTTTATAGAATTAAGTTTATTGTAACTTATGTAAGGTGTGTAGTATACCTTTCGATTCACCTGTCAGATACTTGTACTCATCAAAATCGCCTGTCAATTTTATTTTTCTACTCTACTATAAATGAACTAAATCAGATAAAAATTTATCGAATCGGGTTATAGAATGTCTTCAAGATCGCAGAAACTGAAGAAAGAAAATTTAAAAATTCATTTAAAATTGAAAACCATATGTTCAATTCTGCACAAATTTTTTTTGATATATATCCACGAAATGTAATAGTTGTCAATCTATTATAGATATAACTTTGACCATTGGTTTTTTAGAAACATTTTAAACATCCTTCCATCCTGTGAACAGTACAATCGAAGAACAAGAACTTCTGTCTCTCCCAGAGTGGCCAAATTATGGAATTCATTGCCCCCTTACGTTTATCAGATGACTTCGCCCTTCAAGAATTATAAAACGTTATTTAAAATAATTTTCGGAATGGCTAAAACTTCGTTCTTATTTGTATCCACACGATTTTTTCAAACCATCTCTTTTTGATGAATGCAGCACCTACATTACATCACCTCGGTGGTTATTTTGTAGCGTTATCTCACTAGGTGAGATAAAAAGTGAGATAAAATATTTGTCTTTGATCGATTATATTAGATAAAAGAAATCATTTAAACATAATTTTTTTATCTCACTATTTATCTCAGCTAGTGAGATAACGCTACAAAATAACCACCCTCTTTCCCCTTCGCTCTTACTTTTTTCAAATCGTTTTCGTCAGTCTTTGTTTTTTCTTCATCGTCACATTTGTTATTCTTCTTTTAAAATCAATTGCTTAATCGATTTTTAATAATAAATATTGAAGTAGCGTAAATGATTCATAATAATTTTCTTCCCCGTGTTAAACTGTTGCTTTTTTAAAGCTAAGTAGAGTAATAAAATAAAATACACTGACGTCTGAATGTCTGACTATTTATTTATTGTGATAAAAGAAAGTCTTCTGCTAAGATTAAAATAAAAAGTAATTTCTTCGTGTGAATTCTTGGAATATTTATATTTATCCATCTGTCCTGAAATGAAAGGGTATCAGAAACGTTCCTATCATAGGGAAAGAGAGTTAATTTATTGGACTACATAGACCTGTTAATATTTAGTCAGCAATTGTAGCTTACAAAACAGTAGTTTGTTGAGCACTTAGCAATAAGTTAAAATGTTTGTTATTTTATTTGCAGGAAGATTTTACTTCAAAAGTAGAAGGTGCAGGTGATAAATTGGTTGTAGTAGATTTCTTTGCCACCTGGTGTGGACCATGTAAAGTGATGGTTCCTATTTTAGAAAAATGTTCACTTCAATATGGCGATAAAATTTTGATTTTAAAGGTAAGCTTGTTAATTTATCATTATCAAGCAATAAATGTAATAAACTCAATAATGTTCTAATCGTTTCATCAATTAAACATATTAATTCTTATCACTATCAATTAAATTTGTTAAGAGATAACTAACTCAAGCTATTATAAGCTATTTACATAAGTTTTGTAATTTATAATTAATGGAGTTAATTTAAATTACTTTGCTATAGTTTCGCTACTTGTGTTTTAAAGCTTTCATTAATTTGTTTTTCTTTGTTTTTAGGTCGATGTTGATGAATGCGAAGATCTAGCATTAAATTTTAACATTTCTAGTATGCCAACGTTTGTTTTTATTAAAAAAGGAGAAACTATTCACAAATTTTCTGGCGCTGATCCTGATAAATTTGGTAAAACTGTCGCGCAGCTTTCTGATAATTCATCTGTTTTGGAATAAATCAAAAATTAGTTTTAAATATACATAAAAATTTTTTTAAACTTTAAAAGTAAATTGCAAAATAAAAAACATATTTATTTGTAACACAGATGCACTTACTGTTTGTTACACATACAAGGAAATCACATGTTACTCTTTTAAAAATTGAAACATGTGAATTTTATTATTGATATCCAACAGTATGCTCTAATGTTTTTTGCTTTATTCTGCTATCAGAATTGTTTAAATGTTGTTTCGTTTTTATAATTGTTAATATAAAAAAAAATGTTTCTGAGCATAGATATACATAAATGAATGGGCTATTATTTTGAAAACGTACATCGAAAAAAAAACAACTATTTTTTAAAAATCTGAAATTTTGATATTTTGTTGGTATTGACGAAAGGAAAAAAGTAATTTCTGCTTTTATTTTTTGTGTACTCTGAATCGGAGTTATGCGCGGTTGAATTTTGAGGCTTTTTCACGTAGTTTTTGGTAATGGTGGCAATGTTTTGTGAATAGGTGCCACAAATTTCATCCGACTTACGTATATTTTTGCAAGTAAAAAGGAAAATAATTGAATAATTGAAATAAGTAAGTTTAAAATTAATAACTTTTCTCTTTTCCGCTAGGCGGCGCGTAAAACCTTGGTTTACTTCAAAGCTCATATCTCAAAAAGTGGGCTTTTTTTTTTTTTGTTTTTCACAAATTTTAAAGTAAACACACGCAGCTATAAAATTGAGAAATAAAAAGTCAGCAATTCAATATGGATTTTTTCTTACGATTTTTTAAAGTTTGGTATATGAAAAATTCACATGTGTTTTTTTATTAAGTTAATAATCCTGTACTAAATGTGGATATAATAAATTAAACATTTCATATTTTAACACCTGCAATAAATTTGAACCATTTTTTGTGTATTTCTGATTGAGAAACAGGTTTTTATTCAGAATAAGAATTGGAGATCCCAATGATTGAAGATTTTGTTATAATTTCAACATCACCAACACTAACATTAGAAAAAAACATTAAAAAAATATTTTTCCTATAAACATTATAATTTAATCAATATTTTAAATAAATACATTAAAAAATTAATTTATATATTTTTGTTTGCCTTTAAATTGAAATATTTATGATCATCAGAAAAAGAAAACATTTTGGCAATTATTTTATCGGGTGTAGTGTTATCCGGTAAAAAACAGTGGAATCCTTGAGTTCTTTATTTTCTTCCAAGAACATTTCGTAGATGTCGGTGAGGGTCCATAACACCAACCGCTTTGATTTCTTAATTTTTGTCGATCCTTCTGTAATAGTAACAACATCTTTAAGGCCAGGCATTGTTCTACTAATTTCCTCTGATAAGAAGTATGTTTGAATTTGTTTTACTATATTTTGTGACAAACTGTGCACTTGTTTGCTTTGAGGCCAACTGTAAGGACCTACTGTTTCCAACAGATCCATGGCGAATTCTACCAGTCGTCTTGATGCATTAAATTCATCCTGGATACGTTGATTTGACCAAAATTTACGTGGTAGAGTTGTCAACAAAAACACTTGCTTTGATTTACAGCTGGCATCTTTAAACTCTTTTTTAAGGTTCATAAGCCATGATGTATATTCACATTCCTCGTTTGGTGATAACACTTTAACTGAATCTACTTAAATTATTCTTGGACTTATTGCCGATGTGATACTTGCAATTTTTTTATAACTTCCTGTTGTAATATGATTTTGTTTGGTAGGAGATTCGGCTAACCTTCCAAGAACATTGTTAATATCTTCTAAAATGTCATTAAGTAGTTCAGGAACTGGTGGAGATATAGTATCAACCGAAACTGGTGATGGATCTAAAGATGCTGGAGGTATTGGAATATTTTCGTTCGTTGGAACATTTTCAACATCCTGATTTATAGAAATAATTTCACTATCGATAGTTTCCGAACATGAAAGCTGCTGTATAGAAAATATTAGTTGCATATGAATTTTTATTCATTTTAATAAAATAATTAAATTTACCTTATTTTTATAGATATAAGTGCGACATGTTTCACATATAAACTGGTCATCACGCAAAGTAAAATTTAGGGTCGCAGCTTTTTGAATAACAGCTGGTGTGACCAGTTTCACATTTTTTGATGTCCGCTGATGATTTTTGAGACCGTACAAGTTACAGCACAATTTGAAAGGCATTTCTATTATTATCTTTTCTAAACGTTATGTCTTCTAAATATTTTGGAATATAGTTGGTTATAAGGCAATCCAATCAATATATATATATACCCTTGAAATGGTTTTGACATAGGTAGAATCAGGTAAAATTAGGTAGGTACAATTTAATATATTTTGATGGAATGCCAGTATAATTTGGTCAAAAACCGTTTGTGGGCGTCTTTAGAAATTTTAAATGTTAAAATTATGAGCCTCTAATGAGATTTTAATTAGTAAAAAGGGGCTGAATAGACATTTTTTAAAATGAATAAATATTTTACACACCCTTTTAATAATTTAAATTCCTTTATTTTACCACTTAACTTAAATTAATTTTTAATAAGTTTTTAACCATTTAACCGCACAGAAAATGGTTCAAATTTATTGCAGGTGTTAAAATATGAAATGTTTAATTTATTAGATCCACATTTAGTACAGGATTATTAACTTAATAAAAAAACACATATGAATTTTTCATATACCAAACTTTAAAAAATCGTAAGAAAAAATCCATATTGAATTGCTGACTTTTTATTTCTCAATTTTATAGCTGCATATGTTTACTTTAAAATTTGTGAAAAACAAAAAAAAAAAAAGCCTACTTTTTGAGATATGAGCTTTGAAGTAAACCAAGGTTTTACGCGCCGCCTAGCGGAAAAGAGAAAAGTTATTAATTTTAAACTTACTTATTTCAATTATTCAATTATTTTCCTTTTTACTTGCAAAAATATACGTAAGTCGGATGAAATATGTGGCACCTATTCACAAAACATTGCCACCATTACCAAAAATTACGTGAAAAAGCCTCAAAATTCAACCGCGCATAACTCCGATTCAGAGTACACAAAAAATAAAAGCAGAAATTACTTTTTTCCTTTTGTCGATGCCAACAATATATCAAAATTTCAGATTTTTAAAAATCAAAAATTTAAAAATCAACAAAAAAATGTACGTTTTCAAAATAATAGCCCAAATACATTATTTTCATTAGATTGTAAATTTAAATAAATGTTTTTGTGAGATGATGCTATATTAAAGATAACAAACAAAATGAGTTGTTTTTAAATCGAATAGTCAACACCTTGAAATCCATGGCGATCATATTTGCAACTGAAACTGCACTTCGATTGAAAAAGGCAAAGGAAGACTAAAGAAAATTCAAAATGAAATCGCTGTTTACAAAAACCACATTTTATTTAATAGTATAACAAATGTAATCTACTTTAAACCACAGTTTGGTATGAATTAGCGGTGGAAATGGGGTTCCAAAGTAGTCTTTTAATGATAAGTCTTTTAATGATTGATTTTTAATTGTAATGTAACGCGTACATCAGTTGTAGTATCTAAACTAAGAAAAGCAGTAGTGAAGTAGCAGTAATTTGTGAAGCTCTTTAGCCATTTGAAAAGATAGCTTACTTTGTGTGGTCCATTGTTACAAATAAGACAAACATTGACGATCCTGTCAACGTTTTGTTCTTATATCTTTGTAAGAACATTTTTACGGGTCCCTCTTGATGGCTGGTCTGAAACGTTTTTCCTATAGTTTATTCAAGTATCGACTGCCACTGCTTAAAAATTGGTATTATTGAAGTTGAAAAAACGGTCACGACTAAAACTAAAAATTCTGAAACGAAAAAACTCTAAAACTAAAAAAACTTACATTTTACGTTCTTCAATTTAACGTTTGAAAAAATTATTGTCACATGAAAAATTGAGGCGACTAAAATGTCATTTAAAGTGACATCTGTCGTATAAAATGACTTGAGGCGTAAAAAACGACTTCAACAATTGACGACTGGTAAAGTGATAACAGCGCACTCTCTTAGCAAAATTTAAAAACTATTTAAAGAAATCAAAATTCAAACGAACAGTAAGTAAATATTAAAATTTATTCTTTTTGATTTGTTTTGGATAAATAATTTAAAAAATATGAATATAAAAGATTTAAATTGAAGTAACAATTAAACTATAACTTAAACTTAAACTATATGCAACATTTTAAAACTTTTGCTAAGAACTGCACACAATCGGTAAAATAATTTTTAGCACATCTTGAGGAGATGTTAAATAGTATAGCGGTTGTTATATAGTTTACTTTAGTTTAGTTGTTTATTTATTTAGTATAATTAAATACCAATATCATTATTTTCCTAATACATATTACAAACTTAATATAATTTCATTATTATTAATTAATAATTTAACAAACAATAGTCCCTAATCGTGTTCTTAAATTTAATTAAATTTATCTCATTGTTCATATTCATCTTTATTCGACACATTGTCAATATTATACTGTTTTTTTTTAGACAACCCAATATTATAGGGCTCTTCTGACCTTATTAATAAACAGCACTTATGTAACCGTTCTAACAAAGTTGTAATGGATAGTCTGGCATAATGTCAGAACGCAGTGTATTACAGTCGCAGTTTCCTTAGTTGTTGTTCCTTATATTAATCTGTCCCACTTGTAATAGATTCTCATCCCTTCGTCATCAATAGTCATATTTCATGTAGTTTCCTTAACCCATAGTTTCCTTATATTTCTCAAAATCTACTAAATCTGCAATAGCCGGACAAACGTATGGGGAGAAAGAAAATTACACTAATTACCTTGAATTATTTATTCATTAATATAGCACAATATTGGTTGGTTTGAATTGATTAATAATTTTCCTTAATCATCATCCGTATAATCACTACAAATTAATCAGAATTTAATCTTACAACGCACTAAAATTGACGCCCGTTATACTTCCATTCGATTGTTCTCGCCTTACTACTTGAGTTTGAACTTTTTTTTGTTTCAAAACACAAACCGTAATGAAACAACGAAATTCTTAAAACCTCACAACAGCTACGTGTATTTTGTTTCCAATCGTCAACATACAACGAATTGCTATTTTTGCTTTGTTGACCATTTGATTTGTCTTTGTATGGGTGTTTTGCTTTCAACAATCCTTCCGTGTTTGATCCGAACTTCACTGTATTGATATTGCCGAATGTAGTTATTAAATTTCCAAACATCATATCCATGATCGAATCTGCATCTAGTTCATTTTGAATTCAATTATAAATGTTATGGATGTGTCGGAGATATTCTGGATCCCAACCTTATTTTAGTACAATATTATCAAGTAGCAAACGGTTTTGTGAACTATAATAAGTTCCCAATAATTTGAAAGTCTGATGTAAATTAATTATCTCTCATCTAAACACTGTATTCGAGTTATTGCGAGACTACAAAATTTGGCTATATAATGAGCCACTGTAGCCTTTTCACTTTCTTATTCTATTACATTCTGATTCTGGTGTTGACGTTTTTTTGTCAATTGGATGTCAAAACAACCGCCAGCTGTTGTGTTATTAATTAATTTTTTTGCTGTTGACGTTTACCCGCCGAATATTTTGGGTGTGGTAATTTGTGTGTTTTCGGAGAGGATAATCTCAGTAAAAACAATTCTACCTTTTTTTTGGATGTTACTGAACCAACTAAGATATCAATTGAAGAGCTACAAAACCAACGAAAGGATTAACTGGAACCACAGGTAATGAATATTATGGAATTATTTAGTGAAAGAAGACTCATTACATGAGAACGTTGACCGTGGGATCCATAGTTTAATGTTTGTGGTTATCCAATTATTGAAAGCCTCAAGTATATGTTTATAATGAAAGTTATTATGTTGCAACTAGTGTTTATAAACTTGACACAGTATTTTCATTGCAATTGGTGTAGATACAAAATCTTAAATTAATTCATTACAAGTAGTGTGTTTACTAATCTAAAATTCATTAATCACCGGTAGTGTTTATAACCTTTAACAATTAGCTGAATGGCAATCCGAATGAATATATTGCAATTAATGTGTATAATAATCAAAATTAATAAATTCCTAGTCGTGTGTATAACGTTACACAGTAATTTAAATGCAATTAGTTATCTATAAAATTAAGGCTAGTTGATTGCGATTGGTGTACGCACAAACCAAATTTCATTCATGGCAAGTAGTAAATGTATAAATCGAAATGCCTTCATTACAATTAGTGGTTATAAACGTTAGAGATTAGTTTAAATACCACCGAACTTAGTATATGGCAATTAATGTATCTACACTTGGAAAATCTGTTTAAGCAAAATTAGTATGTTGCCGTTAATGTATATACACTTTGTAAATCCGTTTATTTACAACCAAAATTAGTATGTTGCAATTAATGTATATACAAATTTCTAATACTATCCCGACAAAAAAACGAACATAGTAAATTAGAAATTACAATTAGTGATTGTGTAATTTATTGAACTATTTATTAACTTTTTGTACATAGCAAAATTAGAATTTACAATTAGTGTTTGTGTAATTTATTGAACTATTTATTAACTTTTTGTACATAGCAAAATTAGAAATTACAATTAGTGCTTGTGTAATTTATTGAACTATTTATTAACTTTTTGTACCTAGCAAAATTAGAAATTACAATTAGTGTTTGTGTAATTTATTGAACTATTTATTACCTTTTAGTAGGTAGCAAAATTAGATGTTGCAATTAGTGCTTGTGTAACATTTACATAGTAAAATTATTTAATGCATGTGAAGAGCTGTTGATTACTTCCTTAGTGTATAGGCAAATTAGTTCGTGCCAGTAATGTTATTAACTCCTTTAATTAATATTATTGTTCAATAAATATAAGAAAAATCGTATTCGTGCCTAGTTAAATTATTTCATGTCCGCACTGGTTGATACTCCTAAAAGAACATATTACAATTGTCGCGGGTGAAGTTACTGCATTTACATCGGAATTTTGTTCAACGGTTATTGGTACCAAGTGGTCGTTTGGTACTTATGCAACTTGGCCAACTATAATCAAACATATTATTCCACGTTTACAACTACAAAATTATTCAACGCTGTTGATGACAAGTTTAATTAACATTTCTAAATATCATGGTATTCAACGTTTATGAATACAGAATTATTTATCGCTGATGATTGCAAGTTTGTTTGACATTTCTGCCTCTCATTTTGGTTCAACAACAAATTTATATAACGTTACTACGTATCATTTTTTTTTGATTCAACAATATTTTACATCAATTACAACATTTTTTGATTCAACAAAATTTTACAAATTTATATGCCGTTTCTACGTATCATTTTTGAGTCAACAATAGTATACCTCAATTACAACATTTTTGATCCAACAAAATTTCACAAAATTTATGTAACGTTTCTACCTATCATTATTTGATCCAACCATATTTCACATCAATTCCATCATTTTTTGATTCAACAAAAGTATACATCAATTACAATATTTTCGATTCAACAAAACTTTACATCAATTACAATATTTTTGGGATTCAACAACATTTTATCTCAATTACATCATTTTTAATTCAACCGAATTTTACAAAATTTATATAACGTTTCTACCTATCATTATTTGATTCAACCACATTTTACAACAATTCCATCGTTTTTGATTCAACCATATTCTACAACAACTACATCCTTTTTGATTCAACAATATTTTCCATCAATTATATCATTATTTGATTCAACCATATTTTACAACAATTACATCGTTTTTTTTTTTTTGATTCAACCATATCTTACAACAATTACATCATTTTTGATTCAGCAATATTTTCCGTCAATTACATCATTTTTGACTCAACCATATTTTACAACAATTACATCATTTTTGACTCAACAATATTTTACATCAATTACAACATGTTTTTTTGATCCAACAAAATTTCACAAAATTTATATAACGTTTCTACCTATCAATTTTGATTCAACCATATTTCACATCAATTCCATCATTTTTGATTCAACAAAAGTATACGTCAATTACAATATTTTCGATTCAACAAAACTTTACATCAATTTTTGGGATTCAACAACATTTTATCTCAATTACATCATTTTTAATTCAACCGAATTTTACAAAATTTATATAACGTTTCTACCTATCAATTTTGATCCAATGATATTTGGCATCAATTACCCCATTTTTTTTGATTCAACGATATTTCGCATCAATTACAATATTTATGACTCAGCAAAACTTTACATCAATTACAATATTTTTTGGATTCAACAACATTTTACCTCAATTACATCAGTTTTACTTCAACCAAATTTTACAAAATTTATATAACGTTTCTACCTATCAATTTTGATTCAACAATATTTTACATCAATTACATCATTTTTGATCCACCAAAATTTTACAAAGTTATATAACGTTTCTACTTACCATTGTTGATTCAACAAAATTTTACATCAATTACAATATTTTTTTTCGATCCAACAAAATTTTACGAATATACATAACGTTTCTACTTAACATTTCGTATCACGTTGGTACGTGCGACTTCATTAAACATTGTTATCATACCAAATATTTTTGCGAGATTCCTGACGTGATCCACGTGCGGATGGAGGGCTGATGGAAGCAGAATAGGAGGACGGAGTTTAATCATGGGGTGAGTGAATTTACTTTATTAATTAGGTCATAATGATAAAGGGGTGTGAATGGGTGTGTGTGTATGTGTGTGGGCGTGTGTGAGTGAACGTAGGGGTTGGACGTGTTGATCGTGGGTCTTTCGCAATAGGGGTCGCCAGAGTCTTCGTTTTTCCACTTGTATTTCTTTCCATTTCTGCGAATTTTCGTGAATAGCGTACATGACTGTATTTGTGCTGAAGTAGCAGGGTTACTTTATCGTTCCCATGGACTGAAGCTAGTTTGGGGCTTGAAAATCAATCTCGCTAGGTACGCTTCCTGCTATGTCCTTCTCATTGGTTCGCCAATGAGAAAGCGCTTCATTACAAATTGGCGCCCAACGTGGGGCTTCTCTAAGGGTCCCTACCGCAATGTAGGACTCTGGAGGAGTCCCTCCATAAATTCAAAAAAACTTGGAAAATTTTTTTTTAAATTTTTTCCTTCAAAATTAATTTTCATTTCCACCATTCTATAGTTAGAAGACTCTGGCGGCGTGGAAGCAATTCCCTGCTTCCCACGCGCAGGAGCAAAGGAAGTCTGAGATTCCTCAGACTCTTCTTTGATGGGGAGTTGCGTCCCTACGCCTCCAGCAATGATCCCTTTTTGTATTTGTAAAACGCAAGGGTGAGAATGATTCTTCGGGATCATTCTCAATGGGCTTTACAAACCCACGGACCCTAGTAACGGCTGGGTTTCTTACTGGCACAGGGAATGCCAGAGGTTTCCAGATGCCAGGCTTAGATATTTGTGAAATGGTGTATACGCCTATCACATCCAGCCTGGTCATCTGGTTATGCTCTGGGTTCGCTGTGGCAGCGAGATTCTCAGCTGGGCTAACGACTCCATAACGTTAGAGTCCCCTCCCAGGAGCGTTAGCATCCTATGATCTGAGTTGTCCAGTTCTCGCGAATGATACTGGGGAACATCTTCTAAAGCAGTTTGATATCAACTGCTGAGGGAAGATGTTCGCCCAGTCTTCATGTCGCGAGTTAATTGGATTAACTCAGATCATAGCACCTCCCCGTATGTTTCGTCGTTCTCGATCACGGATGGGAAGTGTCGGTTGATTGAATAATGGTGCAGAGGATTTATCCTCTGACCATTCCAGCGGCACTTGTCATCCGGGTGACGGGCCGACGACACATATCCCACCTTATTCCTGTCTCACCCCACCTCCTCCTTTCCTTATTCATCCCTTCTTGCTCCCTTTCCCTTACCTTGTTCCCATCCTTTAACGTAGTGTAATTTTAAACTTTTTTTTGGTCCCCAAACAAACAAAAAAAAAAAAAAACAAAATAAATCAACATGAATTAAGAAAGAACGGCGATCACCACTTCCAACCCCAGAGTGGTGAACTCCCCTCATGGTTGGTCCGTCCGTCTGTCCTTCGTAAAAACTGAGAAAAAAAAAATTTAATAAATATATATATTAATAGATTAATAAATAAATCTTTATTAATAAATAAATAAATAAATAAATAATTCATAAACAACTATATATTATTAATAAATGAATAAATAGATGGATATATAAATAAATAAATATCCTTCAAAACCACTGATAATTTTGGAAACTAAATATTTTTATTCAATATATTTTAGATCCGCTAATCATAAAACAAAACAATACAAGAAAAGGAAATTAAATAATAAAATATAATACAATTAAATGATATAATACAAGAGAAGGAAATTAAATAGTCAAGTACCATACAACTAAATAATAAATAATAACTACTATATAACAAACAACGAGGGATTAATACCAAACAACTTTAAACATTAACCTTAAGTACATTTTCTGTTGCATGTTAATTTTAAGTAATTTTTTTTTTGAATCCAAAATAGTATACCTACTATACTAAAAATATACAGTAGATATCACACGTATTATATAGTGTAAATTATACATATGTATTTCGAAGTTTTCCAGAATTTAAGGAAATCAATAACATTAAATTCTTGTGATCCGTTGTATAATTTCAGGCTATTTGATCAATTATTAAAGAAAAAAAAAAAAAAAACAAAACAAAAAAATATAATATTTCTCCGATCAGTAGATCAATTCTTTTTAAATTAACAGAACATACATATGTATATATTATAATACGCAAAATATTTAAATTTATAATTTTAAGTTTAACTTGCCTGTCTAACCGGTAGGCTTGCCGCACTTCTATTTGTTTTGTTGTTTGTCACTCAGTTTTGAGTATCGGGAACCCCCAGACCTGCCCGGAATTGGGTCTGTAAATTTTCTTTTGTGCTCATCTTCTGCCATAGTTGTAGTATACCCATTTTCTTTCACAGTACAATTTTTACCTTGTTTGTTCAAATCAAATACAAGCATCAGCCAAGATAGATTTTTTTGTGTGTTACACACTCGGCTGTTGTCAGATTAACATTTTTTTTTTAAAGCAAAAATTATAATTGTCGAATTGGAGGAAAATATTGCGCAGCTGTTTGAGGTTTGAAACGCGAAATTTCCATATAATTTTTTTTAAATTCTGCCCTAAAAATATTTAAAGTGGTCAAATACGGTTATGAAAATTTTTTTGTTGATGATTGAATAATTAAATTAAAATTTAAATTTTGGTTACGCAATTCCACAGCCAGAAAATAATTCCAATGAAATGAAATTGTAGATTGTAGAAATAGAAAAACATATTCCGGTTGATTTCGTGTAAGCAATGTTCTTTGTTCACCAATTCTCAATCCCGGGTCGACGCTGTTTTAAATTATTGATTAACGATGAAGGGCGCACATGAGCAAACACAACGTCTTGAATTATTAGAAAAATATAAGAGAATTCAACTTTCGTATTCTAATCACAGTCACGCAGAATTGATGCAGAAAATATAAATTTAATGTTCCAAATCCATCACTGAATTATTTACATCGAATTGGTCGAGCGGCACGGTCCTGAAGTTTTTGGAGTATCAATAACATTTGTTTAAACCGGCTTGGATAGGTTCAAATTTCAAAAAATGTCAGTTTTAAAATTTCCAAGTTCAAACGATCAAGTTGTTGATTTTGTTACGATGTGGAAAAGTTAAAATATGATAAAATTTATGATGCTGATGATAGTAGAAATGAATCAATCGATTCACCAAATTCTCAAATAATTGACAACCAGAAATTCTGTCAGTGGCAAGTATATTGAATCACCTATGAATGAATTTAAGAAAATAATTGATAGATCTATTGCCGACAATAAGCTCCGACATTGTCTGTTCCTGTGTTCGCAGATAACCTAATTTCAGGCCAGGTGAAATGCTGGCTTGGGTTTTAGATATTGAGATTCTTCCAAGGGGCGAGGTATGGAGATTGTGGTTACCCGAGGAATACGCTGACGAGTGTATTGCGAGGGCCCCCAGTCCACCAGCTTCCTCTCTTGGGGGTTTAGCCAAAAACAAAACATTGAATTCTGTCGTAATATTATTTTGAGCGATGCGGGGAACTGCAGAAAATCCTCGGTATCGCTCTCACAAAAGTTTGCGAAGCCAGAGTAATAAGGTTGGTAGGTAGCGCTGCTTACGAACTGGAGGACCTGGCTTCTAAACGTAGAGGTGTTTACCATTCCAAGGACATTCGTGCCTAATATCGGTGATAATTTCTTTTGTCCCTATGTTAGTAACTCTCGCTTGTGTTTTACCGCCATTGTAAGTCAAGATTATCGACGGCCATATGAGGGTAGTTTCGTCTTGAATTCACAGTTCAGTAAGCGGGTATCAGCTGTGGTGTTCGGGTCTTGTTTCAAAAAAAATTTTTTTTGTTTTGACTATCTATAAGTGTAAATTCCGTGATTGAACGTATTTGAATTTGGTTCAGTTGGTTGCCTTGAATCTACGTGAACGATCTTCCGAGTCACTTGGACGGAAGCGTACAACAGTGTGGCCCGGCTAGCGAGTCGGAGACGCATGAGACTCGTGTTAGTTCAGGTGTGGGTTGCGAGCCTGCATAACGAAAAAACGAAATTGTGTCGGATGTTTCATTAAAGAAGTCGGTCCTACGGTATTTCTCCTTTCGATCTGTAGCAGAGTGAATCAATTTTTTTTTGTGACTTTAGAGTCTCGGGAACCCCCAGATCTGCCCGAAATTGGGTCTGGAAGATTTTAGTTATCCACCGCTTGCAATAGAGTAGAATACTGATTTTATCGATACCCCTCCCATAAGTTTTTTTTGTATATTCTTAGATACTTCGTTACTTTGTTTCTGCTAAGACTGAGTTTGTAATACTGATCGCATTGATTGCTAATCTGTGGTACGTCGAGGGCTTCACCCAGCTAACATGTATATACAAGGTCTATTGGCGACCAGCCTATGCTTTTTTCAACTTCTTTTTGGTCGTAGGTGTTCGTCCAAAAAGCACTTGTTCTGTAATGGATAGTCTGGCATAATGTCAGAACGCAGTGTATTACAGTCGCAGTTTCCTTAGTTGTTGTTCCTTATATTAATCTGTCCCACTTGTAATAGATTCTCATCCCTTCGTCATCAATAGTCATATTTCATGTAGTTTCCTTAACCCATAGTTTCCTTATATTTCTCAAAATCTACTAAATCTGCAATAGCCGGACAAACGTATGGGGAGAAAGAAAATTACACTAATTACCTTGAATTATTTATTCATTAATATAGCACAATATTGGTTGGTTTGAATTGATTAATAATTTTCCTTAATCATCATCCGTATAATCACTACAAATTAATCAGAATTTAATCTTACAACGCACTAAAATTGACGCCCGTTATACTTCCATTCGATTGTTCTCGCCTTACTACTTGAGTTTGAACTTTTTTTTGTTTCAAAACACAAACCGTAATGAAACAACGAAATTCTTAAAACCTCACAACAGCTACGTGTATTTTGTTTCCAATCGTCAACATACAACGAATTGCTATTTTTGCTTTGTTGACCATTTGATTTGTCTTTGTATGGGTGTTTTGCTTTCAACAATCCTTCCGTGTTTGATCCGAACTTCACTGTATTGATATTGCCGAATGTAGTTATTAAATTTCCAAACATCATATCCATGATCGAATCTGCATCTAGTTCATTTTGAATTCAATTATAAATGTTATGGATGTGTCGGAGATATTCTGGATCCCAACCTTATTTTAGTACAATATTATCAAGTAGCAAACGGTTTTGTGAACTATAATAAGTTCCCAATAATTTGAAAGTCTGATGTAAATTAATTATCTCTCATCTAAACACTGTATTCGAGTTATTGCGAGACTACAAAATTTGGCTATATAATGAGCCACTGTAGCCTTTTCACTTTCTTATTCTATTACATTCTGATTCTGGTGTTGACGTTTTTTTGTCAATTGGATGTCAAAACAACCGCCAGCTGTTGTGTTATTAATTAATTTTTTTGCTGTTGACGTTTACCCGCCGAATATTTTGGGTGTGGTAATTTGTGTGTTTTCGGAGAGGATAATCTCAGTAAAAACAATTCTACCTTTTTTTTGGATGTTACTGAACCAACTAAGATATCAATTGAAGAGCTACAAAACCAACGAAAGGATTAACTGGAACCACAGGTAATGAATATTATGGAATTATTTAGTGAAAGAAGACTCATTACATGAGAACGTTGACCGTGGGATCCATAGTTTAATGTTTGTGGTTATCCAATTATTGAAAGCCTCAAGTATATGTTTATAATGAAAGTTATTATGTTGCAACTAGTGTTTATAAACTTGACACAGTATTTTCATTGCAATTGGTGTAGATACAAAATCTTAAATTAATTCATTACAAGTAGTGTGTTTACTAATCTAAAATTCATTAATCACCGGTAGTGTTTATAACCTTTAACAATTAGCTGAATGGCAATCCGAATGAATATATTGCAATTAATGTGTATAATAATCAAAATTAATAAATTCCTAGTCGTGTGTATAACGTTACACAGTAATTTAAATGCAATTAGTTATCTATAAAATTAAGGCTAGTTGATTGCGATTGGTGTACGCACAAACCAAATTTCATTCATGGCAAGTAGTAAATGTATAAATCGAAATGCCTTCATTACAATTAGTGGTTATAAACGTTAGAGATTAGTTTAAATACCACCGAACTTAGTATATGGCAATTAATGTATCTACACTTGGAAAATCTGTTTAAGCAAAATTAGTATGTTGCCGTTAATGTATATACACTTTGTAAATCCGTTTATTTACAACCAAAATTAGTATGTTGCAATTAATGTATATACAAATTTCTAATACTATCCCGACAAAAAAACGAACATAGTAAATTAGAAATTACAATTAGTGATTGTGTAATTTATTGAACTATTTATTAACTTTTTGTACATAGCAAAATTAGAATTTACAATTAGTGTTTGTGTAATTTATTGAACTATTTATTAACTTTTTGTACATAGCAAAATTAGAAATTACAATTAGTGCTTGTGTAATTTATTGAACTATTTATTAACTTTTTGTACCTAGCAAAATTAGAAATTACAATTAGTGTTTGTGTAATTTATTGAACTATTTATTACCTTTTAGTAGGTAGCAAAATTAGATGTTGCAATTAGTGCTTGTGTAACATTTACATAGTAAAATTATTTAATGCATGTGAAGAGCTGTTGATTACTTCCTTAGTGTATAGGCAAATTAGTTCGTGCCAGTAATGTTATTAACTCCTTTAATTAATATTATTGTTCAATAAATATAAGAAAAATCGTATTCGTGCCTAGTTAAATTATTTCATGTCCGCACTGGTTGATACTCCTAAAAGAACATATTACAATTGTCGCGGGTGAAGTTACTGCATTTACATCGGAATTTTGTTCAACGGTTATTGGTACCAAGTGGTCGTTTGGTACTTATGCAACTTGGCCAACTATAATCAAACATATTATTCCACGTTTACAACTACAAAATTATTCAACGCTGTTGATGACAAGTTTAATTAACATTTCTAAATATCATGGTATTCAACGTTTATGAATACAGAATTATTTATCGCTGATGATTGCAAGTTTGTTTGACATTTCTGCCTCTCATTTTGGTTCAACAACAAATTTATATAACGTTACTACGTATCATTTTTTTTTGATTCAACAATATTTTACATCAATTACAACATTTTTTGATTCAACAAAATTTTACAAATTTATATGCCGTTTCTACGTATCATTTTTGAGTCAACAATAGTATACCTCAATTACAACATTTTTGATCCAACAAAATTTCACAAAATTTATGTAACGTTTCTACCTATCATTATTTGATCCAACCATATTTCACATCAATTCCATCATTTTTTGATTCAACAAAAGTATACATCAATTACAATATTTTCGATTCAACAAAACTTTACATCAATTACAATATTTTTGGGATTCAACAACATTTTATCTCAATTACATCATTTTTAATTCAACCGAATTTTACAAAATTTATATAACGTTTCTACCTATCATTATTTGATTCAACCACATTTTACAACAATTCCATCGTTTTTGATTCAACCATATTCTACAACAACTACATCCTTTTTGATTCAACAATATTTTCCATCAATTATATCATTATTTGATTCAACCATATTTTACAACAATTACATCGTTTTTTTTTTTTTGATTCAACCATATCTTACAACAATTACATCATTTTTGATTCAGCAATATTTTCCGTCAATTACATCATTTTTGACTCAACCATATTTTACAACAATTACATCATTTTTGACTCAACAATATTTTACATCAATTACAACATGTTTTTTTGATCCAACAAAATTTCACAAAATTTATATAACGTTTCTACCTATCAATTTTGATTCAACCATATTTCACATCAATTCCATCATTTTTGATTCAACAAAAGTATACGTCAATTACAATATTTTCGATTCAACAAAACTTTACATCAATTTTTGGGATTCAACAACATTTTATCTCAATTACATCATTTTTAATTCAACCGAATTTTACAAAATTTATATAACGTTTCTACCTATCAATTTTGATCCAATGATATTTGGCATCAATTACCCCATTTTTTTTGATTCAACGATATTTCGCATCAATTACAATATTTATGACTCAGCAAAACTTTACATCAATTACAATATTTTTTGGATTCAACAACATTTTACCTCAATTACATCAGTTTTACTTCAACCAAATTTTACAAAATTTATATAACGTTTCTACCTATCAATTTTGATTCAACAATATTTTACATCAATTACATCATTTTTGATCCACCAAAATTTTACAAAGTTATATAACGTTTCTACTTACCATTGTTGATTCAACAAAATTTTACATCAATTACAATATTTTTTTTCGATCCAACAAAATTTTACGAATATACATAACGTTTCTACTTAACATTTCGTATCACGTTGGTACGTGCGACTTCATTAAACATTGTTATCATACCAAATATTTTTGCGAGATTCCTGACGTGATCCACGTGCGGATGGAGGGCTGATGGAAGCAGAATAGGAGGACGGAGTTTAATCATGGGGTGAGTGAATTTACTTTATTAATTAGGTCATAATGATAAAGGGGTGTGAATGGGTGTGTGTGTATGTGTGTGGGCGTGTGTGAGTGAACGTAGGGGTTGGACGTGTTGATCGTGGGTCTTTCGCAATAGGGGTCGCCAGAGTCTTCGTTTTTCCACTTGTATTTCTTTCCATTTCTGCGAATTTTCGTGAATAGCGTACATGACTGTATTTGTGCTGAAGTAGCAGGGTTACTTTATCGTTCCCATGGACTGAAGCTAGTTTGGGGCTTGAAAATCAATCTCGCTAGGTACGCTTCCTGCTATGTCCTTCTCATTGGTTCGCCAATGAGAAAGCGCTTCATTACAAATTGGCGCCCAACGTGGGGCTTCTCTAAGGGTCCCTACCGCAATGTAGGACTCTGGAGGAGTCCCTCCATAAATTCAAAAAAACTTGGAAAATTTTTTTTTAAATTTTTTCCTTCAAAATTAATTTTCATTTCCACCATTCTATAGTTAGAAGACTCTGGCGGCGTGGAAGCAATTCCCTGCTTCCCACGCGCAGGAGCAAAGGAAGTCTGAGATTCCTCAGACTCTTCTTTGATGGGGAGTTGCGTCCCTACGCCTCCAGCAATGATCCCTTTTTGTATTTGTAAAACGCAAGGGTGAGAATGATTCTTCGGGATCATTCTCAATGGGCTTTACAAACCCACGGACCCTAGTAACGGCTGGGTTTCTTACTGGCACAGGGAATGCCAGAGGTTTCCAGATGCCAGGCTTAGATATTTGTGAAATGGTGTATACGCCTATCACATCCAGCCTGGTCATCTGGTTATGCTCTGGGTTCGCTGTGGCAGCGAGATTCTCAGCTGGGCTAACGACTCCATAACGTTAGAGTCCCCTCCCAGGAGCGTTAGCATCCTATGATCTGAGTTGTCCAGTTCTCGCGAATGATACTGGGGAACATCTTCTAAAGCAGTTTGATATCAACTGCTGAGGGAAGATGTTCGCCCAGTCTTCATGTCGCGAGTTAATTGGATTAACTCAGATCATAGCACCTCCCCGTATGTTTCGTCGTTCTCGATCACGGATGGGAAGTGTCGGTTGATTGAATAATGGTGCAGAGGATTTATCCTCTGACCATTCCAGCGGCACTTGTCATCCGGGTGACGGGCCGACGACACATATCCCACCTTATTCCTGTCTCACCCCACCTCCTCCTTTCCTTATTCATCCCTTCTTGCTCCCTTTCCCTTACCTTGTTCCCATCCTTTAACGTAGTGTAATTTTAAACTTTTTTTTGGTCCCCAAACAAACAAAAAAAAAAAAAAACAAAATAAATCAACATGAATTAAGAAAGAACGGCGATCACCACTTCCAACCCCAGAGTGGTGAACTCCCCTCATGGTTGGTCCGTCCGTCTGTCCTTCGTAAAAACTGAGAAAAAAAAAATTTAATAAATATATATATTAATAGATTAATAAATAAATCTTTATTAATAAATAAATAAATAAATAAATAATTCATAAACAACTATATATTATTAATAAATGAATAAATAGATGGATATATAAATAAATAAATATCCTTCAAAACCACTGATAATTTTGGAAACTAAATATTTTTATTCAATATATTTTAGATCCGCTAATCATAAAACAAAACAATACAAGAAAAGGAAATTAAATAATAAAATATAATACAATTAAATGATATAATACAAGAGAAGGAAATTAAATAGTCAAGTACCATACAACTAAATAATAAATAATAACTACTATATAACAAACAACGAGGGATTAATACCAAACAACTTTAAACATTAACCTTAAGTACATTTTCTGTTGCATGTTAATTTTAAGTAATTTTTTTTTTGAATCCAAAATAGTATACCTACTATACTAAAAATATACAGTAGATATCACACGTATTATATAGTGTAAATTATACATATGTATTTCGAAGTTTTCCAGAATTTAAGGAAATCAATAACATTAAATTCTTGTGATCCGTTGTATAATTTCAGGCTATTTGATCAATTATTAAAGAAAAAAAAAAAAAAAACAAAACAAAAAAATATAATATTTCTCCGATCAGTAGATCAATTCTTTTTAAATTAACAGAACATACATATGTATATATTATAATACGCAAAATATTTAAATTTATAATTTTAAGTTTAACTTGCCTGTCTAACCGGTAGGCTTGCCGCACTTCTATTTGTTTTGTTGTTTGTCACTCAGTTTTGAGTATCGGGAACCCCCAGACCTGCCCGGAATTGGGTCTGTAAATTTTCTTTTGTGCTCATCTTCTGCCATAGTTGTAGTATACCCATTTTCTTTCACAGTACAATTTTTACCTTGTTTGTTCAAATCAAATACAAGCATCAGCCAAGATAGATTTTTTTGTGTGTTACACACTCGGCTGTTGTCAGATTAACATTTTTTTTTTAAAGCAAAAATTATAATTGTCGAATTGGAGGAAAATATTGCGCAGCTGTTTGAGGTTTGAAACGCGAAATTTCCATATAATTTTTTTTAAATTCTGCCCTAAAAATATTTAAAGTGGTCAAATACGGTTATGAAAATTTTTTTGTTGATGATTGAATAATTAAATTAAAATTTAAATTTTGGTTACGCAATTCCACAGCCAGAAAATAATTCCAATGAAATGAAATTGTAGATTGTAGAAATAGAAAAACATATTCCGGTTGATTTCGTGTAAGCAATGTTCTTTGTTCACCAATTCTCAATCCCGGGTCGACGCTGTTTTAAATTATTGATTAACGATGAAGGGCGCACATGAGCAAACACAACGT
>OY856187.1:103194260-103272881 GCA_963693315.1 Diogma glabrata
GCACTCGTTCAATTGTGTTAATGTGTACTTGATATTTTGGGTTCCATACTGTTGACACATATTCAAGATGAGGCCTGACCAATCCGTTAAATATGGATATGAATGATTTTAGGTTTACAAAGTCAGAACAAACTCTCATCACAAAACCAAGAATCTTGTAGGATTTGTTAGTAATGTGCTGAATATGAATATTAAATTTTAAATTGTTGTCGATAATCAGATCAAGATCACGCACAGATTCTTTTTCAACTAGATTGATATTATTTATTTTATATATAAAACTACTGTGCGTAGCTCTTGGTTTAATTTTCAAAGCTACACATTTTACAATATTAAGATATAGATCATTATTCACACACCATTCGTAAAGTTGATCTAGCTCTTTTTGCAGAATATTACAATCATCTCTTGATTTAATTGACATGAAAATTGTCAGATCGTCTGCAAATAATAGTGCTTTACAGTGTAAATGATTCATTACATCATCAATAAATATTAAAAACAATAGAGCCCTAGGATGGAACCCTGTGGGACACCAGATGTTGGTGTAAATGATGATGATTTACAGTTGCCTATTTGAACAAACTGAGTTCTGTTTGACAAATATGAACCTATCCATTGAACTAGTTTGTCACCAATTCCAAAACGGAATTTAGCTAATAATAAAGGATGTTTAACCTTATCGAATGCTTTGGAGAAATCTGTATAAACTACGTCAACCACAAAACCCGAATCAAGAGAATCATAGACATACTCAGTGAAATCTAAGAGGTTGGTCTAAGTAGATCGATTTTAAAAAAAAACATGCTGTTTTTTAGAAATTACGTTTCTTACAAGTTCAAACAGTACATTGTGAATAAGTCGCTCAAAAACTTTGCAGCAACTATTAAGGATTGATGTGGGTCTGTAATTTTGTATATTAGTATTATCGCCAGATTTAAAAATAGGTGAAACTTTTGCAATTTTCCATTGATTTGGAAATACGCTTTCGCTCAACGATTTATTGAATATTATTCCAAGCGGCAAGTAAATTGTTTCAGCTATACATTTTTTAGGAATATTGAAGGTAATGAGTCTGATCCACTACTTTTATTGATAGTCAATGATTTTAATTCAGAAATAATCTCAAAATCTGATAAAACTATTGAGTTAAGTTGACTTGCGGTAGATATGTACGTAGGATAATTTATATAACATGTATTATTACTGTAAACAGATTTGAAATACGTTGCAAATAGATTGCAAATCTCACCAGGTGAATTAACTTTTAAATTATTTAAGTGCATTGAGGCCGGAATATTGTCACTTTTTCTGAGATTCTTGGCATAGGACCAAAAATATTTTGGATTCGATACGATGTTGTTTTCAATAGATTGAAGGTGTATTGATCTGCATTTCTTGAGTTCTTGTTTTACTTTCAATCTTATAACTGAGAACATGTTGTAATATTCAATGTCACCATTTCTTTTAGAAATTAAGCGGTACTTATTTTGAATTTTGATTAATTTTATAAGTTTTTCCGAGTCTGGTACTCGAAACGTACTTGGAAACTTTCGGATTTTATCGAACGTTCTTGGAACATGTTCCTTTATTATTTGATTGATTACATTGTAGAATATTATTTCTACAGATTGATCAATGTTTTTATCATGTAATTGATTCCAATTTACCTGAGCTATGTCATGGTTTATTTTTACAAAGTCACATTTATTGTAATTAAATATAGGTGGTTTATACTCTTTAAGTATTGCTATTTTATTCAAATTTATTGATATATGTAAAGGGGGATGATGGTGATCAACCTTAGATAATATTTGAATCGCTTTACACACTGAGACATGAGTTAGAGGAACATTCGTAAGCACTAAGTCTAGTATTTTAAGGTTGTAATTGAAGACACTGTTAAATTGTTGTAAGCCAGTACAAAATATTGTTTCAACCAGTTCTTGGGCTGGTCCTGTATCGCTTATACTTGGTTCAAGAATATTGCAATCAGTGCTTGACCATTTCACACTAGATAAATTAAAGTCGCCTAGAATTAAAAATGAACTATTATTACCGATATTGTTAATAATATTACTGACATTTAAAAAGTAACTATGGTAATCTGACGAGCTTGCTCCCGGATATATATATGGACGGTTAATATAAAAATTTTTGTTTTGTAATCGTAAACATACCCAAAGCTCTTCAGTGTATAGTTCCCACCAGTTTAATCTGTAAGAATCAAATTTCTTGTTAATGGCAATCAAACATCCACCTCCATCTTTTTTATTTGGAAAGAAGCTTAGGTCCCTGTCACGTCTATATACAATGTAATTATTTGTAAAAAGTTCAGCGGTATGCACTGTATCGTTTAGAAATGTTTCATTTAAGCACACTATATCGTATTTTGTAATCATAATATTATGTAAAAAATCTTTTGTTTTAGCTCTTAAGCCATTAACGTTCTGAAAATATATTGATAATTTCATTATTAGGTTAATATGTATTTACTGCTATAAAATTTAATTAAATATGTATTTACTGCTATAAAATATTTATACAAGAAAGAGAAAGATAGATGAAAAAAAAATGCATAAAATGCATAAAAGAGATACCGTTTCATCACATTGTTATCCAGAATAGCTGGTTTTATATATTTTACTGATTCAACGATGTTCTAATATTTTGAATGTGGCGTTCTGACGTAATTCTTACAATCTTTTCGTTATCATCCTTACTAATTAAAACGTTCCCGTTCTGCACCCACACATATTTGCAGAAACTGTCTTTTAGGTAGATTTCATATAAAAATCTACCTATTGCAATAGGCTTCATCTCGGAATTCCGGAAAAATTTTGATGCCAAACGACTATATGTGATAAGCGGAGATGGAAAAACAAAAAAAAAAATATATATATATATATATATATATATATATATATATATATATATATATATATATATATATATATATATATATATATATATATATATATATATATATATAAATATATATATATATATATATATATATATATATATATATATATATATATATATATATATATATATATATATATCGTCGCTTTAATAATGAAATAACGTATGCTATATATACGTTGTTATTATATAATGGGTGCGCTGCATTCCCCATAAGGATGTCTATAAAGTGGCATTTTAATATTTTCCAATTTTTTTATAACTGGGGGTGAAAATTAATATATTGTTAATTAACGTACATGCAAATTTGAATTTGGTTAAATATTGAAACAGCGTAAATGCATGTACAATATTTCAATTCTTACAGAATAATAACTTGGGTAAAATCAGCGTCGTATACTTTACATACATTACGATCGCCACACGAAATGGTAAATCTAAAATATTGTATAAGCATCATTCATTACTACATGATATGCCGGTTCATATAAATAAAAAATTGTAAGAATATTATGCGTTAGTTCAATAATGATTAGTTTTAGGTTAATCGTACTTCCATGCAAAATGAAATAACGTATATGAAATATGAAATAACGTATAAGGTACCTGATTGACTTTTCACCTCTTTTTAGGTAGAAAAGCCAGCTGGTACCAATGTGAAATTTTAATATGCTATGGGGAAATTAGTCAAGATTAATTGGCAGAAATTTTTTTTCCAATATCTTTATTCATTCAATAGTGGTGCCGAGTTTACGAAAATCAGAAAATCGAAAAATCTTTAAACCCAATTATCTCGAAACTACACTTTTGCGAATACGTTGTTTCATTATTAAAGCGACGATATATAAATATATATATATATATATATATATATATATATATATATATATATATATATATATATATATATATATATATATATATATATATATATATATATATATATATATATATACAGTGTAATTCGCTTATAACGACATTGAAAATGACATCAAAATCCGTCGTTACATCCGAATGTCGTAATATGCGAAGAGTTCAATTTTTTATCAGAAACAATTTAATGACAGTAGATAAGGTAGAAGATGTATCTGTAATTGTTGGAGACGAAAAATTTATGGTATCTTCGGGTTCATTTGAATATCTTCTATACGTTAACGTAAACGTTAATATTAGCTAAATTTATAATATCGTCGACAGTATCTTTTAATGTGGGCTCTTCATCAGCGAATAAAAATTTATAGCCATGATAAAACAATCCCAATTTTCATCACTCCTGACAGAAGTTGTTATCGACAGAAGTTGTTACTTGGCCTATCCGATTAGTGGAGTATCATCATCAACATCGTAGCTCACAGTGTCTGTATCATCATCATCAATTTGCAAGAATTCGGTATGTCTAAATCAAATTGAAATACGACGTTTACTTACTAACACGATTTCTTGTTGTATAGCATCTACCAATTATAATGAGTTGTGCTTTGGTCATTTGCCATTTCTAACAATTTTTATTAAAAAATTCTGTCGATAGTGATTTTAAAATATTTTATTAAATCCTTATTCTTCAACTGAAGAGCAGAAGACGTGTTGAGTAGCATAAGCACTAACTTAATAAATTTTAGATTTTTCAAGTAAATATGTGAAGGGCAATTATCCTACAGTTAATTTTTTTTAACTTGGTGTCCCATTTTCTTAAAAATACTCAATAATATTAGAAGTCATCTAAGCCTTTGTATTTCCTGTATTGTCCAAAGGTAGAGCCTTAATGTTTCTAAAAAACCTGGGTGATCTACTTTTTCCTATCACAAGCCATTCATATTCGCTCTCAGCTTACACATTTTTATTATTTAAATTTTTTTCTGGAGTTATTTTATAAAACACCCGTTTTTGCGACGTTGTAAATTTCATTTGCTTTGTAGCCGTCGAGTATTTTTTCGACTACGCTGATTGTTAGCTATTAGTCACATGCACTTCCATCAACACTTGCTGACTCATCCAAAATCCCACTCTATTGCTCCAAAGCACAATACATGTCTCTCACGGAAGCGAACAGTTCAGCTTGCCGTACATTTGAATTCAGAATTTAACAGCAATCCAATTTCTTCTGTTTTCTTTTGCAATATTGAACAGATGTTGCAACAATTTTTGAATTGCTGTTGCTTAAACCCGATATATTCACGATTAACTTTTACTATACATTAACGATCAGGCCTGAAAACACACGTTCTGAATAATGTAAAGGAAAAGTGATCTCCGTCGAGAATCGAACCCGGCATCCTTGAGTTACAAGGCTAGCGCCTTATCAACTGAGCTTTAACTGCGACAATGTAAACCAAATCACCAAAATAAAAAAATGTCTAAAATGGAAAGACATAGAGAATACAGACCACCAATTGATATTTAAATAAATCACAATTATTTTTTCTCATATCTGAAAACACGTTTTTTTTTTTTACATTATCGGTCGCAATAAGCGAACAATCTGTACATCCATCTGTACAAATTTTACTGCAAAATTGGTAGCTATATCAGAAATGTCGTAATAACCGAAGTCGTTTTAAGCGAATATTTTTACATAGGAACAAAGGCAAGACCAACCATTACTTTGATTTTATGACCCTATAGGCGAAATGTCGTTATAAACGAGGCCGTTATAAGTGAATTTCACTGTATATATATATATATATATATATATATATATATATATATATATATATATATATATATATATATATATATATATATGTATATATATATATATATATATATATATATATATATAACGATATGAGGTATAACGGAATTTAGCGGCACTCTCACGGTCGCATTTTTCGACCTACACCAAAATAATTTTCTGTGTATGTTTCGGCAAATAATGTCTTGGACTAGTTCGTGAACTGGCCAAATCCGGGTACCGGTTAAGCGGCTAGAGCCTAAAAAGTCGAATAATCTAGGGCGCTATAACTTCCGTTTGAATAATAATATTTTAATAAAATTTAAAAGTATTGAATATTTGAACCTTTTTTTATCATTTTAATCCAGATGACAACCTTGGCGTTTCAGGTTCCTCAAAAATCAGCTGTTTTAAAAATTTTCTAAACTTTGCTGTCCTTGATCTAGCTGAAATGGCCAAGCTCATATTTGAAAACTTTTTCTCAGGTACAAAAAATATAAATCTTTCCAAAATTTTCAAAAAAAATAGTTCAAGTCTAAGGGTCTTGAGACCCTACGGCTGTTGCAATAAAAACAAACGCAAAAGGCAATGCTTTCATCATGTTTCAGTTTATGTTATTTACATTCATCTTAACTTTTAAACATACTTTTAAACTATAGCCTCGAAAAATTTCAGCTTTCTAACCCAAAAGGTTCCATTTTTATAAGCGTTATAATGCACCCCTTACAAGAAAAATATCAAGCCATTTAATACCATAGAAAAATTATCAAAATCTCTTTTGTTTTTATTTTTTTTTACTAAGTCACCGTTTGAAAAACGATTAAATAAGAACAAAAAAATACAACACAAAGATGATTTTGAAATAAAATAATTTGATAATGTTTGATTATAATATGTGTGATGGTATAATTGTAGTTGTGACGTAGTTCATTTGATCTTTGGTGGATTTAATATGTTATTAAAAGTAGTTTGAACCAACTTAAATAAAACTGTTCCGAAATTGTATTGATGGAGTTAGTTCGGATAATGTATTTATTTGGTTCGATAATTTTTTTGAATTATTCTGTTTCTACTGATATTTTTTAATTAAACTAATCTGACTTATCTAATTTTATTTGGACACAAAACCGTCTGACCCCGAAATCTACCTATTTCTAGCGGATATACCTGCCGCTGGGATTTTTTTTAATTGTTTTGCTTTTTGTAGTAACATTTGTTTATATGTAGAAAGATGATCAGTAATAATAAATATATTTTTATCATTTTGTTTCGTAGATAGACCAAAATCAGCTGCTACTAAATTACGACCAAGTTCAATTTTTTTAGTTTTATAACCATCGAAGATTTTTTGTTTGCACTCTAGATTGCTACACTGGATTATAATAGAACTAGATGGTTTCTCTACGTTGCGTGTTCGATTCAATTCTGTAATATTGTTCACACATGACGGTATATTTAGTTTCGTGAGAATATAACTAACTACATCTTTAAGACTTTCGTTTTCATTTTCTTTTGCTGGAATGCCATGTAATACAATGTTTAGATTACGGGAGTTAACATCAATCATATCCAGTTTATGAACAAAATTTAGAGCATCCTTCTCGATTTTTTCAAGCTGTCGATTAACACTTGCAATATCCTCTTTTTAGCTATTTTTAATTTTCAGTTGATTGATACGACCTTCGTGGACATCAACAGTTTTACAAACTTCCAGTAATTTATCAAATTTGCTATGCAAGATTTTAATAGAGGCAGCAAATTTATTTTGATTGTTCTGGATCGTTTTCATTTCATTATTAAATTCTTGTAAAGAGCCTTTTAGCTGTGGCAGATCATCATCACGATCACTATCGCCGTCAAAATTTACTATGGACGAAATAATATCACCTGTACTATATCGGCAGAGTTCGCAACGCCATTGTAGTCCCTCAGTTTCAATTAAACTAATTATTTCAGCTTAAAAACCACCACATGTTTGGTGATATCCTTTGGGACACTTTGAACATTTTGCCCGCTTATTTGTTCTAGATAATTTTTTCCCACATTTATCACAACTCATGTTGAACATAAAATACAAAACAGTTTTTTATAGAAAGTTAATATAATATATAGTTTAAATTTTTGGATTTATAAATCAACTACACAGAGAAAAAAGCATGAACTTCAATTTAAAATTTTGTAAAGTTTGATTCTAAGTTTCTTCTAAAACCTTTCACTTAAAATGTTTTGTTTCAATATAAAGTGAAAAAAATTTAACCTAATATATTTACATTTTATTGCAATTTTTTTTAAAATTTCAAGCTAAAAAATGCACGTATTAATATAAAGTTTAAAAAAAATTCAAATCAAATACTAGAAAAATTCAAAATTTATTGGCACAAATGTATTAATAGTTTGCTTCAATATTATTATCTTTTTGGGCTGAAATGTAAAAATTTTGTTTCAGATTCTGCTTTGTTATATTTTAAACCAAAACACAACCATTTCAAAATAAAGTGTGTAGTATTTCGATATAAGGTTGTAAATATTTTATTCTGAATTATAATTTACCGTATAACTATATGTTTCGATTTTGTTTGAAAATTAAAACATTTTGATTTTATAAAATTTGTTTCATTTGTGCAGTGAAGTGACAGATAACAAGTTTGATTTGTGCAAGTTGTGTAAATTATTTATTATTATATTTTGGACATATTCAAATTAAGTCCTTGAATAAATAGGTGTGACGATCAAATGTTAATTTTGTAAATATGGACATGTTTAAGGGTTAATTATTAGGTTAAATTATTAGGGTTAAAACCCTATGATTCAATGACTTATTGAATATCGTAAGTTCGTAACTATTATTGTTTAGACTACAACCGAAAACTACAACGAATTATAATACAAATAAATTATTTATTTTACAGATTCAAAACATTTCAAATTACACTACCTATGTATGCAGTGCTACAGCCACAATGGTTTAGCCTTAAGTGTAAGCCAACGATTACTGATGGGCAGAACGACTTGGATATTCATATTAAAAATACCAACTATTTGAAGAGGAGTATAGATCAACTTCGATTAACATTTTTGCAACACAAAAATAAGATTTAGCTCAGAACTATAGTTGTAGACCATTGAAAGTATTACAGAATATTTTGTTTACTGTGATAATGTAAAATGTGTGGATATAATTATTAAATTAAGTTTTGTATTTAATTTAGAACACTATATATATATTTTGTAAATTTTTTAAAAGTAGAAGTGAAAATAAAAGTTTGATTTAAAAAAAAAAGTATTTCGTTTTAGCAAAATAGGTACGATATTTAAAATTTTTTGGAATAAAATTGCAACGGTTTTGAAACAAAATTGTGTTTTGTTTGGTTCAAAAGTGTAATAAGTTTCTTCTCAATTCCATTTAATATTTTACTGAAGTTTGAATTAAACTCGAAATTCTTTGATTTAAAATTCACTGTCATCAAAATAAATTCAACTTTTTCGTAAAAATAAAATTTAAAATATTTGCAGCAAAGTGTACGGGCTCGTTTAATTTGAAAATTTAAATCATTTGAATTAAAATGGCAAGTGCTTATCATGAAATAACAAAAGTCTTTTTTAGAATTAAAATTGTTTTATAATTTAAAACAAAATAGGGTCCCTTTTGCATAAAATCTATAAAGAAAAACTTTTGATTTTAATGGTAAAAACCTTTAGACTAAAATACTTTTTTTTTCTGTGTACTAATTATTATTTGCACAAATAAAATTGGTTTTTATGATTTTTTCACTCATCTAACTCTTTCTTATTTTTTATGAAATTGAGTTTATATTAGCACATTGACACTAAGCAATTATCAGATATAAAGTTTTTTGATTGTTTTAATTAAAATTAAAAATTTTCGAGAATTTGATGTTACTAAACTAGTCGGTGATACCGTATTATAATTTGATTTATTTCCTTTAAAAATTGAATTTTTTCTTACTTTTTACTCAATAAATCTTAGACATACTATTAAACAAGTACCTCTACGAAGGTTATGATGTGAATGAATATATATATATATATATATATATATATATATATATATATATATATATATATATATATATATATATATATATATATATATATATATATATATATATATATATATATATATATATATATATATATATATATATATATATATATATATATATATATATATATATATATATATATATATATATATATATATATATGTATATATATATATATATATATATGTATATATATATATATATATATATATATATATATATATACATATATATATATATATATATATATATATATATATATATATATATATATATATATATATATATATATATATATATATATATATATATATATATATATATATCTGTAGGTGGGAGGTAAACTACACCAAGTCACATTTTTAAAATTTTACAGGAAACCCAAAAAACTGTTTGAAAATCACAAACCTTGCTGTAACTCTATTAACTCTTCCCTTACCCTGAAAATTTTTTTACTTTGTAATTTTTTTTTATTTTCCATGATATCCCTAATTAAATTACGTCATATTATGTAACGGTTATTTGTTAAAAAGGACTTGGTGTGCTTTACCTCACACTGATGGATCTTAGTATTCCCAAGTCCATTGAAACATATAGCACCAAGTCCAAGACAATTGTACATAAAAGCTGTTTCCAAAAATAATGTTAAAGGCTTTTTTATAAACTTTACTTCAATATATATTATTAAACAATGTAAGTTTAACTTTAAAAAACGTTTAAAATTGTTTACATTTTTTAAGACAGTTAAAACCTAAAGACACATTGACTAGGTGGACTTGGTGTTATTGACATCTAAATACATTGTTGTCGTCTACAACACTATTTAGTCATAAACAGAACTATGTACACTTGATGTTCTTTACCTCTTAAACATTTGGACTTGGTGTCAAAATTTGTTCACTTGACGTTCTTTACCTCTAAGGTCTTTGGACTAGGTGTCATTTACAATTGTTCTATCTCGAAAACTACAATAGTTAGGACTCAGTGCTATTAACCTCTCGGAAGAGAACAAAATCCTGATTCTAACAGTATAAAAAAAACGTATTTTGAAAAAAATGTGACTTGGTGTAGTTTACCTCCCACCTACAGATATATATATATATATATATATATATATATATATATATATATATATATATATATATATATATATATATATATATATATATATATACAACGATATGAGGTATAACGGAATTTAGCGGCACTCTCACGGTCGCATTTGTCGACCTAGACCAAACATTTTTCCTGAGCGTGTTGCGGCAAATAATCTCTTGGATAAGTTCGACAACTGGCCATATCCAGGTCCAGGTTAAGAGTCTAGAGCCTTAAAACTGTCAAAAACAAAGCGTTATAACAGCCGCTTGAGGCAAAATATGGAAACAAAATTTATAAATATTTATTATTTGAACATATTGCAATAAAAGGTTCTTTAGTTATCTGCAATAAACTGGGTGAAGTACAACGGCATTTAGCGGCACTCTCACGGTCGCATTTTTTCACTTACGCTAAAAATATTATCTGGATATATTGCGGCAAACAGTCTCCTGAATATGTTCGACAATTGGCCATATCGCGGTACAGGCTAAGCGACTAGAGCCCAAAAACTGTATAAAATATTGTTTATTTTTAAAGTTTGTTTAATACTTCTGTTTTTAATTAGCGTTTTTTTTAAAGTTATCTGATAAATCCGATTCTAATTGCGCACATAAATGTCTGATCCCGAAATCTCCCTATTTCTAGCGGATATACCTGCCGCTCGAACTTTTTTTTATCTCTGTTTAGAAGTTTATTACAAAACAAACACGAAACATCAATATGTTGCCGGAAAATTATAACAGATCATATATTAACATAATTGGAGTGAAATGATGATACATTCACCAAACATGATGATACATCCACCAAACTACGCAAAAACCATCCCAAATAGATTTTCGAGAAAATATTTCAAAATAGAAAACTATATTTATTTCAAAATTCTACAAATATTTTAAAAATTATAATAAATACAAAAATTTCGACTTTTTTCAAAATTCTAAACATATTCCAAAAATTATAACAAAATCAAAAATTTCCATGTCCAATTTCATATTCGATAACATTTCATGTCAAATAATTAATTTCATTTTTTTTCCAAAAATTTGAGTAAAAAAAATGAAAATCATTCTTTTTACACACTTGACAACAATTTTTGACAAACTTATAATGCAATAATCTAGTTTTTGGTCTCACATACCAATCCCGACAAAAATTTCTGCAAATTCAATGTTCCTACTCGCAATCCCTTAAAATGAACGTTTTTTAAGAAAAAAATATGCAAATTACCTTGTTTTGACACACTTGACGATATTTTTGACACACTTCCGAGACAGCTATCGAACACATCGTCCTTTCGGCTCTTACCATTGAGTATACCTATTTTTAGAAATAAAAATTTTTGAAATCCCTCCAACAGTTTTCTAGATTTCATCGGTTGTGACGGCCAGCCGGCCGGCAAACAGACATACATTTTTATTTGCTTTTTTAGAATCAGTAGGTCCTAAAACGTCGAGAAATGCCAAAAAAAGAAGGAGTAAGAATTTCACTTTTGGCTCGAGAATGCAATACTTAGTTCTTTCAGACCGAAGTAACAAAATTTTTTCAAAATTTAAAAATATTGCAAAAATTATAACAAAATCAAAAATACAAACTCTTTTTAAAATTCTAAAAATATTGTTACGTTTTTCTAACCTTACTTCGAATTGGCAACAAACTTCAACTTCGAAACGCAATTCCCAATCTCTTCTGAGTTCGATCACTGATTAGTAAGCAAACACACCAGGTTTTATTAAGTATTCAACTCCTTAATTGTTCCACAACAACAGAAAACAATACAGCAAACAATATTCCTAGCTAGAACAGCTTCTGACACGCCAACGGTTGATTGTAGAAATTTCCACTAACACAATGTTCAAAAAATACACAAAATATTTCTACTCAATAACACTTAAAACTTTATTCACAAAAACTAATTTAAAAATCACTTTTATAATTTTAACTTTACCATCACACGTTTAAAATAAAACTAACCTAATTTTGCAAGAGGCATTTTCCTTATATACAATTCCGCATAATTCTATACCATTCGAGTTCACTTTTTGGGAACCCTGAGAAAATATTAGAATATTCGATTATTTTACGTTATGTTGATTTGATTCATAAAATCATTTATTTTATTTTATGTTGACCCAAGTTCTAAGAATACAACAACAACACAATTCGTTTCATTAATTTGTTGTTGTGTTTTGTTATGATTTTGCTATAACCGTAACAATATTTCAAAAATTATAACAAAATCAAAAATACAAATTTTTTTCAAAACTCAAAAAATATTGCAAAATAAAAATTTGAAACTTTTTTCAAATAAAAATTAGATATTCAAAAAACTTTTTCCAAAATTCTACAAATATTGCAGAAATTATAACAAAATCAAAAATATAAACTTTGTTCAAAATTCCAAAAATATTGCAAAAATTATAATAAAATCAAAAATTTCCATTTCCAATTTCATGTTCGAATACATTTCATGTCATACAAATAATTAATTTCATTTTTCTTCAAAAAATTGGGTGAAAAAAAAAAATCCTTCTTTTGACACACTTGACAATATTTTTTCACAAACTTATGACGTAATAATCTAGTTTTTGGTCTCACATACCAATCCCGACCATCAAAATTTCTCCAAATTCAATTTTCCTACTAGTAATCACTTAAAATGAACGTTTTTTAAGCAAAAAATATGCAAATTTCCTTGTTTTGACACACTTGACGATATTTTTGACACACTTTCGGTGCAATTATCGAACATATAGTCCTTTCGGCTCTTTCCATTGAGTGTACCTATTTCTAGATATTAATTTTTGAAATCTCTCCAACGGTTTTCTAGATTTCGTCGGTTGTGACGGCCGGCCAGACAAAAATTTTTTTTTTTTGTTTTCTTAGAATCAGTAGGTTGAAAACGTCGAGAAATGACAAAAAAGTGGGGGAAAGAATTTCAATTTCGGTTCGAGAATGTAATACTTAGGTCTTTCAGACCAAAGTAAAATTTAAATTTTTTTTCAGTGTAATATCTTTATAAAGTCTTACTAATTACCTTTCAAACAAAAAAAAAATTTACTAAAATCGAATAACTCGTTTGAGCACAATTTAACTTTAATCTTTGATTATCACTAAATTTCTTACGTTTTTTTTTTTTTTTTTTTTATTCTATGTTAGGCATGTTTAGTGTTAACCAATATAGATCAACGTCTCTGAATATCCGAAGATACCATGCTAACGTAATTACAAGCCACCCTGTTTCAAAACTAGTAAAAAATAAAATAAATAAAAAACATATAGTAATTATTATTTTTTTAAATTAGAATAAGTAGCTTATTGTAAACCATACATATATCATTTTAGTTACTGAGGAGGGTCCCAAAAAGGACCGAAATATCTATAATATAAATAAAAAAGGAATTTTCGATCTAAAGCTTGGCAATTTATTTTCTGTTTAAACACTGCCAATAACAAGCACAGACGGGGAAATAACATGTATTAATTATTTTTTTGTACGAATTTAACCGTAAAATGCACTTTTACAAATCAAAAAATATGGAAGGGCTGAAATCTCACAGCTCTGAGATATCAAGACTTCGGTCTGGGTTAAGGATTTTGATATAGTTTTCGGCAAAGAACTTTTATGAGGACATGGTTTTTAGTTTTGGGCAGCGATGTATATCAAACATAACTCTTTGTTAAAGTACAAGTATTTTTTGTCTCTGTTTAAAAATTTATTACAAAACTAACACGAAACATCAATACGTTGCCGGAAAATTATAATCAAAACTCCAAAAATATTGTTAAATTAAATAAAATCAAACTTTTTCAAAATTCCAAAAATATTCCAAAAATTAGAATAAAATCAAATATTTAAATTTTTTCTAAATTCCAATAATATTTCAAAAATTCTTAAAAATTTAAATTTTTTCCAAAATTCTAAAAATATTGCAAAAATTATTACAAAATCAAAAATTGAAAATTTTTTCAAATTTCCAAAAATTATAATAAAATCAAAAATTAAAAATTTTTCAAAATTCTAAAAATATTGTAAAAATTCTTACAAAATCAAAAATTAAAACTTTTGCCGAAATTCTAAAAATATTGCAAAAATTATTCCAAATTCAAAACTACAAACTTTTTCAATATTTCAAAAACTATAACAAATTTAAAAATTTCCATGTCCAATTTCATTCTAAATTTCATTTACGTCATAAAAACAGACACATTTTTTTTTCCAAAAAATTGGCTAAAAAAATAAATGAAATCATTTTTTGACACACTTGACATTATTTTTTGACAAACTTATAATCTCTATAATAATAATAAAATATCATGTCATACAAACTATTAATTTTTTTCTAAAAAAATTGGGTAAAAATAAATAAAAACCTTTCTTTTGACACACTTGACAACATTTTTTGACAAACTTATAATGCCATAATTCTCAATAATAATAATAAAATTTCATTTCAAACAAACAATTTTATTTTGTTCCAAAAAATTGGGTAAAAAAATAAATAAAAATCTTTTGACACACTTGACAACATTTTTTTGACAAACTTATAATGCCATAATTCTCAATAATAATAATAAAACCTCATTTCAAACAAACAATTAATTTTTTCTACTACCCAACATAAAAAATCTACTTTCGATGTTTGTTCTTTGAATCGAAAACTTCTTTTTCGTCACCGGTGATAAAAAAACCTATACGAGTTTTTTAAAAACCATCTATTTTCTAATTTCTTAACTAGAATAAACCATCCTAGAATACCCGTTAAGCCAATCAATTGATTGAATGAAATAATTTTGTTAGTGTTAATTTGTCTCTGTTTGGAGGATGATGTTAATTTATTTTTGAATTATTTACGGACAATTTACATTAAAATTGTAAAAATAATAATAGTTAAATATATAATATTCATATATTCTTTTTAAATAGTATAATAAAAAACAGTTGGTGTTAAGATATTTAAAAAAAATATTATTTCACCTATTTATTTAACAAAAATGAAAAAAAAATATTTATTTTACGTAAAATAATTTAGGTTGTGTTAAAATATATCAAGAATTTACGTAACGTCATACAGATTCAAAAACTAAATCAAAACTGATATTTTTATTTTAGAAATCTGAAATCTGAATTTGATTTTGTTTATGACAAAGTACAAACCGTCTTTAGTTATAAGCCTACTGGACGCGAAATTCAAAAACAATAAACCTTCAAAGATGTATTATTTAATGATTTTAAGAACTTTATAGAGTAAATAGAATAATAATATAAGATTTTGTTGTGCAAATAAAATCAAAATATAACATCATGAATAACTATATGTATGGATATGTAAAAAATTACCGAAAAAAACAATAAGTTCAATTTTCAATTTTTGTTTTCGGAGTGCGGTAAAATCACTATATAACAATTTATTTTATGTTTTACAGGCAAAATTCCTTTGTTGATTTTACAATTTGTAAAATCAACAAAAGAATTTTGCCTGTAAAACATAAAATAAATTGTTAAAAACAATAAGGCTTGTAATTAAAGACAGCTATGTCTTTGACATAAAAGTTGGATAATTTATTCAAATCGAGTCATCTATTTTTTAATAGCAGAAATATAAATACACATATACAATTTTAATTTGTAACAGTGTATGTTTTAAAATGTGAATTGTATGTAATTATAAATGAAAATGTTTAAAAATTAATAATAATTTTTAAAAAAGTAGTAGAAAAAGTACAGTCTTCTACTCGCCGAAAAGAATATACTATTATTTTATTTCCAAAAAATTAGGTAAAAAAATAAATAAAAATCTTTCTTTTGACACACTTGACAACATTTTTTTGACAAACTTATAATGCAATAATCTAGTTTTTGATCTCACATACCAATCCCGACCATCAAGATTTCTCCAAATTTAATGTTCCTACTCGTAATCACTTAAAATGAATGTTTTTTAAGCCAAAAATATGAAAATTTGCTATTTTTGACACACATAATGATTTTTTGACACACTTTCGGTACAGTTATCGAACACAGCGTCGTTTCGGAACTGTCCCTTGCAAATACCTATTTTTAGAAAAAAACATTTTAGAAATCCCTCCAGCCGTTTTCCCTGCAGCGTAGGTAATGACGGACGGACGGCCGGCCGGCCGATAGACAGACATACATTTTTTTTTTGCTTTTTTAGAATCAGTAGGTCCATAAACGTCGAGAAATGCCAAAAAAAGTGGGGGTAAGAATTTCATGTTTGGCTCATGGATGTAATACTTAGGTCTTTCTGACCGAAGTAATTGTTCCTAAAGCAGGCTTTTTACTTCGGTCTGAAAGACCTAAGTATTACATTCATCAGCCAAAAGTGAAATTCTTACCCCCACTTTTTTTGGCATTTCTCGACGTTTTAGGACCTACTGATTCTAAAAAAGCAAAAAAAAAATGTATGTCTGTCTGCCGGCCGGCCGGTCGGTCGTCCGTCCGTCATTACCTACGCTGCAGGGAAAACCGCTGGAGGGATTTCAAAAATTTTTTTTTCTAAAAATAGGTATACTCAAGGGACAGGTCCGAAAGGACGCTGTGTTCGATAACTGTACCAGAAGTGTGTCAAAAAAATCATTATGTGTGTCAAAAATAGCAAATTTTCATATTTTTGACTTAAAAAACGTTCATTTTAAGTGATTACGAGTAGGAACATTAAATTTGGAGAAATCTTGATGGTCGGGATTGGTATGTGAGATCAAAAACTAGATTATTGCATTATAAGTTTGTCAAAAATATGTTGTCAAGTGTGTCAAAAGAAAGATTTTTATTTATTTTTTTACCTAATTTTTTGGAAGAAAATAAAATTAATTGTTTGTTGGAAATGAATTTTATTATTATTATTGAGAATTATGGCATTATAAGTTTGTCAAAAAAATGTCGTCAAGTGTGTCAAAAGAAAGATTTTTATTTATTTTTTACCCAAGTTTTTGGAAAAAAAATAAAATTGTTTGTTTGAAATGAAATTACTTCGGTTTTATTATTATTTTTGAGAATTATGGCATTATAAGTTTGTCAAAAAAATGTTGTCAAGTGTGTCAAAAGAAAGATTTTTATTTATTTTTTTACCCAACTTTTTGGAAAAAAATAAAATTGTTTGTTTGAAATGGAATTTTATTATTATTATTGAGAATAATGGCATTATAAGATTGTCAAAAAAATGTTGTCAAGTGAGGCAAAAAATGATTTCATTTATTTTTTTCAATATTTTTAGAATTTCGGGAAAAGTTTTAATTTTTAATTTTGTAAGAATTTTTGGAATATTTTTAGAATTCTGAAAAAATTTGAATTTTTGATTTTATTATAATTTTTGGAATTTTGAAAAAAGTTTTAATTTTTGATTTTGTAATAATTTTTGCAATATTTTTAGAATTTTGGAAAAGTTTGAATTTTTAAAAATTTTTGGAATATTGTCGGAATTTAGAAAAAGTTTAAATGTTTGATTTCATTCTAATTTTTGGAATTTTGAAAAAGTTAGAAAGATTTTATTTAATTTAACAATATTTTTGGAATTTTGATTATAATTTTCCGGCAACGTATTGATGTTTCGTGTTAGTTTTGTAATAAATTTTTAAACAGAGATAAAAAATACTTGTACTTTAACAAAGAGTTATGTTTGATATACATCGCTGCCCAAAACTAAAAACCATGTCCTCGTGAAAGTTTTTTGCCGAAAACTATATCAAAATTCTTTACCCAGACCGAAGTCTTGATATCTCAGAGCTGTGAGATTTCAGCCCCTCCATATTTTTCCTATTGAAATAACAATGCCTAAAGTTATTATTATTAGTTATTATTATTATTATTAGGTACTATTATTTTGAAAAACCACTTCGATAAAATAATTTTCTAAAAATGTTTTGCTATTTTGTGTAAATTTATGTATTTTTATTTATGCATATAATACAGAAACTTACTCGTACAAAAAATCTTGTATGCAAATCAGGTATAAAGTATCTTTTTTGCCTTCGAGTGATTGTTTCTCTCGGCTAATGCCTCGAGCAACAATTTCACTCTCAAGCGGAAAAGACATACTTTACGCCCTTAATACATAAATAGCAATTATTATACGAACGGTTACCAAAGTTTCAAAAAAATCGGATAATGTCGGTTTCAAATTTCACATCTTGATTCGATTTTCCATCAAATATAAAAGAAATTACGTATAAAAGGCAGTACATATTAAGTACAGGTTTGAGTGCAGAGAAATTTGTTTGTGTCACCTCTTAGTGTGTTTATATTCATCCATCCATCCGTCAAATGATGTGTAACACAATCGAAGTGTAACACAAACGATACTGTCGTAGGAATAAGAATTAAGTTAATATAAAAACTAAGCTAGGCTTATTAATATGTATATATTCTATAGCCATCTGTTGTAATTTACTAAAAATAAGTGTGTTAAGCACTTAGCGATAATTAAACACGTTTTATTTTTTATTTGCAGGCCGATTACACTTCAAAATTAGAAAGTGCAGGTGATAAGTTGGTGGTACTAAATTTCTTTACTACCGAGTGTGGACCATGTAGAACTATGGATTCTGTCTTAGAAAATTATGATGCTACATATGGCGATAGCATTTTGATATTAAAGGTAAGCAAGTAAATTTATCATTATCAATAAACGTTAAACCCAACAACAAAGTTTCAATAGTTCACCAATTAAATATTATAATTTTAATCAATTACTATCAATTTTTGAACGCATGGAGGGTTCAGTTTTTTTATTTGTAAATTTTTGTTAATTTTTGATCTTCGGGTGTGACAACTCTGCGTACTCCAGAGTCCAGTCACTACTATATGGAATACAAGGTTACGTGAGATATCACATCGCACTAGCAATAACAATAAGATATCACTAGCCGAGGTAATATCTAAGAGGGGCTATCTGATGAACTGTATTCAGTCAACCATAGCACCTTCAATCTTTACTATAGAATATTTCTTGATGATAATGCACATTTGCTTGCACCGAGAAACGAGCCTTCATATAACTCTGTATGCGGTCTTTAATCATATCGGAAGATAGTGCGTCACATTTTTTGTTTTTTTCTTGCAACTTTTTTTTAAAAATTTATTATTTATTATTATTTTAATAATTATTTTGTCCATCCTATTATGAAACATTGGCTCATCTATACAATATTTTATTATGTAATGGGCTTTATTGTTTATTTATCCATGCTTAAAAAACAAAACAAAACCAAATTGAGTCTATTAACACTTCAGAACCCATGATGTTGTTGGAACTAGGTTTTAAAAGGTTTTATGTGTTGTTGTGGCACAAATTAGGCGCGTCCCATTGAATTACAAACTTACTAAAATTTTCTTTAGTCTACACTACTTCGATTAAATTGTAGTTATATTTGACTTATTTGCATCTGTTTGACGTTGTAGATAGAAAAAAATTAGATTGGTTTAAAGATAACTAGCTCAAGCAAATAAGGTAATTCAATTTAAAGCGTGGTTCAATTTAGATTACTTGACTGTTGTGTCTGTACCTGTGTCATTAAGTTTTCATTAATTTTTTTCTTTGTTTTTAGGTCGATGTTGATGAACGTGAAGATGTAGTGAAGGAATCGAATTTTAAAATTCTCTCTCTGCCAACGGTTGCTTTTATTAAAAATGGAGAAACTCTCAAAGAAGTTACTGGTGTTGACCTTAGCAAACTTCAGCGAATTATCGAGAAGCATACTGGTTTATTTGAATAAATCAAAAGTTTTAAAAATGCATTATAATTTTTAAACGTTAAGTAAATTGCAAAATAAAAAACATTTATTTGTATCACAAATGAACTTACTGTTTGTTAGACATACTAGAAAATCACATGTGGCTCATGCAAAAATTGAAAATGTAAATTTTATTATTGATATCTAACAGTAAGTATGCTCTAATATTAATTCTATATGCATTCTGCTATCAGAATTGTTTAAATGTTGTTTCGTTTTTAGGGTTCCGTTTTTTATAACGTACCCTATTGGTGAGAGTACAACGTGTTTTTCGTATTATATCGATTATCTCGTAAACCATTAATCCTATTAACCTAAGATTTGAGGTACCTATAAAACTAACCTATCCACATAAGATGACGGGTTAAGAAGTAAAATAAGTTGTTTTCGTTTGTTTTACAGAGGTAGGATGTAAAACCTTTGAGAAATAGTATATTATTGAATTAGGAGCTAAAGTGGTACTTTTTGTGTTGAGTCTATAGTTTGGCGGCCGACCGTAGGGACGACAATTATAGACGAAACACAAAAAGTCACTTTAGCTCCGAATTCAATACACTATTTTTTCGGTAAACGTTTAAATTTGTTTAAAATTATGAAATTATTGCTTCAAAACTAAAATTTAATTTTTGGTTTCGGAGTGCGGTAAAATCACTATATAGTATAACAAATTGGTTTTTGTATATAGTTGCAAGGGTCTTGTATAAGGAAAAAATCTCAATATCCCGTATTTGAATAGCAAAATGAAAGTAAGCAACCCAAAAGTTCCATTCCTGTATGCTCTTCCAAAATTACATAAACCAGGAAGAAAAATGAGACCAATAGTATCAAACATTTCAACACCAACGGAGAAAATGGCATATTGGCTCATACAAGAATTAAACCAAATTGAACCCCCTGAAGGATTTTCAGTGCAAAACTCAAAAGAATTTGCTGACCAAATCAAAGATATTGAGTTAAAATATCAAGAAATCATGGTTTCTTTCGACGTAACCAAACGTTTTGTATCCAAACGTTCCAGTTGATCTAGCAATTAAATATTTGAAAGAACACCTAATATCCAAGAACATTGCGGAGCCAAAGATAGCAGTAATTACTAAAGTAGCAGAAACATGCATGGAACAAAATTTTTTTCAATTTAGAAGAAAGATATACAAACAAAATTTTGGAACATGCATGGGAAGCAAAATCGCTCCATATCTCAGCAACGTTTTTCTAACCCATTTTGGAAAAGAAATGGAAGCAACATCGCCACTTTTTCCAAGAATATGGAAGAGATACGTTGATGATATTTTTGCGGTTATCAAACGAGAAGATATATCATCTGTCTTAAGTTTCTTCAATAACAAATATCCAACTATTAGATTCACAGTGGAAGAAGAAACAACGGAGTTCTACCTTTTCTGGATATCAAAGTAATAAGAAAAGGAAACAAGGTTAAACTGGGCATCTTTCAGAAACCAACCAACATCAAACGGTTTATAACAGCTGATTCGCTTCATAATGGCTGTCATAAAAAAGCAGCCTTCAACTCTTTAGTCTATAGACTATACAACATTCCCATGGAAAGGAAAGAGTTTGAAGAAGAAGAAACATATATAATGGATGCAGCCAGAATCAATGGATACCCTTGAAACATTCATCAAACAAATTTTCACCAACCACAAAAGAAACCAGACAATAAGAAATCTAACAACTTTAAAGAAGATACAAAACAACAGTCAACGAAGAATATGTCTGCCGTTTTATCCAAGCATCACAAATAAAATAGGACACCATTTAAAAAAGCACAATATCCAGATCGCAACAAGAAGCACAACCTTAGGGAACTTACTAAATAACTATAAGGACAAGGAACAGTCTTCGGAAAAGTCGGGCATTTACCAAATCAGCTGCAAGAGCTGCGAGAAAAAGTACGTGGGGCAAACATCTAGGAAATTCTCTACCCGCTTAGAAGAACATTGTAAAGCAGTTACGACAGGAAACGTCAATAAATCCAGTGTTGCGCTACATATGGTCGAAAACCCAACACATGCAATAGATTTAGCCAATTCCAAAATTATAAAAACAGTTCGCAAAAATTGGGAGCTAGACGCATATGAAACGCTATATATTGAAAAACACAAACCAAATATCATGAACTGCGAAGAAAAACAAAACGTCATAACATCAGACTTATTTTTTTTTTTTTTTTTTTTTAAGGCGTTCATGCTCCATGTAGGAGCGTTGCCAGGCTAATCAGCTTTGAATATTCACCACGGTCATTCGCAACAGCGACATAATTACCATAGCAGCCGATTTTTTTAAGGTCGCTTATTACGTCAGTCGCCCATTGTAGTTGTGGTCTCCCTCGCGGTCGCCCACTCCCTGGGGTACTACCGTACATTTTTCTAATCATTCCAGACTGTGAATCGGCTCGCAGAACATGCCCAAACCAAGCAATCCTATTAGAACGGATACAACCTATTATATCAGGACCCTCAAGAAGGTCTCTGATCTCAAAGTTATATTGGGTAAATATGTAGAAGTTAGATATTTGATAAGGGTGCGGTATAATAGCCTAGTTTGCACAAAAATAGAACAAAAATTTAAGAGAAAAAAAAAAATAAAATGAAAATTCAAAAATATAACAATCCAAACATATAATTTTTGGGTTACTATAAATTACATAAAAAAACAAATGTGTATATATCCAAGATAAAAACAATATAAACCAACGTATGACATCAATCCATCAGAAGCACAATCAAGGGAACTTACCTGAAGCATGAATTCGGCGAAGAAAAGAGAGAAGTAAAATGATGAGCAAAGGAGAATGAGTATACATAGTTTGCGGAATATTCTTGTTCATGTAATGACGTTGAAAATTAACTCCTCAACAGTATCAATCTGAGACATGACCCAATTTTTAACACATCGTAATAATTTGGAAGTAGGGGAAGTTTCGTATATATGATCAGGTAGTTTGTTTAGCAAGAGAGGGGCGGTATACGTAATGGGCGGTATACGTAATATCAGAACCATTGGGTGGTTCAGATCATAATTTGATCTCAACACAACTAAATATACAAATTCCAAAACAATTTAAAGCGAATCCTCGCAATGTTTGGGATTACAAAGCTGCGGATTGGCAAGGACTTAAAAGTTTTTTTAGATGTTTTCCTTGGAAACGCTATTGCCTTACCGGCCAAGACCCAGACATAGCTGCATCAAATTTTTCTGAAACTGTAATTGATGGTATGCACAGATTTATTCCTAATAAATTGATCATTCCAAAAACTGATCTATGGTTTTCTAGTAAATGCAAAAAAGCTATAAAAGTTAAAAAAAGGCTTTTCGAAAGTTTAATCAAAACAAAACCGATGAAAACCTTAGACAGTACCGTAAAGAGAGAAATTTATGTCGTAAGTTAATAGATGAAGAGAAACATCTATTTAATAGGAAAAAAGCATCTAAATTCGCAGAAAATCCGACTGGTTCACGCAATTTCTATAAAGCCGCAAGGGCTGTCCAAAGCAACTTTTGTAAATCTTCCCTACCGCCTCTTGTTAATAGAGATGTCCCTATCATTGATCCAAAAGAGAAAGCTAATTTGCTTGGGCATTATTTCTCTTTAAATTCTACTTTAAAAGAACCTAATTTCCAACCTAAACCTATTTCTAAAGTTTCTTATAAAATGAGGCGGATAATTTTTCGGAAAAACATTGTTCGAAAAATGCTTTTGAAAATCAATACTAACAAGGCAACAGGCCCTGATTTTATTCCTCCAATTATACTTAAAACATTTGCTAGGGAGCTAGCACCAATCCTCACTAAAATCTTCTATTTGTCATATAAGAAAGGAATTTTTCCTGAAATTTGGAAAATGGCTAGTGTACAGCCAGTTTCAAAAAAGGGCAGTAAAACTGATCCTACGAATTACAGACCCATTTCAATTTTATCGGTAGTTGCTAAAATTTTTGAGAAATATGTCAATTTTAATTTAATGAGCTTCTTAGAGTCTTCCAAATTAATTAATGAGAGACAATATGGATTTCGAAAAGGAAGAGCGACGGGAGATTTGCTGTCTTTTGTCACTCATATCTGGAACAAGTCGCTTGAAAACTTTGGAGAAACATTCGGTGTTGCTCTTGATATTTCCAAGGCATTTGACAAAGTTTGGCATAACAACCTTATATGCAAATTGAGATCCTATGGTTTAGACGAGCAGCTTATATCTTGGACACAGAGCTTTATATCTGATAGAAAATTTCGGGTCAATGTTGACGGTGTGTCATCGAATACTTTTTCAACTAATGCAGGAGTTCCTCAGGGTTCCGCTTTGTCACCAACTCTTTTTCTTATCTATATTAATGATTTGTTGGACTCAACGGTTCATCCTATACATAGTTTTGCTGATGATAGCACGCTTCATGCGTCTCATGAAGCACCTAAACTATATACACCCTTAGCGCTTAGTGAGTGTAGGTCAAAATTGATAGATTCCCTTAACACTGATCTTAAAACAATTATGGATTGGGGTTTTGCTAACAGTGTTGAATTCAATACAAGCAAAACACAGGTTTGTCATTTTTCTAGGATAACGACACCCAATCCTTTTCCATTAACGTTTGGCCCCAAAAATCTTTTAGAGAATGAGTCTGTCAGACTTCTAGGAGTTGAGATTGAAAATAATATGAAGTGGAATTCTCATATTTTTAATCTGGCTAAGAATGCTGTTCAAAAGTTAGGATTTTTAGGGCGATGTCGTAAGTTTTTCGATAGCGAACAACTTCTTTTAGTTTATAAATCTTTTATACGTCCCTGCATGGAATACTGTTCTCACATATGGGGTGGAGCTTACTTGAGTAGTCTCAACTGCCTTGATTCTGTACAGCGTAGAGCTATTAAACTCATTGGTAACCCAAGTCTTACTAACGGTCTTGATTCCTTGCAGCACAGAAGAAATGTTGCTGATTTGACTATATTTTATAAATATATTATGGATGAACGAGCTTCTGAAGAGATCAAATCGATTTTACCTAAATTAGCAAACCTTTCGCGTCACACCAGAGCAAACGTAGCAGCGCATCCCTTTACAGTTCAAATAATTAGGTGTAGAACTGTAGCCTTCCAATGTGACTTTTTCAACAGAGTCTCTCATCTTTGGAATGCCTTACCTTCCTGGGTTTTCGCTGATGAATTTAATCCTCAAGGCTTTAAAGTTAACGTTCATAAATTTCTCAGAGAATCTTAATTTGCAGTCCATTCTTATCCCTAGTTGGCATGGTATCTTCAGATATTCAGAGACGTTAATTTATAATTTATTATAATTAACACTAAACATGCCTAACTTTGAATAAAAAAAAAAAAAAAAAAAAAAAAAATGACGTGTCTGAAAAGTTCTTTGTAAGCTCTAGGAACTAAAAACTCCCTTTTCCTCCTAAGACTAAATGGGTTATCTACTCGAAGTTGGAGGTATCCGCTTCTTAAGAAAAATAATTTGATAACTTTGTAAACATATAAGTTCTTCACAGGGAGAATATTTGCTTTCATAAATACACGGATAAAAATAAAGCTATGATTGCAGGTCATAAGTTTTGTATAACATAATTATAAATGTTTATTCCCGATAACCACTTTTTATAATATTATTGTAATATTCATGACTATAAAGCATCAATTTTTATGACAATTCAACTCAAAAACAAAAGTTTCAATAAGGTCCAATCAAAACGCTTCATTTACTATTTTTTAGCAAATCAAAACGATTTGTTTCGATTATTTTTTTCTGTTAGGAAGGAACAGCGAATATTTTCGAATATTTTCCGCCTACTTTAATATATTAATTTAAAACCAAAATGCATATACAAAATTATGTGAAAATGCAATTTGCAAATAGTAAAAATGTCCGTTTTCATTCATAAATGATTGCATGTTTATGTTTATTTTTCAAAAATAAATTACAAATTTATAACATTTATGCGCCTACTAAGATGAAATAATATTTAATTTTGTTTGACAACAAAGGAATATGTTGTATGAAATAATGTTACTATTTCTGTTCGTTAAATTGTCTGCTAAATACAACTCATCATCAAATTATTAGTCGATTATTTTTCAACATTACCACTCATGCCATTTGAGGTCAAAAATTTCCCTCGTGCGCTACGCGCACTCGGGACCTCAAATGACATTCGTAATAATGATTATGAAAAATAATCGACTATTATTTGACGACTCGTTATATTATATATGAATATTTAGTCGTGGAATATAAAACGTTGGCATAAAGTTTTGAAAAAAACAAAACAATGATTACTATTCATAAACAATGAATAAAAAAATTATAATTTTTCATGCCTGATAATCAGTTTATATTTAAAAATGTGCATGTAACAGAACTAGGAAGTATGAAATTTTATGAATAGCAAGGTATAAAATATATTTTCACCAAATAATAATTTTTATTTTCTAGTTATTTTATATGTTTTGTAGGAATGGAGTATTCTTTATTAGTGCGAAATTTTAATATTAGTTTTTCGACAGTAAATATAATTAAAAAATTAATAAACAAAAAAAATATTTTTTATAATTCACTAAAAAAATTTTGTGTTAGGTGAGTTGTATATATACAAACTTTGTGAAATTTTAGTATGATAGATAAATATAAAAATATGTAATATGAACATAAGGTTTAGTACATATATGATTATAATATAACTTACGAGTATGACAAATCATATGACTATGACGTTTTCGATATCTCGCGACACTTCATCAAATTTCAAATGCTAGGAATACAAATGCCTAGTTCGTAATTTATTTATTACTAAGCGCCATAAATTTATGAATTATAGGCATATTATTTTATTAAAAATAGTTATATTTTGTTCCCTAGTAAGTATATAAAATTTTTACAACAAAGTTATTTCGTTGTTCCTAATTGGTTATACTACGTACCCGATACTCATAAAATTCTATGAATAATATTCATAACAAGCTTCTTAGTGATTTTATGAAAAAGTATACCTTATAAGTATATAATACACCTGGCTTATTCACGGTTGAGAATTAACGTAATTTAAGCATGGAATGTAACTTATTAGGCATAAAAAAAAACCTCGATTTCTATCTGTGTATATAGGCATAGATTTGGCCATTCTATTTTTCCTGTAGATAATTCGGATTGCATGCTTTTGAGCTACCAGAATAGGCTGCAGAGTAGTTTTATATGTACCTCCCCAGCTGGAGAGACAGTATTGAATTTTGGATTCAACTAGAGCATGATATACTAGCTTGCATACACCTTCAGGACAATTTTGACGGAGGAGATAGAGTTTGCTGATTGAATAGTTCAAATTCTTCTTTAAAACCAAGACGTGTTGTTTCCAATCCAATTTACAATCCAGTGTTACACCAAGATAGTTAAAGTGTGATACATTTTCAATTTTGAAACAATCTCTACAACTTTGCGTACAACTTTGAGCATGATAACGGATACCATGATCAGTGAAAGGTAAGTTACTAGGTTTAAAGGACATCATTTGGGTTTTTGTGCTCAACACTAGATGATGTGAATCGAACCAGCGTCGAACTAGTGTTAGATCCTTTGTCATGTTGCTTAAGTTGGAAGATATTGAATCACATGCATAGGTCATTACTAAGTCATCCGCAAAACCAATCACTGAAGCTATAAATCCAGAAGTAAAGAAAGAGTTGATATAGATCAAGAATAAGAGTGGTCCTAGGACAGAACCTTGTGGAACACCAATATTAATTTCAATCGGGTCACTAAAACCATTTTTAACACGTACTCGTTGGACTCTATTTTGAAGGTACGATGAGAACCACTTGAGAGCAACGCCTCTGAAACCAGCATGATACATTATTAAGAGGAGTATTTCATGGTTTACAGTATCAAACGCTTTGGAAATATCCAGAAACAGGCATGTGGGTGGCTACTAAATTATTGTTTAAAGAAGAATATATTTTCTCTAGGAAGATATTAAGAGCATTTCAAGATATGACAAGGCGAACTTGCTACCGTGGTTTGTTTACTATTTTATTCATTGCTATTCAAATAAAAAAATTTAAAATAAATTTAAAACATGAGCTTTAAATTTATATTCGAAATGTTATTTCTAACAACAATAATTTCCAAAACCAAATTAATGAAATTTTAACAAAAATCACACTAAAAACATAATCACTATATCATTTTTACTGTCCAACTGATCGGGAAGTCATATTTTGGGTTGGAAAGTTATTAAAAGACAGTATAATAACTGTAAGACGGTAAAGTTACGACTGAAAAAGCTTAGGAATTGATAGATACAGCTAATTGTTATAGTAATTGAGAAATATTAAGATACGACATCTTTATAGAGTAATTTTTTAATGAAAAAAGAAAATAAATGTTTTAATTACATATGAAAAAAATATCCATCGACTGTTTTTAGTATTTTTATATCATGTTAGATTCGTAACTGATTTTTGACAAAAATGTAAGTTTCCACCTCTGTGTTTAGTACGGCAGCATTTGTTGTTGCATTTTATTGTTGTCTTAATTTTTTAACAATATTATTGAACTTGACTAGATTTTTAGATTTGATTTTGGTTTCGTTTATTTTAAAATTTGGTTTTTGGTTCGGTTTTGGTTTGATGATTTTTAAAATTTGGTTTTGGTTTTGATAATTTTTAAAACGTGGTTTCGGTTTTGGTTCTGGTTTTGATCTATTTTAGAATGTGGTTATGGTTTCGGTTTCCTGATTTGGAGTGGTTTTCTGGTTTTGGTTTTGGTTTTCAAAAACCGGTTTCCAGCCCTGGTAAAAAATTCGTTTATTTTAAAACTATCCTGAGTACCAATCAGGTCTTCATCATCGTTGGTTTCATCAAAATGTCGCTTCCTTTTTTTAGTTCGCTTTTCGCTTGCAGTGTAGTTTTGAGTACCAACCAGTGCCTTGGCCTCTTCTTCATACGTTATAAATTTCTTGCGGGAAGATTAAATAATTGATATTAAAGATTTGTTTAAATCGATAATCAATATCTACATCTTCCTGTTGTAGTTTTTTTACTCACTACGTTGATACAATTTACGTTGATACTACCACAAAAAACAGTCATGAACGCAGTTTCATATTTTGTCAATTCCTTGCATAGCCCTGCTGCTTCTGTCTTTGTAACCGTTTTCTCAGAACTGTCGTTTGAAATTGATTTTAGAATATCAAGAGTTTCTCTCCAAGACATTAATAAACTGTTGCAGGCATCATCTCTGCATGACCATCTCGTATTCGAGATCCTCTTTGATGTTATGAGTACATTGCTGTTTTCCCAACGCATCTTTGATGCCGAAAAAAGTTAAAAACTGCTTGCAAAAAAAGAAAAATTGTAGGTGGATTCGTTACAGCAACTAACCGCCGCAGTTCCAACTAAATTAAGAGAATAGGCTGCACATGGTATAAGTTCCGCAAACTTGTTGGCATTTTTTATTTCCGGCTTGGAATAAGGATAAGTATAAGCGCCTGACATGTTTGCAGCATTATCGTACGACTGATCTCTACAATTTTCTAACCGAATGTTTAAAGAGGCCAGGGTGTTAGTTATTGCTGTGTACATTTCTTCCGATTTGTGTCCAGCATTTGGAATAAAGGTTAAAAATACCTCTGTTAATGTGCCACATTCTTTAACATATCTCAACAATTGAGAACTGATCTACATGTGCGATGTCTAGTGTAGAGTAAACAATTATACAAAAATATTTCGCCGCTTTTATTTTGGCAGATGTTACTTCTGTGCACTTCTGAGTTCTGAGCCATAAGATGAGCTATTTCTTCGTACGTTGTGGACGAAAGATAATTAATTTTACCGCTTCGTTTTACCCGGTTTTCCATGTTCCTTTAAGAATGGATCAAATTCGGTTAAAATTTCTACGGTCATTAAAAAGTTACCATTATGCCATGATCCTGCAACTTCATTAGAACCTCTTAACGGACCACGACTTGATAGCTTTTTGAGCATTGCGAACGCGTTGTAGAACTTGCATCCAATAATTTTGTTCTAGATCAATTTTTGCATTTAATAAATTAATCACATTCTTAGTTGAAATCCTTGCCCTCAGAGCAACCACAGATTTTTTGTGATTTATGGATCGTTCGTGTGCCGCCGCTATGTTTCGAGTATAGAGATAATAAATTTTGAGAATTTGATTGATTTAACCTCGATACTCTGTTTAGAGTGACGGACGGCTCTCGCCGCCGCAAAACAATTTCTGTTCTGAAAAATTTGTATATTTTTAAAATTTTTCGCACAAAAATTTGCCGCCTAAGAAAATTTGCCGCCGTAGGCTACAGCCTAGCTAGCCTATTTAGAAATCCGCCACTGAGAATGACATATGTTAGTTCTACCAACTTATATAAACAAAGAATATGATTTTTATACATTCGTAACCATAATGGCATAAACTTAATTGTTCATTATAATATATATCTGTACCTCAGAGGTAAACTATCGTAACTGATATTCGGAAAATTTTTAATTCTTTTTTTCGGAATCTTTTTAATTGCATTTTTGAGTGGCAAAGTGTACGATTTACACAGCTAGGTAGTGGAAACTAATTGTATATTAAAATGTATGTTAGAGGAAAATTCATTGTAACACAGTTTGCTATGTAATAATTTATAAGTGCTTCTCTGTAAAATTTTCCGAATATCAGTTACGATAGTTTACCTCTGAGGTACCGATATTATTTCAACAAAAACACATTTAAAACCAGGTGTCTATTGAAAGAGCACTTGATTATAGCAACATTGCAATTGTTTTTGACTTTCTCAATGCATAGTTTTGAATTATTGTCAAAAAAGTGCAACAAAAAGTTACCCCTCCTCCCCTAGGATATAGAGCTTAATTGACAGACAAATTTGGAAAAATTCATAGAGACAGGAAGTTTGATACACTGTGAATGAAAATTAAAGCAAAGCCTCAAACTCTGAATGAAAACTATTGCAAAGCCTCAAATAATTATATTTCTGTGTTTCTAAGAGATGAGAGTGGATAAGGGTGAAAGAAAGCTTTTTCCACCCAAACAAGTGGAGTGTCATTTGTAAGAGCACCTAATTTAAGAAATGTTGCATTTTTTTTTAGAATATTGCGTTATTGTCAAGTTTTTGAGTTATTGTCAAAAAAGTGCAATTTTCAGAACGTTCCCCCTACCTACGTTTCGACCCTGATTGACAGAAAAATTTGAAAAAATTCACAAAGACAGGAAGGAAGTTTGGTATATTTTGAACGAAAATTATAGCGAAGTCTCAAATAATTATATTTCTATGCTTTAAGGGATGGGATGGGGGTAAGGAGGGTAAAAAAACCTTTTTTGATCCGAACGAATGGGGTGTCATTTGAAAGAGTATACCTAGTTTAAGAAACATTTCAATTATATTTAGAATTTTTGAGTTATAATTTACAGTTTTTGAGTTATTGTAAAAAAGTGTTATTTTTCGTATATGTACGCCACTCCCCTAATTTCGACGCCAATTTATAGAAAAAATATTTCCAATTTAAGCCATTTACAAGCTGGTTGAATCTTTCTTTAGCTATGGATAATATTTAACCAGAAGTAACATTGTTTATGTCATTTTTGATCAATGTAGATGGGATTGTAATTTACTATTGAAGTTTACGATTAAACATTTATTTTGTTATGCGTCTATGATCTGGTAATATAAAGAGTTTACAACACAACATTATGCCAATTTTAGTTCGGTCTGAAAGACCCTCTCGACGTTTAAGGACCTACTGATTCTAAAAAAGCAAAAAAAAATGTATGTCTCTCTGCCGGTATGCATGTCTGTCACAACCTACGAAAACTAGAAAACCGCTGAACTGCTTTGAAATTTTTTTTTCTAAAAATAGGTTTACTCAATGGGAAGAGACGAAAGGACGATGTGTTCGATAACTGTACCGGAAGTGTGTCAAAAAAATCGTCAAATGTGTCAAAACAAGAAATTTGCATATATTTTGCTTAAAAACTTTCATTTTAAGTGATTACGTCGGGATTGATATGTGAGACCAAAATCTAGATTATTGCATTAGAAGTTTGTCAACAAAATGTTGTCAAGAGTGTCAAAAGAAAAATTTTTATTTATCCTTTTACACAATTTTTTGGAAAAAAATGAAATTAATTATTTGTTTGAAATGAAATTTTATTATTATTATTGAGAATTATGGCATTATAAGTTTGTCAAAAAAATGTTGTCAAGTGTTTCAAAAGAAAGATAAAAATAAACCCAATTTTTTGGAAAAAATAAAATTAATTATTAGTTTGAAATGAAATTTTATTATTATTATTGAGAATTATGGCATTATAAGTTTGTCAAAAAAATGTTGTCAAGTGTGTCAAAAGAAAGATTTTTATTTATTTTTTTACCCAATTTTTTGGAAAAAAAAAATTAATAATTTGTATGACATGAAATTTATTATTATTATAGAGAATTATGGCACGAAGCCGAGATTCACCAAAAAATGTCTCAAGAAACATCGCGTGTATACTAGCCAGTCCTGGCATAATGTGTTTCTACTTAAATATCCTGTATCTTTGCTAAGTTTGGGTTGGGCATCAACTGAAATATAGCCACTACATTTAAGTGTGTGTCTTGACTAAGTTCGGTTTGGGTATAGACTGACATATCGATACTAATCTTTAGTTTTGTGTTTCAACTATTTTTATATAAAGCTCTCTCTAGTCGTCGATAGATGGCATTTTGGAGGGTTGATGAACAAAAAGAAGAAGAAGAAATACGATTAAGAACAGCGTGCAAGATGGCAGATTAACTACAGCGGGCGAGATGGCAATTGCCGGCATGAATATTATTAAATGAAGATGATGCTGCTGTTCAAGATAATCTAATCGTTGATAGATGACGTTCGGAAAGCAGGATTGCGGGTAGTGTTCCTGATTTCTCGACTTTTAAATTTCTCGAGAAAGAAAACTAGAAATACATATTTCTCGAGAAATATATTTTCTTAGAATTCTTTGTTTAGAACATCAAATTGAAAACCAATGTATCTTCAAACTTATTTTTTAACTATGCATATTAAACGAAACAATTTTTTTAATTGTAAATAATAAATTTAATAATTCCGAACAACTTCCATTTACAGGGATTAAGCCCAAATTATTCGATTCAGTGATATTACAATATATTTGAAGATCCATAAATCTTTTGTTGTTGACGTCAGTCTATTCGTCTAGGGATATGCTAAACTTTTTGTTACTGTTTTTAAGAAATTAATTTTATTTAGCAACTAAAGCTTTTAGTTTCAAAAAACTTAATGATTAGTTCTTTTACATTTGAAGGATTTTTCGGAAAATTTTGTCGAATAAAGCTGTTTTTTGTAATTCTGTGGAAAGAAAACCCATCAACCGCCACTAATTGAGCAATTGCTTCACTCATCGACGGACACTGCCTTGACGTGAATTTATCGATGTTTTGCATACCACTGTTGATTTGCATATCACTGAATACTTCCTCCACCTGTGCCCGACTTTGGCTGTTTTCTTTTCAAAGAATGTATGGCATTGAAATGTCGATGAAGACCAGTAGTTGCAGATCCTTACATAATATCGTTTTACCACAAATATTGCAGTTTTAATGAATCCTTATTGTTTTTGGTAAAATGGTTCTAAACATCATCGTATTGATTTGGGTTGAAATTTAATGAAAATGGTTAAATTTTTTAAAACAATTTTACTTACTATATATATATGTTGTTTCTTGAAATTTTTTTGTTTCTGATTGTTTTGCATTTCATACAAAATGTCAAACTATTTAAAGTGCAATGGTGCACAAATCTACCTTACCGTAATTTTAGTTCTCTTTTGTTCCGAAAAGCGCAAAGATTTATATTTTTGATTGTTTTTAGTAAATTCGACGTTTAATTTTTTAAATAAAGGAAACATATTTTTCTCGAGAAAAATAATAATTTTCTCGAGAAATGCAGATTAGATTTTTGTTAAATTTCTCGAGAAATTCTCGAGAAATATTTCTCGAGAAGAAACACTAATTGCGGGTATTCAATTTCCAGTATGTAAATTATTAAATGCAGATGGCGTTGTAGTTCAAGATGGCTGACACGCTTGAAGTAATCTAGTTGTTAAGTTAAATGCAGATGACGTTACCGCTAAGTAGTGTATCACATAATTTGAATGTGATACAAGTATGAAATAGGAAATACAAGAGTTGTATCTAGAAAGTGATGTGGGTGTTTTATCAACAAAGAATCAAGATATTATTGTTCAAAGTGTGGGAAAAATGAGCCATTATAAAACTTGCTACATTGGAAAAAGCATACGTTCGTTTAATGTAGAATTGAAAGATCTTAAAAAGCAAAAATGTGAAGCTTATAAAAAAGCAATGTACTCCACTGATAGAACTAGTTGGAATTCATACAAGGCCAAGCGAAACAATTATAAAAATAAAATTAAAATGGCTAAGGTGTAATGAAGCGCTTCTTCACTGGCGAACCAATGAAGCGGCATAGCAGGCCGCGTACCTAGAGGAGGTTTAAATGGCCTTTTCGACTAGCTTTCAGCCTTCGTGGATTGAGAAATGATTCCTGCTACTTCAGCACAAATAAGGAAATGTACGCGAATTACATGATTTATACGGAAATGAGAAAAAAATAGACAAGTGAAAAAAGGAGACTCTGGAGACCCCTTTGGCGAAAGAACCGCGATCAGCACGTTCAATCCTGCATTTACTCACATGCTCTCTTACTCACACCCCTCATACACGCTCGCACCCTACCACACATGCACACTATCACCCATATCTACATCCATACCCACATTCAATCTCATACTCTCACAATCGCACCTCATATAAGCACGCATACACCTGAACACACGTAAAATAGTCTAGAGCTATTCAAAAAAAAGACAAAATGAGAATTTAAAAAAAGGGAAATAATATTAATTTAATACGCGGAATTTTTATTCCTAGCAATGGTTTCATGTGTATTGCCACCGAAAATAATGTCACAGGTTTTTTCTTTGTTTCTTTAAATAAATTGTTTTAATAAATATATTTCCTTGACCAGCAAAACCAAAATGATCAAATTCTTCCGCCAAGTTCGTGTATAATTGGTAAAAGATCATCACGTTTCGCCGCAACGGCACCATGCATCAAGCACAGAACCCGAACTGCAACCATCGTTTTAGTTATATGATCAGTTAACTCAACTACTTGACATAACACATGAAGTCCACCATCGTAACCATTAGATAGTTGTAAGCATCGAATATTTTGATAATGGGCGGCTGGAGCTTCTAACGCACTCCTAATGTTCATCGCAAAATTCGGCGTTCTCGTAATATTCAACCCAATGGCTGAGTCATAGAAAAAAAAAATAATTTTTCGTCGTGAAAACAATCACAAACTCCAATGAGTACCACCAGCACGATTTGATTCAATGTCATTTAATAATCCAAAATAAAATATAAATTCGCTTGAACTTGTATTCAACGTGATTAGGAAAACTTCAATAGTTCCGTTCCATTAATGAATTTAATACCTAGTGTTACTTTGGGTGACATGAACAAAACTTTGGTTTCACCTCCGTATCAAACTTCTTCACGATATTAAAAAAAAAACGATATTATCTGACCGCGTAACCACTATGGTCCTGAAAATAATCTCGTATCAGATGTGCGTAATAGAGATTCGAGGAGGTCCAAACAAATTAGAGCATTAAGGGCAGAAGGTGATGAAGACATTTTATTCGTACTTGTTTTATTTCAGGGTTAAGTTGATCACAACCCGAATTGATTTATTTTTATATATACACATTGGGAACCATTTTGGTAATGATAATAAACAAACTTGTTCGCTGCATATAAAAATATCGGCACACAAACAAAATAAAACCATGAGATTATAATTAATATAATTTGAACTAAAAATTTCAACATTTTGTCGGAATGTGACTGTAATATTTGCAAATAATTTTTACACTTTGGTAACCTATCACACTACCCATACCCAGTTATTGCATACCTGCACACGTACACGCATTCACACAACGATTCATATCTGCACACATACCCTCACATACACATATATAGAAAATGACTCACCTCATGATCTGTCCAAATCCCGTTTCTCCTAATCCAGCTTCATTTAATCCGTCATGCCCGTGACCTTAGCTACCAATCCAAGGAGTCATACAAATAGACAGGTCCTAGTGGCAGATATGGTAGATAACAACTGCCTCGGAGATGTACTGTTCGTTGCGCCGCACAAAGTGTTGATAAGTTGTTTGTCAGATATGAAAAATGTTGCACCACAAGAAACTAAGGCGATTGCTGTTCTTAAGTTGAATACTAGATAGAAGAATGTTGCACCCCACAGAGCTAAGGCGATTATGATAAGTAAATAATAGATATAACAATGTTGCGCCACAAGAAACTGAGGCGATAGCTGTTCTTAAGTTGAATAACAGATATGAAGAATGTTGCGCCACACAGAGCTGAGGCGATTATGATAAGTAAATAATAGATAATACACTGTTGCGCCACAAGAAACTGAGGCGATTGCTGTTCTTAAGTTGAATACCAGATATGAAGAATGTTGCGCCACACAGAGCTGAGGCGATTATGATAAGTAAATAATAGATATAACAATGTTGCGCCACATGAAACTGAGGCGATTGCTGTTCTTAAGTTGAATATCAGATATGAAAAAAAATGTTGCGCCATACAGAGCTCAGGCGATTACGATAAGTAAATAAAAAAAAATATTGCGCCACATGAAACTAAGGCGATTGTAGTTGTTAAGTGGATCGACAGATATGAAACAATTGTTGTGCCACATGAAACTAAGGCGATTAATATTTTAAACTACCTAGTCATTCACTCTTACTCAGGTCACAAACGTTAAATGAAGAGAAGACTTGAGCTAGCGTTCCCCTGATCAACGTTTGGAAGACAACAACACCTTTAAATGCAGTAATTTTGGTTTGTTTTCATTTTATTTATTTGGGTGTTTAACAATGAATATCTTTTAGTTCCACGAACAATCCCGGTTATAATCACTCAAAAACAGACTAATACCACTTCGTTTTAATTGTTTATTAACATATAACAATTGGCCTATAGTTACATACATCCGCATTCAACTAACAGTAGCTTAAGTTTGATCTTTTGTTTTATTTATTATTACTATTTGTTTTTACTTTTGGTTTTGATGAATTTAATTACTATTAACACACAATAATTTGCCTACGGTTTATACATCGGCACTAAACTAACAGTAGCTTAAGTTTTATCTTTTGTTTTATTTATTAGTACTATTTAATTTTGCTTTTGGTTTTGATTAATTTAATTTCTATTAACACCCAATAACTTGCCTACGGCTTATACAGCGGTACTACACTAACGGTAGCTTAAGTTTTATCTTTTGTTTTATTTATTAGTGCTATTTAATTTTACTTTTGGTTTTGATTAATTTAATTTCTATTAACACACAATAATTTGCCTACGGCTTATACATCGGTACTACACTAACGCTAGCTTAAGGTTTTCTATCTTTAGTTTTCTTAATTATTAATATTTTGATTGTTTTATTTAATTAAAGAGAGAAATATTTAAAATTTAATTGTAATTTACACTAATCATCACGATTATCTTAAGAATACCTCTCATAATTGTCTATCACCAATTACATACCAAAACAGTCGGGAAACAACATGTCAGCAAACAACTTGGAGGTCATCGTTGGTAATTAGACTACACTAACCAGTACGCGCTACATGAAAACCAGCTGGTATGAATTTCTAGACACTTTCTGTTACCCATATATGACAAAAACACTCTTTAATCAGACTGGTTATACTATATTTCGTTTACCCCTACTTGCAAGGTAAAATTTACATAACCTTTCTTGTATTTTATTGGGTTTCCAAAAGTTAAAAATATTGATCGAGATATTCTCTGATTTATTATTAATATTTTCTTCACTGTGTAAAATAATTCACCGTATATAAATGACCGCACCCAATCAAATAGTTCGTATTAAAAAAAAATGTTTGTTACCTTGTGAACCAGTTTGCATTAATTCCCGTAATCTTGATTTTATCCACCAAACTGGATTTACTGGTTATGGCTTTCCTTCCAGAAAACTATGCAGGGAATGTAGCGTGGTTATCGCGGCTTCCCGGAACTCGATTATATTTTCTAATTAGTCGCGGTTTCTCAGGCTTAAGTACAATGAAGCCAACCATCCATCTAGACCAAGCTTCTGACTTTTTAAATAAAATGAGCATACTAACAACACGAACAACTAAACATTTAATTTCTTTTTTGGTTGTATTTTATACAATATCCTTATGACGTTTCGTATTCTTTATATTCACTACGCGGGTGTTAATCTTAAGCTAATGAGGCAAAGGATTAGAACTCACTTTTCCAATAATCCGAATCAATGTTGAGCCGCGATGAAACGAATTATATCCGGATAAAACCACGGTGAAGTTAATTTCTTGCTCCGGTTTAGTCAGAATTAACCAAACAAAAATTGAAATTGATCGATTCGCTGACCACACTCCACGTAAACGTCAAAACTGCAACAAAAAAAATAATTGACTAAATCACAATCGGATAATAAATTTTAAGAGAGGGATTACACGATTTTTTCCTGCTATATATAGGTAAATAATAGCATCGATACCGCAGTTTCTTGTAGAGTTTGAGAATTATCGTTATTTTTTTGTCTCTTATTATATGGTAAGAAAAATTAAATCGAAAGTCGCGACTAATGAAAATTTGAGATATATGATAACGTAGTAAATCTATGAATCAAAGAACCATCCAACCGCGTCGTATTTACTTGGTTACAAAGGACGATTACATCCGAAATAAAGTGATAAGTGCCGGCAACGAACAAAAGAATATAATAGAGATCTAAAAAAAGCAAAAATGAAGATATAAATTATGTCAAATTCGGATTAGATGAGGAAATGATAAATCATGTATAAGTATAGCTATGAAACTAAACAGTCTGCTTAGAAATTTATTACAAAACTAACACGAAAAATCAATACATTGCCGGAAAATTATAACAGATCATAAGTTAACAAAGTTTAGTGAAAAGATGATACAATCAGCAAACTACTCAAAAACCTCTCCATTTAGCGTTTCGAAAAAATATTATTAAATCAAGAATTCATATTTCTTTCAAAATTCAAAATATATTGTAAAAATTAAATAAAATCAAACTTTTTTCAAAATTCTAAAAATATTCCAAAAATTATTACAAAATCAAAAATCAAAACTTTTTTCAAATATTCTAAAACTATTGCAAAAATTATAACAAACTTTTTCAAAATTCCAAAAATATTCTAAATATTAGAATAAAATCTTAGTATTTGAACTTTTTCTAAACTCAAATAATATACCAAAAATTCTTAAAAATTCAAACTTTTTCCAGAATTCTAAAAATATTGCAAAAATTATAACAATATCAAAAATTGAAACATTTTTTTTTAAATTCCAAAAATTATAATAAAATCAAATATTTAAAATTTTTCTATATTCTAAAAATATTCCAAAAATTCTTACAAAATCAAAAATTGAAACCTTTTTTGAAAAAAATTGAAAATTTAAAAATTCTATTTTATCAAAATTCTAAAAATATTGCAAAAATTATTAGAAAATCAAAAAATATAAAATTTTTTCAAAATTCCAAAATTATTTTAAAAACTATAACAAATTCAAAAGTTTCCATGTCCAATTTCATGTTCAATTACATTTACGTCATAAAAAGAGCTACATTTTTTTCCAAAAAATTGGCTAAAAAAATAAATGAAATCATTTTTTGACACACTTGACATTATTTTTTTGACAAACTTATAATTCCATAATTCTCTATAATAATAATAAAATTTCATGTCATACAAATAATTAATTTTACTTTTTTCCAAAAACTTGGGTAAACAACTAAATAAAAATCTTTCTTTTGACACACTTGACAACATTTTTTTGACAAACTTATAATGCCATAATTCTCTATAATAATAATAAAATTTCATGTCACACAAATAATTAATTTTATTTTTTTTCCAAAAAATTGGGTAAAAAAATAAATTAAAATCTTTCTTTTGACACACTTGACAACATTTTTTTGACAAACTTATAATGCCATAATTCTCTATAATAATAATAAAATTTCATGTCATACAAATAAATAATTTTATTTTTTTTTTTTTCAAAAAAATGGGTAAAAAAAAAATAAAAATCTTTCTTTTGACACACTTGACAACATTTTTTGACAAACTTATGATTCTTAATAATAGTAATAAAATTTCATGTCATACAAACTATTAATTTTATTTTTTTTCAACAAATGGGTAAAAAAATAAATCAAAATCTTTCTTTTGACACACTTGACAATTCTTTTAAAATAATAACAAAATATCATGTCATACAAATAATTAATTTTATTTTTTTCCAAAAAATTGGGTAAAAAATAAATAAAAATCTTTCTTTTGACACACTTGACAACATTTTCTTGACAAACTTCTAATGCAATAATTTAGTTTTTGATCTCATATACCAATCCCTACCATCAAGATTTCTCCAAATTCAATGTTCGTACTCGTAATCACTTAAAATGAACGTTTTTAAAGCCAAAAATATGAAAATTTGCTATTTTTGACACACATAATGATTTTTTTGACACACTTCCGGTACAGTTATCGAACACAGCGTCCTTTCGGACCTGACCCTTGTGTATACATATTTTTAGAAAAAAAATTTTTAGAAATCCCTCCAGCAGTTTTCTAGATTTCGTAGGTAATGACTGACAGCCGAACGGGCGGCAGACAAACAAACATTTTTTTTTTGCTTTTTTAGAATCAGTAGGTCCTAAAACGTCGAGAAATGCCATAAAAAGTGGGGGTAAGAATTTCACTTTTGGCTCATAAATGTAATACTTAGGTCTTTCAGACCGAAGTAATGCAAGTTTTTTCAAAACTCAAAAAATAAAAACATTACAAAATCAAAAATTGAAATTTTTTTCAAATCAAAAATTCGAAAAAAAGTAAAAGACTAATTCCAAAATTCTTAAAATATCGCAAAAATTATAACAAAACTAAATATACAAATTTTCTTCATAATTCCAAAAATATTCCAAAAATTATAACAAAACTTTCAAGTCCAATTTCATGCTCGATCACATTTCATGCCATAAAAATAATTAATTTCATTTTTTCACAAAAAATTGGGTAAAAAAATGAAAATTATTCTTTTGACACACTTGACAACAATTTTTGGACAAACTTATAACGCAATAATCTAGATTTTGGTCTCACATACCAATCCCGACCATCAAGATTTCTCCAAATTCAATGTTCCTGCTTGTAATCACTTAAAATGAACGTTTTTTAAGCCAAAATATGCCAATTTCCTTGTTTTGACACACTTGACGATTTTTTTGACACACCTCCGGGACAGATATCAACCACATCGTCCTATCGGCTCTTGCCATTGAATATACCTATTTTTGGAAACAAAAATTTTTGAAATTCCTCCAGCGGTTTTCTAGATTTCATCGGTTGTGACGGACGGCCGGCCGGCAGACAGGCCAACATTTTTTTTGGCTTTTTTAGAATCAGTAGGTCCTAAAACGTCGAGAAATGCCAAAAAAATAGGATTAAGAATTTCACTTTTGGCTCGAGAATGTAAAACTTAGGTCTTTCAGACCGAAGTAATTTTATGCCCGTGTACAAAACTTCGATGTCAACTAATTTTGCAATAATTTGATTCCTTTTCCATTTGTCTGGGGAAAAGACAAATGTTTTCGTCATAATTTACAAACCATTTAAAATTTTCTCTCTCCTTTCGGTATATGTGATTGAAATATGTATTACATTACTTTTTCTAGTTAATTTGAATCGTTTCTATCAGTTAATTTTTTTCGTAAAAAAATAATATAAAAATTCATTTTCTTGTGATAACAAGAAAATACATGGGCTATTACGTACATTTTTTTGTTGATTTTTAAATTTTTGATTTTTAAGAAATCTGAAATTTTGATATATTGTTGGTATTGACGAAAGGAAAAAAGTGATTTATGCTTTTATTTTTTGAGTACTCTGAATCGGAGCGTACATTTTGAGCGGTTGAATTTTGAGGCTTTTTCACGTAGTTTTGGTAATGGTGGCAATGTTTTGTGAATAGGTGCCACAAATTTCATCCGACTTACGTATATTTTTGCAAGTAAAAAGGAAAATAATTGAATAATTGAAATAAGTAAGTTTAAATTTAATAACTTTTCTCTTTTCCGCTAGGCGGCGCGTAAAACCTTGGTTTACTTCAAAGCTCATATCTCAAAAAGTCCCTTTTTTTTTGTTTTTCACAAATTTTAAAGTCAACATATGCAGCTATGAAATTAAGAAATAAAAAGTCAGCAATTCAATATGGATTTTTTCTTACGATTTTTTAAAGTTTGGTATATGAAAAATTCACATGTGTTTTTTTATTAAGTTAATAATCCTGTACTAAATGTGGATCTAATAAATTAAACATTTCATATTTTAGCACCTGCAATAAATTTGAACCATTTTCTGTGTATTTCTGATTGAGAAACAGGTTTTTATTCAGAATAAGAATTGGAGATCCCAATGATCGAAGATTTTGTTATAATTTCAACATCACCAACACTAACATTAGAAAAAAAGTTAAAAAAATATTTTTTCTATAAACATTATAATTTAATCAATATTATATAAATTAATACATTAAAAAATTAATTTATATAATTCTTTTTGCCTTTAATTTGAAATATTTATGATCATCAGAAAAAGAAAACATTTTGGCAATTATTTTATCGGGTGTAGAGTTATCCGGTAAAAAAACAGTGGAATCCTTGAGTTCCACTTATGGTTTTAAGGTCCGGAAACCGCATCGAAAGAAATTGCTCCTGTAATTCGATATCTCCTGAAGACACATATGAAAACTTCATAACGTGATTGGTTTTTTTCGACCAAATTTCCGCCCATTCAAATAATTCCCTTGCTGTTGATATTTTTTCTCCTTTAAGCGAAGCTCTCCGGGCTTCTCTTTTGAGTGTTCCTCCAATCCCATGGGATGGACCCTTTCCGTGGGCAGTTGCAAAGAAATGCCATTCTGCAGGTATTTTAAAATCATCAATATGTTTGCAGAGATTTATGAAATTCTTCTTAAAATATAAAATTTTTTTGATACTTGGATATATTTCTTGCTGTTTTTCAATGAATTCAATACACCTTTCCTGGTATTTATGAACTGCAACTCTGTTATGCATTAAATGATCAGATATAATGAAAAAAGATAAGACCTCTAGTTTATCATTACATGATTTGTGGTAAATCACGATTGGGTTGATTGTGGCTTGAACTTTATTGAACTTTGTAACGTCGACTATATTCGCAATAGTAATATTAAAACCAATTTTTATTCTCTTTTCCATCCATCAAAAATATTTACATATTCCATTTTCATTTTTTTACAATCATAACAGTTTTTTTAAATAACCGAACAGCCTCTAAATTCAAATATCACAAACAAATTAAATAAAAGAACGCACTCAGCGTTGCTTCATTTTTGTTTTTTTAAAGAAAAGATGAAATGTCATAAAAAAATCATATTTTCTCGATTTTTGTTCTATGTTGAAATTGAAAAACATATTAATTCATTCCGTTTTTGACTTTAAAAAGAAAAAGTGGCAGTCAATGTTTAAATTTTTAAATAAAAAGTAATTACAAAAATTAGTAATCATAAAAAAAAAATTGTAAAAAAATAAATAGTAAAAAGAAAAGTTAAAAATAAGATAATTGTATCTTCCGATAAATTAGGATTTATGATAAATCTTTTATATATACATATAATCAGTGAAAGATTGATTGCTAAAGACAGAAATTATAATTTGGTGGTTATTGTGATAAGAAATACAAATGAAAAATTAAAAAGATGAATTGTTTTTATTGTCAAAATGAGAAATATGGTTGGGGTAAATCACTGAGTCAGAAGAGTGCTTATTACTAGGGAAAGATTTTATGGAATTCCTTCTGAATATAATTACGAGATATCCCGTACTGATCACTGTATTGACCAGTGGGCTGGAAAATAGAAAAGATCTAGAAGCGTTGTACCAAAAATTTACATAGTAAAGAAGAACTGTAAACCAACTGATAGTTTGAACATCAAAAGAGAGGAAACATTTTAAGGCAATAGATGTGCAAATAATTGATCGAGGAAGTAGGCTGGATGAGGTTCAACCAACACTACACCATCACCAAGAATTAGAATTTTTAAGATAAGTGTTACTTTTATTATATTAATATTATTCAAATATTTTTAGATGTTAGACTAGAAAAACGAAAGAAATAGACAAGAGATTCCTAGGACAAAATCCGTGTGTAGTACGAATTCGTATCCCGTGCTAAATTTTTATTTTTCATTATAATTGTTAAATTTTGTTATAAAGGTCCAAGTTAATTCACGAAGTGAATTAACACCATAACAACTTTATTGTGCAGCTTCTATCTCATTCTGCGTTATCATTGAGTATCCTGGATACGTTGATTTGATCAAAATTTACGTGGTAGAATTGTCAACAAAAACACTTGTTTTGATTTAGAGCTGGCATCTTTAAATTCCTTTTTAAGGTTCATAAGCCATGATGTATATTCACATTCCTCGTTTGGTGATAACACTTTAACTGAATCTACTTGAAATATTCTTTGACTTGTTGCCGATGTGACACTTGCAATTTTTTTATAACTTCCTGTTGTAATATGTTTTTGTATGATAGGAGATTCGGTTAACCTTCCAAGAACATTGTTAATATATTCTAAAGTGTTATTAAGTAGTTCAAGAACTGGTGGAGATATAGTATCAACCGAAACTGGTGATGGATCTAAAGATGCTGAAGGTATTTGAATATTTTCGATCGTTGGAACATTTTCAACATCCTGATTTATAGAAATAACTTCACTATCGATAGTTTCCGAACATGAAAGCTGCTGTAGAAAATATTAGATGCATATGAATTTTTATTCATTTTAATAAAAAAATTAAATTTACCTTATTTTTATAGATATAAGTGCCACATGTTTCACATATAAACTGGTCGTCACGCAAAGTGAAATTTAGGGTCGCAGCTTTTTGAATAACAGCTGGTGTGACCAGTTTCACATTTTTTGATGTCCGCTTATGATTTTTGAGACCGTACAAGTTACAGCACAATTTGAAAGGCATTTCTATTATGTATTATCTTTTCTAAACGTTATGTCTTCTAAATATTTTTGAATATACTTGCTATAAGGCAATCACATCAATATATATACCTTTTAAATAGTTTTGACATAGGTAGAATCAGGTAAAATTAGGTAGGTACAATTTAATATATTTTGATTGGATGCAAGCATAATTTGTTCCAAAAACCGTTTGTAGGCGTCATTAGAAATTTTAAATGTTAAAATTATGAGTCTCTAATGAGATTTTAATTAGTAAAAAGGGGCTGAACATTTTTTAAAATGAATAAACATTTTACAGACCCTTTTAATAGTTTAAATTCCTTTATTTTACCACTTAACTTAAATTAATTTTTAATAAGTTTTTAACCATTTAACCGCACAGAAAATGGTTCAAATTTATTGCAGGTGCTAAAATATGAAATGTTTAATTTATTAGATCCACATTTAGTACAGGATTATTAACTTAATAAAAAAACACATGTGAATTTTTCATATACCAAACTTTAAAAAATCGTAAGAAAAAATCCATATTGAATTGCTGACTTTTTATTCCTCAATTTCATAGCTGCATATGTTTACTTTAAAATTTGTGAAAAACAAAAAAAAAAGGGACTTTTTGAGATATGAGCTTTGAAGTAAACTAAGGTTTTACGCGCCGCCTAGCGGAAAAGAGAAAAGTTATGAATTTTAAACTTACTTATTTCAATTATTCAATTATTTTCCATTTTACTTACAAAAATATACGTAAGTCGGATGAAATTTGTGGCACCTATTCACAAAACATTGCCACCATTACCAAAACTACGTGAAAAAGCCTCAAAATTCAACCGCGCATAACTCCGATTCAGAGTACTCAAAAAATAAAAGCATAAATCACTTTTTTCCTTTCGTCAATGTCAACAATATATCAAAATTTCAGATTTTTAAAAAATTGTTGTTTTTTTTCGATGTACGTTTTCAATATTATTTTCAGTATTATGCCCACATAATACTTTTATGGTGATTCAAATTTTCTGGCCTGCGAAATTTTTTGATTGTTCAAGTTCGAGCAGTCGGTTTTTAGTTTTGTTTGGGAGAAGTAGTTTGGTGCTCGGTAGTTATGGAGTCGTGGATTTGGTTGAGGAAAGATGAGTTAATCTGTACCTCGACTCGGTTTGATTTATGTTTGTGTTTAAATATTATTCTTTTGTTTTTTTTAGTTTAATGAATAAGTATTGAGATAATACAAATTTTTTATTATTAAATATCTCAATAAAAACATAAACAATTCAAATACATAATTTCAATACCGTTTAATTGAAATTGGTGTTATTTCTGATTAATAATTAATAAAAAAACAGGATAACGAATTAGTTTGTATTAGAAACAAAATTAATGATACATTTTATTGTTTTGGTTGTGATTTTGGTTTTTTTTTGTTAAGTTCAATGTGAAGACGTTCATATGTTTATAATTTTGTTTTAATTAAAATTAAATAACGAAAAAAAAAATCAAAGATTTCAAATAAAAAAATATGGAGGGGCTGAAATCTCACAGCTCTGCGATATCAAGACTTCGGTCTGGGTAAAGAATTTTGATACAGTTTTCGGCAAAAAACTTTTATGAAGACATGGTTTTTAGTTTTGGGCAGCGATATATATCAAACATAACTCATTGTTAAAGTACAAGTACTTTTTTATCTCTGTTTAGAAATTTATTACAAAACTAACACGAAACATCAATACGTTGCCGGAAAATTATAATCAAAATTCCAAAAATATTGTTAAATTAAATAAAATCAATCTTTTTTCAAAATTCCATAAATATTCCAAAAATTGGAATAAAATCAAATATTTAAACTTTTTCTAAATCCCAATAATATTCCAAAAATTCTTAAAAATTCAAACTTTTTCCAAAATTCTAAAAATATTGCAAAAATTATTACAAAATCAAACATTGAAATTTTTTTCAAAATTTCAAAAATTATAATAAAATCAAAGATTCAAAATTTTTCAAAATTCTAAAAATATTCCAAAAATTCTTACAAAATCAAAAAATGAAACTTTTTTAAAATTCTAAATATTTATATAAAATTCAAAAATTCTATTTTTTTCAAAAACCTAAAAATATTGCAAAAATTATAACAAAATCAAAAATTGAAACGTTTTTCAAAATTCCAAAAATATTCCAAAAATTAGAATAAAATCAAATATTTAAACTTTTTCTAAATTCCAATAATATTCCGAAAATTCTTCAAATTCAAACTTTTCCCAAAATTCTAAAAATATTGCAAAAATTATTACAAAATCAATAATTGCAAATTTTTTTTAAAATTCCAAAAATTATAATAAAATCAAAAATTAAAAATTTTTCAATATTCTAGAAATATTCCAAAAATTCTTACACAATCAAAAATTAAAACTTTTTCCAAAATTCTAAAAATATTGCAAAAATTATTACAAAATCAAAAATAACAAACTTTTTTCAAAATTCGAATATTTCAAAAACTATAATAAATTCAAAAATTTCCATGTCCAACTTCATTTTCAATTACATTTCATCATAAAAACAGCTACATTTTTTTTCCAAAAAATTGGCTAAATAAATAAATGAAATCATTTTTTGACACACTTGACATTATTTTTTTACAAACTTATAATGCCATAATTCTCTATAAGAATAATAAATTTTCATGTCATACAAACTATTAATTTTATTTTTTTCTAAAAAAATTGGGTAAAAAATAAATAAAAACCGTTCTTTTGTCACACTTGACAACATTTTTTTGACAAACTTATAATGCCATAATTCTCAATAATAATAATAAAATTCATTTCAAACAAACAATTTTATTTTTTTTTCCAAAAAATTGGGGTAAAAAATAAATAAAAATCTTTCTTTTGACACACTTGACAACATTTTTTTGACAAACTTATAAGGCAATAAGCTAGTTTTTCGTCTCACATACCAATCCCTACCATCAAGATTTATCCAAATTTAATGTTCCTACTCATAATCACTTAAAATGAACGTTTTTAAGCCAAAAATATGAAAATTTGCTATTTTTGACACACATAATGATTTTTTGACACACTTCCGGTACAGTTATCGAACACAGCGTCCTTTCGTACCTGTCCCTATACCTATTTTTAGAAGAAAAAAAAATTTTGAAATCTCTCCAACGCGTTTCCCTGCAGCTTAGGTAATGACGGACGGCCGGCCGACAGACAGACATACATTGTTTATTTTTTTGCTTTTTTAGAATCAGTTGGTCCTAAAACGTCGAGAAATGCCAAAAAAAGTGGGGGTAAGAATTTCACTGTTGGCTCATGAATGTAATACTTAGGTCTTTTAGACCGAAGTAATTGTTGATAATGTTGAAATAAATAATGTTTAATTTAAAGTTGAAAAAAATGCTACACGAAAACATGTTGATTTGTTGAAAATATGTCGTAAAAGTTTACTGTGAATTGATGAATTTACACTGACATTAACTATATAAATTTTTGAAATAAATAAATTTATTGTAATAAAAGTTATTGTGAGGTATTTTCCTATGATCTCTGTGATCATATACCTTCATCATTTGCGACCTATAGAGCAAAGCAGCAGCAGGACCATGCAGTGGCGTAGCTAGCATGGGTGGCACCCGGGCGGATATTGTGGTGTCACCCCAAAAATAAAAACTGTCAATAATAATAAAAAGCCCATAAACGTAATTTATAATTTTTTTTAATTAATACAAATGAGCATTATTATTAATTATTTACATTGGGTCGTTGTTGCCCACAAGTAATTTTTAATTAATTTTAATTTGCTGAAACTCCTCTCACACGAAACCACTGATACGCAAATATTTATAAATAACTTTAGTACGACCGTAAGATTTGGAAGAAATTCTGAAAAATCCCATTCTACGATGAATTTAAAAAAATCTAGGTACACCCAGTTAGAAATTGTAATATTAGCCGCTTTTAAATGCCTCCTCAACCTTGGTATCTCTATGAGGAGTTCTGTTGCCGATACCATAAAAACCGGTAAATTTTGATACAGATAATTTCAGCTCTTTTCTGTTCACCAAAAGTTAAGTGTTTGTCTGTACAACCTCGAACAATGAAGCTAAATCTTGAACTGACTTCAGTCTAGTACGGAGTTCAACACTGAATCGGTCAAGACATTCCAACATGTCCTTTTTAAGTTGAGCTCTCAGTGTCAGTCCAACATCAGGGACAAACTCAACTGCCATTCGTTTTCTACGTTTTTACGAATTTGGCTTTCCATTGGAATGTCATAGTCCTCCGATTTTTTCGCAGCAAGATCTATTGTCTCTTCTACAATGTGGCTTCGTTACGAATTGATTCTATTTTTGTAACTAATTGATCAATATTCAAGCCTTTGCTTTGCAATCCAATCTGAGCACAGATATTATTTCCATTACAATATCATTCCTAAACAAAAGATATCAAAGAAACGTATAATCACATGCTGCATGGATAAGGTTCTGTGCAGCGCTTCTAGTGTCTACATTTTCTTGTTGATCACTTAACTTCTCAATTACAGCCACAATCCCATCAAAATTTTCGGCCAATACTTTTGTTAAGAGTCGGCCAATGCGTTGTTAAGAGTCTTTTAACAGTTGCTTTGTTGTGTTTAACAAGCTCTTCCCAGCGGCTAGTCTAAGCAGAAAAACATGTAAAAATGGCTTCCACTGTTCCGATAAACGTTACACAAGCTACATTTTGTGCAAATGAGTGTTGGCCACATAAATTAATTGAATGATCTATGCAGCCGACAAAAATTGCTTTGTTATTTTTTGCTTTAATAATAGCTTGCACTCCTCCATGTATACTACTCATAACAGCTGCATTATCATAACCTTGGGAACGACAATTCATAACATCTATACCGTCATTTTCAAGATTTTTGCTCTGAAAAAACCATGTCCTATTTCCAATCGAAATGCAGTTGTCTCAACCTCACCGTGCGGGCAGATATGGCGAATCCAACTACGAGATTGATTCAACAACTAATTGTACAGTAACTTTATTCAACTACTGTTATATTCGATATAACACTTTATATGTTAAATAAACCTCATTCTGTTGTCAGGAAAATGTTACTGAGTACTAAGTAGTTGTCCCAATCACGGTGAAATTGTTTGTAAATATATTTTCTTTGCATGAATAATAAACTGCCAACTTCGAGATGAGGTTGTCATTAATTCAATTTTTTTTCAGTGTAAGAATTTCATCGCTTAAATCAGCGGCTTTTTTCCATGTAAAGGAAAAAATCCAAGGAATACTTCCTTGATTTCCACTTTTCTACCATCAATTTTCACATAACGAATCACTTCTGACATTTGATCAATATGTGAAGTGTCAGGTGTGCTATCAAACATAATTCCAAAATATTTAATCGATTTAATTTCGTTGACAAGCTTAAACTTTACGTGGTTCGCTAAAACATTTATGAACTTATTTTGTACATCTGGTGACAAATATGATACTTTTGGTGATTTACCATGCTCCAAATTCAAAATGTGTTCTTTAACACTACATCATACTTTGACAATAGATTGACTAGTTCTAAAAATTGCCTTTATTTGAAGAACTTTATCCTTCATCATGTTCACAAAATGCTAGGTTTTGTTTAGATAAAAACAAAGTTATATCCAATAATCTGGATAAAAGATGTTTCCACTTCTTCATTAACAATTAATTGCAATGCTGAGTCTCCTGTCGTTTTATGAAATTTTAACCTCATTTCCAAAGTTTTCTACTTTCCTAAATTCTCCAGATGTTCATTTGAAGTTTCATGGTCGGTTACTTTGGGATTTAGCTTTCACCACTTCTGAAATCCAGTCGTAGATTTTGTATTATTACTATTGGTGACAGCAAATATACGACAGCAGAAGCAGTACAGGTTATTATTTAAAGGAGAATGAACCATCCATGACCGCAGAATTTTTTCACCATAGGGCATCACTTTATAATACCATTCTTTAGAAAGATGACGAACATCACCTTTTATGTCTAACCCGTGTCTAGATACAGTAACAAACGACCCTTCTCTATTTTGAAAATGTTCGCTTCCTTTTTTTATGATTTCAATGTGAACATTATCAGAGACGAGTATATTCCAATGTGATACATCTCTTAAGTCCTGAAGTGATTCACCCATGCAAATACAGTCTTCAATAGTAGAAGCATTAGCAGCATTATCACTGTCATTTTCAGTATTTCTTTCTAATTCGTCTTCATCATAGGTTATCATTTTTAATTCTGTATTGTCGCTGTTACTTTCCGAAGATGAGCCAATATTCTCTGAAACATTCGTTGCATCAACGTGAGAATCAGTTTCTTTTGATGAACCTTGGATATCATCGGGTTTTGTAACATATTTATAGATGGATCCAGATATGCTCTAAACTGCATCTAATTCAGCCTGTTTGGTCTTTCTCTGCAGAACCCACTTTTTCTTTAAGAAGTATGAACTCCACGTGGCATATTTATTTTTTGGGATATTTGCTTGACGAAATCTAAAAAAATATTTTTAATTATAGTAGGTATATCAGTAAAGCATTTATTCTAAATATATTTGTAGGATACATGTATGTCTAGTTCAAAATAAGTACACTGTGTTAACGACTAAATACACCGCCAAGAAAAGTAATTTATTTAAATTTCCTTGTAACCACTTATATTAAATAATATTTGATAAAATGGAAGATACAAATCATATGCCTAATATTATAAGGAACTATTTAGAAAAATATAAGTATAACATCCTAAAAGATATTTTATATAAAGAATTGAAACCAAAATTAAATATCCAATTAGAAGCATGCTCAATAATTTACAAAATTAAATGTAATTTTTGTGAAAAATTTTACATCGGGAAAACCGGAAAATGTTTTAAAGACTGATTTAAGAAATACCTTCCTAAGAAGAAAAATAAACAACATTCAAAGTCTATTTTTGCAAACTATTTACATAGTTAATAACAATAGCTACACCACTTTTAAAAAAAATTTGAAGGCTTTACATTTATGTAGCCAAGGATCTCTAAAAGAATCACTTGATGAGTTTGAAATTTACAAGGAATGTAAAACCCAACAAAATGTAATTTTAAATGATAAACTTTCATTTAATTCAAATATATAAATATATAAAACTGAAAACAAACAGTATGAGTATGTATCTACCTATACAAATTTGCAAAACTGCAGTAATTTCATAGCTGCCATTTTATTCCACAGTAATTATTTTTGTGGCCATTGAAAAATGATCTATTCCAATTTATTCCCTGAGTTTCAAGATAAAGGAAAAAAAAATTATTTTGAGATCATTTACAAACACGGTGATTTGATTGTTTATTAGTTTCCTTAGGTGTTTGCAATTAATTTGTTTGAAATGTAAAACATATATTAGGTAGTAAAGTTAAGCTGAAATTTTAGAAATAATTTTGGAATAGAGACATTGTAGCTCAAGGGTGTCAACCTATCGACAAAGGGTGCCACATTATCGACGTTAACCACTTTTCCTATACATTATTCAGCATATGTGTTTTCAGACCTGGTCGTTAAAGAATTATTCTTGCATACTAAATAATATACCGTAAAAAAAGTCAATATGGTATCTATAGGAATATTCAAAGCTATTGAGTAATTGTGGTGATGGTATTCAATGCTCAACATGTTGATTCGATTAAAAAATAAAGAAATACACACATATTGTTAAAATTTTATTTACGTAATAACTCTAAAAATTTTAAAAAGTAGAATAGATCCTTTTTAAACCAATAGGACACATTTATAGGACACATTTATAAGTTATCACAATTTATAAATTAAAATTATATGGATAACCTCGTTAAAATGGTTTCTAAGTGATTTATCGTTGAAAAAATTCTGATGGTTTGTTTTTTACGGTCGGGTGTCACCCCCGTCACCCGGGGCGGACTCCCCCCCTAACTACGCCTCTGGGACCATGTAAAGACGAATGGATAACAATTCACACACTCCTCAAAGCAGCCGTAGAATATAGATGTTGTTTTTTTTTCGAGTCAATTTTTAAATATAAAATAGCTATATTTATCTACCTAGGGCGTTATGTAGGTTATTGCGCCCGGAAAGCGACGTTCAAAAATGCAAAAAATACAAATGTATCATAGTATGCCAAGAAAATAACTATTTTGAAGTTTAAAATAAATATTTGTTGTTTGTACGTTGCTATGTAAACAAATTCTCTTAAATTTTGTTATAATGTTTCCTCTAAGGAATTTTTCCGATGCGCGCAAAAACAAATTGGTGCGCTACTTTTTTCTCAAAAATAAATAAATGCGCGGATAAATCAAACATATATAAAATCAATTTATATAAATGTTTTGTTGTTTTTTATCAATTCGATTTTCTTTGGTATGTGTTAATAAAATTTATAAATACTTCTAACTACAACATACTTATAAATGACTAAATGAGGAATATTTTTCACAATTAATATATGAGCAATTTCACGAAGATTCAACATCGTTTTGACTTGACCCCTTTTAATTTTGATTATTTTTTGTTTATAGATAGTCTTTGATAAATAAAAAATACAAGTTCTCTTAGAATTTTTTTTTTCGATCAGGGGTCTTCACAGGGTGCCCCTCAATTTTTGTTATTTTGTGATGTGAGTGCATTTTGACGAGCGATTGTAGAAACACTACTCAATCGATTTTCATAAATGATATGTCGTTGAATAGGTATTAGAACAAAGTTTTTAAAAATGTACACTGTTAATTTTTTGAAATAATTTTTAACGGTGTAACATAAGAAAAAAATGGTGTAATTGAAAAAAAGATGGCATTTACTTTTTTTTTTTTTTTAAATTAAATTGAAGCTTATTTTATATCTAACAACTTGTGAAAGTTTAGGACTAGCATCATTTTTTGTTTTAGAGATAAAATTCGTTGTGCATATGACTGTCGGGAATCAGTTTTTTTTGTTCTGAAGAAAAATTATAAAAATGGCGATTTTTAGATTCAGATTTTTTTTTATGTTAAATATCAAATATTTTATTATTAAATGAACTTTTTAAAAAGCAATTTCAGTCAAGTTCAGCAAAATTTTGCGACATTTTGACTCGACCCTTTTTAATTTGGTCTATTTTGGTCTATATTCGGTTTATAGATAGCCTTTGATAAATGAAAAATACGGCTTCGAGTAGAATTTTTTTAAATATGCAACAGTGAGTGAAAGTAATAGGTGATTACAATTCGTTAAAAAAAAGTTTTTATATTTAACAAATATAATTTCATTCATTAATAATGGATCACTCACGTCACTCCGAAATTGATATTGAATATATGAATGAAATTATATTTGTTAAATATAAAAAATTATCATCCCAATACAAATTATATATTTAAACACTCATACATACGAGTACTTTTTTTTATTTTCTATTTTATAATTATCGTATTTTTTCGTATTTAAGTAAAAGTAAAATAGAAAATAAAGCAAAAGAAATATTTCTCTTTCAAATATAAATTCTCATTTTTTTATTTTGATTTGCTTTGTTTATTGTTTCATATAAGACAGAAAGAATGCAATGTATAATTTGTAAAATTTGTATATTGCTTAACCCTTCATCTCTGGTTGTACTTTTATTTGTATTATCAGTATTCTATATACAATTTGTGTGAATAGAGGTTATTTCTCTCTATATATGTTTCTCTATGGTTATACAAATAACAGTTTCAAGTGTGCTGTAAAAACTGCTTATCATTTAAAAGATTTTTAAAGAAAAAACTACTGAAATGACAGAAACAAAATCCGTACGCTTTTCCAATAAGTTAGAAGTGCATGTTATGTATGTATGGAATTTCGCCTACAGAGCTGCTCGAAAGGGAAGTTATGAAGAATATGCACGTGATAGAAATAGGTTTCAAAGGCGTATAAAAAATATTGAATCAATAATCTCAACAGTTTTAACACAAAATCACCGTGAAATTATTTTCAAAACTAGGTTCATGATGCATTTTGAAAATTAGAACGCACATATCCATTTAATTTATGTTGTAGAATAAATTATTTATATGCTTATAAATGTAAACCACTAACTTATTTGAAATAAGATCATTTACTTGTAAGATTCAAGGGAAATAAAAATTAAAAACTAAACAAAAATTAAATTAAAACTCGGGTAAAAATTGAAGATTTTCACTGCTCTTGTACAGTTTTTCAGTTTTCGTACTATCTTTCACCAGATTTATCATCAAACGGTAAACCAGTGTAGTGGAAAACCAATGAAAGCAATTTGAAAATGGATTAAAAACCAATATGACTGATTACAACGATCTGATCGCGAATTTTTCCTTTAAAAAAATACTTTAGCCAAAAGACTAAAAAAAAAAGGTGAACGACCCAAAAATAAACTCTTTGAGATTGTAAACATGATCAAACATGTTCAATGTAAGTAAAAGTGCGCAATCAACTAATAACAAACTTTTCCGAACACATTTTTGCATATATAAATTGTAATAGGCTCTTACATCCTTGTAAGTTAGCCTTTACCAGCTAAATATTGAGCGAATCAAAGGTGCTAACTCTTGCAATCTGCCCCTTTCTTCGCCATTCTTCTCCATTTGAATTTTTCGATGTCATCTTCCTCAAAATATTGCTGAACTAATCCAATTTGGTTGAAAAATAGATACTAGTCACGCCAAGCAAAGCAAATAAAATCTTTATCATTGATCAACAACAGTTGAGGTTTGAAAATTTCTGTATTGAAGCCAATTACAATAAAACATGATTTATTATCGTCTAAAAAATAAACATAAGATAGCAATAAATCTGGTTTACGCATTTCTAGCTTCTTAACTTTTTCCTTAACAAAACTCTCAATTTTTTACTGTGAAGAACTCAGTTGAAAAGACTTAATAAACTAAAATCAAATGAATTTAACAACACTTACTATTTGATCAACAGCATTGAACATTTATAAATAACCAACGTCGCGTGGAAGCTATTAGAACAACCAATAACTTTAATCAAAATGGAGCGCCAAGAAGTGATAAACGAATTACACAAACAAGCAAGAAAAAATTTCGAAATCGTGATTTCCTCAAACAATTTGTGAAATTTGACCAAACTAAAACAAATTTTGAAGATTGTATTCTTCTTTTCTTAATTGATTTATTGCTTTAATGTTATTTAAGCTTTTTGAAAACTTGATAAATTGGTGTTACGCTCAACCATCAATATCATTTGTTATTTGTACGTACACGAATATAATTGCTATGATTTCGAATAATAATTTAAAACTAGTGTTTCCAATTATCCGTGATTTTATCTATCCGGATATCGAATAGTATGTAAAGTAGTTATCCGGATATCCGGATAATAATCCGGATAATGCCTTTAATAAAAACAATAGTTTAAAAAGTCCAAGCGGCACGTATATCCGCTAGAAATAGGTAGATTTCGAGATCAGACAGTTTTGTGTGCCAGTAGAATCTGATGTATCAGATTAGTTTAAACAAAACAAACTAATTTCAAACAGATATCGAACAAATTTTAAAAAGAAAATTAGCTACCTACAAGCAAAATTATATCTATCCAATTTTGCAACAAACAAATATCAAATCTACCACAGAACATGTGTGTGATAATTTATGACACAAACCTGCTCTATATCATATGTCGTGCAATTACTGCAAAATATCAAAATAGTTTATTTCTAAGAAAAAAAAATTAATTTCTTCTATTCAAATCTTTTATTTTTTGACTGTTATAAGGTTGACATTGACTGTTATAAGGTTTTTGGAAATGGTAGTTGGGGATTGTTGCAAACTTTAACAAGTCAAAAACCTCTAACTGCAGAGGTTTATATTTATAAGAAACGGATTAAAATGTTTCCACAAATTCTAAATTTATGAAGATTTTAAAAATATTAGTATCCAAACGGCCGTTATAACGGATTAAAAAAAACACTTTTTTTTCTAGTATAAAGCCTATAGTTCCTTAACCATGCGTCAGATTTTTCTGATTTACGAACTTGTCCAAGATATTAATAAAACACACATGTTTAAGAGAGGTTTTTTGATCTGGCTCCACAAATGCAACCGTGAGAGCGCCGGTTGATTCAAACGCATTTTGTGTTTTACAAGCTTTTTTGTTGGAGCCGTTCACTCAGAAACCTCCAACTGCAGAGGTCTTTTTTTTTAAAGAAACTGATTGAAAAGGTTTCAAAGATTCTAAATTTATGAAGTTTTTAAAAATATTAGAATCCAAACGGCCGTTATAACGGATCTAAAAAACAGAGTTTTTTTCTTGTATAAAGCCTCTAGTTTCTTAACCATGTGTTGGATTGGGCTGATTTACGAACTTGTCCAAGATATTAACAAAACGCACATTTTTTGAAAAGGTTTTTTGATCTGGCCTTATAAATGCGACCGTGAGAGTGCCGGTTGTTTCAAAAAAAAAATTTTTTTTGCAAACTTTTTTGTTGGAGCCGCTCACTCAAGAACCTCTAACTGCAGAGGTCTAGTTTTAAAACAAATTGATAAAAAACATTCCAAAAATTCTAAATTTGTTAAATTTTTTGAAATATTAGTATCCAAACGGCCGTTATAACGGTTTTAAAAAATCAATTTTTTTCAGAAAAAAGCCTCTAGTTTCTTAACCACGTGTTGGATTTTGCTGATTCACGAACTTGTCCAAGATATTATTAAAACACACAAGTACAGAAAATTTTTTTGATCTATCTCAACAAATGCGACCGTGAGAGTGCCGGTCGTTTTCGTTATATCTCATATCGTTTATATATATATATATATATATATATATATATATATATATATATATATATATATATATATATATATATATATATATATATATATATATATATATATATATATATATATATATATATAAATTTTTTTTTTTTTTTGTTTTTTTGTCTCCGCTTATCATATAAAGTCGTTTGGCACAAAAATTTTTCCGAAATTCCGAGATGAAGCCCATTGCAATAGGTAGATTTTTATATGAAATCTACCTAAAAAATCAAAATCAATTTGAAAGCAATCAAAATTTATTTTCATCTGAAAAATAATATTTAAAAAATACAAGAGCGTTTAACATTGGAAACTGCAAACGATTTCTAGTTTTTATTAGCTTTTCTAGGGTAGGAATGAGTGTTTTACATGCGCTATAAATTAAATTCCTTGACTGGTAATGAATAATTATTTGAACGAATAACTTTACTATTTTCGATTGGTGAAATCGTATTTTTCAATTCCATGACTAATGTACATTCGGTGAGTTCGGTCGGATTTGGAGAATTTTCCTTTTCTTATCTTATTGATCCGCCATTATTAACTAAACATTTTCGGATGTTTTGGTATCCGGAAACAATCTTTTTATTAACTTTTTTGCATAAATGATAGCTGATGTTTTAGAAACATAGCTAAAATCGTTAAAAACATAGCTAAAATTACTCAAAATTGAACTGTTAATTATGACACGGAAAAATACTGTTTTTTGTTTGTAAATATAAAACTGTACTCTAATAGAATGGTCTCCAAATTCTAAATCGTGCTAAATTTAAAAATTTAGCATGATATTGTTCCAATTTATTTCTTCTAAATAATTATAAATTTGAACACCGGTGACAAAAATCATATAATTGTTATTGAGTTGTTTGCATTAAAAACTAGAAAATAATTTATAGTTTCAAACATCAAAGTGAATAAATAATTAAAATAAATAAATTTTCTCTAACGGAAGATGACCAAAAACTGATTTGATACACAATATTCAATAATATATTGTTCTGATATTTAATAATACAAAAACTTTAAATTTTATAATAGAATTTAAAATTCTTAACAATTTTGAAATTAAACTTGAAGTTAATGTTTAACTGTCAGCTCAAATAAGTCTACAATGCAAGTATTGGATTTAGTCAACTTGAAAGTGTGCTAAATCATTTTAGTATTGCGGAGACCATTTAGCATTCTATTGGAACCCAGTCTAAATTACACTTCTAAAAATTCAAATACAAAACAATTGCTGGAATGATAATTCTTAGATCAACAAAACGAAATCGTATATTATGAAAAAATTAGTAGTAGCTGATTAAAATTTTTAAAAAGGTAAATAGCGCGAACAATTTTTTTTGCTTTAATTTAGTTATCCGGATATTTTTTGTGAATTAACCGGATATCGGATAGCAAGATTTTTACGCATTATCCGGATAATTTCAATCCGGCTTAAACCGGATTGGAAACACTAATTTAAAACGAAATCTGGTGTTGGTAAATTTAATCTCCGAAATAATTTCGCAAGAATTTATTAGTGCACGTAAATTTGGTGTTTGCCTTCCAGCTAACTTAATACTGTGGACAACATTAAAAAAATATAACTTAGAATCTAAATTAGTTGTTGGACACCGTCAATACAATAAAAACAATGCTGTTATAAATATCGGCGTACACTTTTGGAATGAATTTAATAATAAGATAGTAGATCCAACACGAAAAATTACAGAATTTTACACTGGAGAAACTGAAAAAGGAATTTACACCTATTTGCCTAATCAACAGCAGCCGTCCAATATGGAGGACCAAATCATGCTTAAAATTTTCAACCAGTGTTTAGAAGACAATTCAAATATTTACTGTAATATTGCACCAAAATGTTTAAAAGAGCTAAAATATAAAATTGAGTGCAGAATAAAAGATGTGATTGGGAAAAATATATAAAAAACGACTTGATTCAAATAAAAATAAAAAATTTTAAATGCTTTAATAATAATAATTACGTGTTAGAGTTTTTATTTGTCCTAATCGGTTCGGCTGTCGTCGCCGTTGGTGTTGTTGTTGTAGCCGCAGCAGCTGCTGTTCCAGTCTGTGAATTTGCAGCTGCAACTGGGCGAAACTTGAATTTGAATGAATCGACGAAGAGCTTGGAGATGTGTGTTTTGCTGTAAACGGTATGAACAACAAATCGTTATCGTTTTCTTCACTCGAAGTTGCAAAATATAGTTGGTCCTCTTCTTTGCCATAATTTCCTTCTGGATTGTCTTCTTCATTATCGTTATGATATTCAGACTCTTCTGAATTCAGCAGATTGTTCAGTCAATGGCCAAGCCATTTTGTCACAAGCTATCATTTTGTCACCAAAAAACAATAAAAAATAAAAATAAAAAAAATTAAAATGAAAATGAAAATAAAAAACAAAACAAAAAAAAATACAAAAAAAAAAACGAAGAAAAAAAAAATTAAAAAAAAAATTGACAAAAAAAAAATGAGAAAAAAAAAATTAACAAAAAAAAAAAAACAAAAAAAAAAAAATATAAAAAAAAAAAATTAAACAAAAAAACCAACTTACAAAAAAAATTCAGATACTTCAGATACTTCAGAAAAAATTCCAGTCAAGCCAGCACTTTCAGCTAAGGCCAAACCATTTTGCCAAAGTTTGTCGCAATGCGTATCACAGTCTAAACGTCTCCAAAGATTTTAACAGACGTTTAGAATCATTTAAAACGCGACCAAAAACTATATTCACAAAAACCACTTTAATTGAGTGATGCAGGGTTTCTAATCCTACCAAGAAATGATGGCAAATCAAGTTTCTCTTGCTGTATTGTAGAAGAATGGGTTCAGACGAACAACCAATGGACGAAGATTTTTGATTTTAAATTATTTGTGGTGATGATTTTAACCAAATAAACATCTATAGTTGCAAAATTATCTACCTAAGCCTACCCAAGTAGCATTTTTGACATAAATTTTAAAATTATAACGGGCAAATATTGTATAATTCATCCATAGATATTGTTAATGTAGCAAATTTTTCAATTTAAAGGTATGGTTTGAAGTTTCTCAGAAAAGATGTGCGTGGAGACCCACCGCTCGGAAGGTTGAAATTTCGTAATGAGGAAATAAAAACATATTACATTCTTTTAAAAGTCATTAATTATTAGTGAACTCATACTGTTCATATTCTTTAAGACAAACTTTCTTAACATTGCTTACAATTCACAATTGATCTCTCTCTCTGGCGTTTACATCCCATGGAGGGATTTTGCCGTCTGTGCCACCAGCTTCCTATCATCTCGTTCCATGACCAGTTGACCCCAGTTTCGACATCCTATATCACGAAGGTCTTGGATGATGTCATCACGCCAGCGTTGTCTAGGTCTTCCTCTTCGACGAACACCAGCTGGTTGTTGTTGGGACGCTTTTTTTATCATTCTTTCTAATGGAGCCCTTTCTACATGACCAAACCATCTGATCCGGTTAGATTTAATGAATCCGATTACATCGCAGCCTCCAAGAAGCTGTCTGATTTCGTGATTCATTCGGATTCTATACTGATTTTCAGCAACTTTACATGGACCATAAATTGTTCGTATGACCTTCCTCTCGAATGTTGATAAAATTCTACAATCGGAGGAAGTCAGTGTCCAGCTTTCACTTCCAAATGTAAGCACAGGCCGGATTAATGCTTTGTAAAGTGTGAGTTTACACGACCGCGAAAGATGTTTTGATCGCAGAAGTTTTGAGTATGCGTAGAAAACTCTGTATGCGGCAGAGACACGGGCTTTGATATCTGCCTGCATGTCATTTGACGATGTTATTACAGACCCGAGGTATTTGAAGTTTTCCACGCGTTCCACTTCATAGTCGCCAGTATCCAGATTTCCAGGAGGTATGTTCTTAGATGTTGTTAACACTTTAGTTTTGCCGGTGTTGATGCATAATCCAAGCCGTTTAGCATTTCTTTCAAGCTGGGAGAGACTATCCTTAATATCGCTTGGCCTACGTCCGAGAAGCACAATATCATCTGCGTAGCCAAGAACTTGACTAGATTTGTTATATATGCAGTTTTGTGTCTCAATTCGGCTTTTTCTTATCGCGAACTCCAGCGCCAAATTAAATAGTACGGGCGCGAGTGCATCACCTTGTCGAACACCTGATGTTATATCGAAAGGATCAGAAACTGACCCTTCGATTACTATTCTACAATTTGATCCCGATGTTGTGAGTTTGCACAGAGAAACAAGTTTCTCTGGGATACCAAGGCATATGAGTGCGGACCAGAAGTTGTCGCGGGTTGTCACCGATGATAGATTCGGCGAACGGGATGAGTCGAGCAAGTACGACATTAGCTAGTATTTGTATGCAGTATTCAACAGTGCGATGCCACGATAATTTGCACACTTTAGACGGTCACCTTTCTTATGTAGCGGAACAATGAGAGCTGTTTTCCATTCAGCAGGTAGTTCTTCTTGGTCCCAGATTGCAAGAATCAGATCGTATATACGTGAGACCAGAGCTGCTTCTCCATTTTTCAGAAGTTCTGCGGGAATTCCATCGAAACCTGGTGATTTGCCATTTTTCAGTTTTTTAATGGCAGCTTCCACTTTTTCTATTGCTGGGTAAGGGACAAAAATCTCCTCAGTTGATGGAGCAATTGCTCGAATAGGATGAACTTCATTCGTCCTATTCAGTAGGTCTTGAAAGTGGGATCGCCACACTGCCAGCACATCACGTTCACTTGTTGTGAGCTCATTATTTTCATTTTTGATGGCTGTAGATCTTGGGTGGAAATTTTTTGTCAGATTCCGTGCATTGGCAAAGCACTCTTTTGAATTTCCGTTGGCCGCATGTTGGTTGATGTTTTCGATGCAGCTCTTCATGTGTTCGCGTTTCTTTTTACGTAGAAGTTTTGCTGAGGCTTTCCTGGAGCATAGATAATCAGCTTGGGAGCTTCGGGTGTCCCTTGTTAACCATTTTTCTCGCAGTTTTTGTTTATGTTCTACGGATTGGCGGCTCTCGTCGTCAAACCATTCGTTTTTTTTTTTTTTTTTTTTTTTTTATTCAAAGTTAGGCATGTTTAGTGTTAATTATAATAAATTATAAATTAACGTCTCTGAATATCCGAAGGTACCATACCAACTAGGGATAAGAATGGAATGTAAATTAAGATTCTCTGAGAAATTTATGAACGTTAACTTTAAAGCCTTGAGGATTAAATTCATCGGGGAAAACCCAGGAAGGTAAGGCATTCCAAAGATGAGAGACTCTGTTGAAAAAGTCACGTTGGAAGGCTACAGTTCTACATCTAATTATTTGAACTGTAAAGGGATGCGCTGCTACGTTTGCTCTGGTGTGACGCGAAAGGTTTGCTGATTTAGGTAAAATCGATTTGATCTCTTCAGAAGCTCGTTCATCCATAATATATTTATAAAATATAGTCAAATCAGCAACATTTCTTCTGTGCTGCAAGGAATCAAGACCGTTAGTAAGACTTGGGTTACCAATGAGTTTAATAGCTCTACGCTGTACAGAATCAAGGCAGTTGAGACTACTCAAGTAAGCTCCACCCCATATGTGAGAACAGTATTCCATGCAGGGACGTATAAAAGATTTATAAACTAAAAGAAGTTGTTCGCTATCGAAAAACTTACGACATCGCCCCAAAAATCCTAACTTTTGAACAGCATTCTTAGCCAGATTAAAAATATGAGAATTCCACTTCATATTATTTTCAATCTCAACTCCTAGAAGTCTGACAGACTCATTCTCTAAAAGATTTTTGGGGCCAAATGTTAATGGAAAAGGATTGGGTGTCGTTATCCTAGAAAAATGACAAACCTGTGTTTTGCTTGTATTGAATTCAACACTGTTAGCAATACCCCAATCCATAATTGTTTTAAGATCAGTGTTAAGGGAATCTATCAATTTTGACCTACACTCACTAAGCGCTAAGGGTGTATATAATTTTGGTGCTTCATGAGACGCATGAAGCGTGCTATCATCAGCAAAACTATGTATAGGATGAACCGTTGAGTCCAACAAATCATTAATATAGATAAGAAAAAGAGTTGGTGACAAAGCGGAACCCTGAGGAACTCCTGCATTAGTTGAAAAAGTATTCGATGATACACCGTCAACATTGACCCTCAAAAATTTTAGCAACTACCGATAAAATTGAAATGGGTCTGTAATTCGTAGGATCAGTCTTACTGCCCTTTTTTGAAACTGGCTGTACACTAGCCATTTTCCAAATTTCAGGAAAAATTCCTTTCTTATATGACAAATAGAAAATTTTAGTGAGGATTGGTGCTAGCTCCCTAGCAAATGTTTTAAGTATAATCGGAGGAATAAAATCAGGGCCTGTTGCCTTGTTAGTATTGATTTTTAAAAGCATTTTTAGAACAATGTTTTTCCGAAAAATTATCCGCCTCATTTTATAAGAAACTTTAGAAATAGGTTTAGGTTGGAAATTAGGTTCTTTTAAAGTAGAATTTAAAGAGAAATAATGCCCAAGCAAATTAGCTTTCTCTTTTGGATCAATGATAGGGATATCTCTATTAACAAGAGGCGGTAGGGAAGATTTACAAAAGTTGCTTTGGACAGCCTTTGCGGCTTTATAGAAATTGCGTGAACCAGTTGGATGTTCTGCGAATTTAGATGCTTTTTTCCTATGTTTCTCTTCATCTATTAACTTACGACATAAATTTCTCTCTTTACGGTACTGTCTAAGGTTTTCATCGGTTTTGTTTTGATTAAACTTTCGAAAAGCCTTTTTTTTAACTTTTATAGCTTTTTTGCATTTACTAGAAGACCATAGATCAGTTTTCGGAATGATCAATTTATTAGGAATAAATCTGTGCATACCATCAATTACAGTTTCAGAAAAATTTGATGCAGCTATGTCTGGGTCTTGGCCGGTAAGACAATAGCGTTTCCAAGGAAACGTTGTGTGATTTCGGTGGTCGTTTTCCGATTGTAGTTTGTGCTGCGGCTATAATGGTTGATTGAAGCGTTTGCCATTCTTCTTGTATGTTTAATGGCATCTCAGAAGAGATGTCATGCTCTTCTATGTTTTGTGTTATTATTTCCTGATATCTATTCAGTGTTTCCGGATGTTTAAATGCTTCGACATTCCAGCGCACGGTCTTTTTTGCTTGTCTGTTAAATGTAGATGATAATTTGCACTTGTACTTAAAGATGACAAGCATATGATCGGTGTCCATATCAGCACCTTTGTATGATCGAACGTCAGTTATACTTGTAGAGTGTCTCTTAGAGATCATGACGTGATCGATTTGATTTTCCGTTCTTCCGTCATTTGATTTCCAAGTTGCCTTGTGAATTCTCTTGTGAGGGAAGAAAGTGCTGGAAATTACTAGATCATACATCATAGCCAGCTCGGCTGCGCGAAAACCGTTATTGTTGCTGGTATGATGCAAGCTGTTAGGGCCAATATGTGTTTTAAGTTCTGCAATCCTACCGATTTGAGCATTAAAGTCACCTACCACGATTTTTATATCGTGCCGCGGGATGTTATTGATGACTTCTTCGAGTTCTAGAAAGAACAGATCTTTAATGTCATCTGCTTTATCTTCAGTAGGTGCATGAGCATTGACGATCGTTACATTGAATTTTTGCGTGTGGATTCTCAGTGTGCATAACCGCATATTAATTGGGCAGAAGTCAAACATGCTGATTGACGCGACGGTGTATAAGAAAGCCAACTCCAAATTTTCCTCCATTTTGATGACCGCAACAATACAGAGTGTATCCTTTCGCTGTTTCATGGATTCCACTGCCTGGCCATCTTAGTTCTTGGAATGCCACTATATCCAGTGTGTAGCTCTCGACTTGTTGAGTGAGTTTTAGGTGATCTCCTGGTCTTCTGAGGCTTAGCACGTTCCAGGTTCCCATTTTTAAATCGTAGTCCGGGTACAGTTTCCGAGGTCGTTCCAATAATGAATCCGAGATATTCCGAGGCCTGTGTACAGAATTCATGACAATAATTTTTTTACGGAAATGGGGTGTTAGCCCTTCGCCCAACCCAAATTTTCGTGAATGGGTTCGTTCTGCATCTTAAGGTCACCAGAAACAACCTTTTTACACGTTTATATAGCGAGCCGCTTGATCCAAGACAGACGCCCGCTGAAAACCGCCCCTTACATGGAGAACAGACTCACAATTGATCGCATCTTTTAATTATCATTTTCGAGTGAGGAAATATCCAAATCAACAACATTTACAATGGGCTTATGAAAACTAAAGTAAGATACGAAATGTTTGAGTTCTATTTTTTCAATATTTCTTGCAAAAAACTGCATTTTTTTCTCGTTTAAAATATTTCAACTTAAAATGATAAGAAAATGAGACTTCTATCAGGAGTCTTCTATCAAAATGTTAATGAAGCAACAAAAACTATAGAAGCAAAATACTCGATAATATGTTTTAAAAATATTTTTCTGAGCAATTATAGTATTTATAGGATTTATTATAGTATTTTTGGGGTTATTTTTGATTTTAAATTATATGTGGAGCTGATTTTAACCAAGTAAACATCTATAGTTTCAAAATTATCTACATAAGCCTACTCAAGCAGCATTTTTGACATAAATTTTAAAATAATCACAGTCAAATGTTGTATAGTTCTTCTATAGATATTGTTAATGTAGCAAAATTTTTCAATTGAAAAGTATGGTTTGAAGTTTCTCAGAAAAAATGGTTCAGATACCGGATTTTCATTTGTAAATTCCATATCATCTAGCAACTACATAGTTTAGTTCTGGTTTACTGTCTAGATCAACTATTCATTTTGTTAGAAAGGGAAAGCGCATAAACATTAAGGAATTCGTATGATAAATGTGGGGTACGTATGATAAATCTAGTATTTAAGAACGATACAAGGCTGAAATACTTTACATTAGTAAAAACAATATACATGGTAAGTTAAAATTGAAATTTTAATTTTATTTCGTTAATTGATTTATTTTTAGGGTTCCGTTTTTTATACGGAACACTATTGGTGAGAGTACAACGTGTTTTTCACATTATTTCGATTATCTTGTGAACCATTAATCCGATGAACTTAAAATTTGAGGTGCTTATAAAACTAACCTATCCACACAAGGTGGCGTGGCGGGTTAAAAAATAAATAAAGTTGTGTTCAAACAAACTTAAAACAAACTTAAGGAGGTACGATGTAAAGCCTTTGAAAACATACATTTTTTTAGCGAGACGAGTAGGGTATCATATGAAAGGGCTTCATTTCAGCATTTTTTAAAAATATATTTTGGAATTTTACACCTCACCATTTTTTGTATAATTTTGAAAAATGACGTTTTCGGGATGTTTTATTGCCCCGATTAACTCCGACCCTACTTCATCGAAAATCTTGAAATATATTTGGAATGATAGAAAATTGAGGAGGTTTTTAATGAAAAATATAGAAAAGTGGCAGACACTCATAACTATATTTATTAAAGGGGTGGGAATGTTAAGGGGTAAAAACCATCATTTAAAACCAGGTCATGTGGGGTGTCATTTGAAAGAGCACTTGATTTTAGAAATATTGCCATTTTTTTTAGAATTTTGCAATGCATGGTTTTTGAATTATTATCAATAAAGTGACACAAAAAGTTGGTCCCCCCCCTTGCATTTCGAGCCTAATTAACAGAAAAATTTGAAAAAATTCACAGAGACAGGAAGTTTGATAAACTCTGAACGAAAAATATAGCGAACCCTCAAATAATTATATTTTTGTGTTTTTAAGGGATTGGGGTGGGGAAGGGTGAAAAAAAACTTTTTTGACCCAAGCGAGTGGGGTGTCATTTGAAAGAGGACCGAATTTCAGACACTTTGCAATTTTTTTTAGAATTTTGTGGTACACAGTTTTTGAGTTATTCTAAAAAATGTGCAAATTCCAGACCGTCCCCCCCCCCCCTACGTTTCGACACTGATTGACAGAAAAAATTGAAAAAATTCATAGAGACAGGAAATTCGCTATATTTTGAACGAAAATTATAGCGAACTCTCAAATAATTATATTTCTGTGTATTTAGGGGATGGGTGTAAAGAGGGTAAAAAAAAACTTTTTTTGACCCAAGCGAGTGGGGTATCATTTGAAAGAGCACCAAATTTCCAAAACATTGCAGTTTTTTTTAGAATTTTCCGGTACACCGTTTTTGAGTTATTCTAAAAAATGTGCAAATTCAAGACCGTTCCCCCCCCTACGTTTCGACACTGATTGACAGAAAAAATTGAAAAAATTCATAGAGACAGGAAATTTGCTATATTTTGAACGAAAATTATAGCGAACTCTCAAATAATTATATTTCTGTGTGTTTAGGGGATGGGTGTAAAGAGGGTAAAAAAAAACTTTTTTGACCCAAGCGAGTGGGGTGTCATTTGAAAGAACACCAAATTTCCAAAACATTGCAATTTTTTTTAGAATTTTTCGGTACACCGTTTTTGAGTTATTCTAAAAAATGTGCAAGTTCCAGACCGTTCCCCCCCCCTACGTTTCGACACTGATTGACAGAAAAAATTGAAAAAATTCATAGAGACAGGAAATTTGCTATATTTTGAACGAAAATTATAGCGAACTCTCAAATAATTATATTTCTGTGTGTTTAGGGGACGGGTGTAAGGGGGGTAAAAAAAAACTTTTTTTGACCCAAGCGAGTGGGATATCATTTGAAAGAGCACCGAATTTCCAAAATATTGCAATTTTTTTTAGAATTTTGCGGTACACAGTTTTGGAGTTATTCTAAGAAATGTGCAAATTCCAGACCTCCCCCCCTACGTTTCGACACTGATTGACAGAAAAAATTGAAAAAAATTCATGGAGACAGGAAGTTTGCTATATTTTGAACGAAAATTATAGCGAACTCTCAAATAATTATATTTCTGTGTGTTTAGGGGATGGGTGTGGGGTGTGCAAAAAAACTTTTTTTGGAACCAAACTAGTGGGGTGTCATTTGAAAGAACACTTAATTTAAGAAACATTGCAAAATTTTTTAGAATTCTGCGATGCACAGTTTTTTAGTTATTGATGAAAAAAAGTGCTATTTTAAGTGTATGTATACCACCCTATATTTCGACGCTGATTTATAGAACAAATATTCCCAATTTAGACGTTAAAATACTGGTTAAATCTTTCTTTACCTAACATAAACAGCTATGGATAAGATTTAACCTCAAGTAACATTTTTGATCAATGTAGATGTGATAGACATTTACTATAGACGTTTACGATTAAACATTTATTCTGTTATGCGTCCATAGTCTGGCGATATAAAGACTTTACAACATAACTTTATGTCATTTATTTTTGATATTGTGTTCTTTTACATTCACGGAACCCTTGGCGAGCGAATTTTATTCGCACTTGTCCGACTTTTTATATTTAGATGTCTAGTTTGGTAGGAGTAAAAAAATATATATGTCCATATAATGTGAATCATCAAATAACCTACAGAAACTTCTTCCGGCACATTAACACTTGTAAAGACAAGCATCCGTCAGGAATACAGGTTATTATGTGTAAATATAATATTTACCACGTAATTCCAAAAAGAAGACTGTGAGGTAATTTGTTAACTTAATACTCAAATTAATAAATATTTTGATTTAACATTTTTTCTTCTATTTACAGATTCATCTTCTTAAATGCCCTGATCGGGTGGTTTGGAAAGAAGTATTTGATTCTTTCGAATCCACGCTTGATGCCTAGTGCAGCGAATGAAAAAAAAACTTAGGCACAGTTATTTTTAATAATCATAATAGAAAAAACTTTAATAATTAACTATAAAATAAAATAAAAGAAATAATAAATTTGAAAAAATATATAATGTTAGCAAAAATGATGTCTTTTTATTTATCAAACCCTTTGAAAAAGTCTCTTAAATATGGTTCAGAAACTGCATTTTCATTTTTAAATTCCATACCATTTAACAACTACATAGTTTAGTTCTTGTTTACTGTCTAGATCAACTATCCATTTGTTAGAAAGGGAAAGCGCATACACTTAAAGATAGCTAACTGTAAATCTTATACCTTACTGACTGTTTTAATCGCCATAAAAAATTAATTTGTTTTGGCCCGTCTGATTCTTATCATTTCTGTGTCCCAATTTACCCCAAAGCGCATTAAAAAGAAATGAATCCCTTCATGCTCAAAACTCCCTAATAAAGTTTTCCTGGAAGAGTGGAAGCATTTGACGGCCAATCACTTGCTTCTTGTTTTAACATTTTTCAACTTCATACAACAAAAAACAATGGTTTTATAGATATAGATCTTCGCAATCCATTTTTTCACTATCAAAATTAATCTAAAGAAAATTATCAAGAATGATTTTTTTACGCAAAAAAATTAGACCACACAGCGAGTTTGAAAAAAAGAAAAACGGTATAAATATAATTGCATAAAATCAATCTCAAATCATTTGGTCATTTTCTTTTTTAGAGTTTGAACTAAGAAAAATAGTATATAAATAACTGCATAAAATCAATCTCGAAATCATAATCAGAAAATACTAAGGTGAGCAACACATCACTTGAGAATTTATTTTGCAAAACATAACTAAAACCAAAATTCGTAATGGTAAGTAATCCTCACAAACTATACTAATTAATTTATTTTAATTGTTTTTTAATTTTCTAGGCTTCTTCTTTTATCGAATCGTTAAACAGTGTAGCACGGACTGTGCAAAACCAAATATTAAAGCCAGAAGAATTGAGGCTTAACATCGAGCGCGAGGTGACCAGCTACAAGCTGGTAGAGACGAAATTTGGGGACCGGGTTGTGTTGGTTATCAAAGATAGCGGGAATTTATATTTAACGCCAAGACTAACAAAATTATTTTTTGGACAAGAAGCCAACATCACAAATATGCTGTTCAAATTCATCGGTAGAGATGCTTCCAAATTGAACGCCCCATTATATGAGTTTCGTGTGAAACCAATGGCGTTATTAGTTGAAGACGAAACACAATTCGAGATGGATGGTCAACTGTTTTAATAAAAAAAATTAATGTATTTAAACAAATTTTAAAAAATTAATTAATAAATTAAAATTTTGTTTAAAGTTTTTACAAAACTATAACAAAAATTAAAAAAAAAAGATTTCATTTTTTATTTAAATAAGTTTTTTCCAAAATTATAGCAAGATTTTTCAATTGACAACTTATTTTAGGCAGCCGTCTAAAATTCCAAACAAAAAGTTTTTGTTTTCCAACACATCATAATTTTTGTTCAAATCACATCACAATATGTTCTAATTCTTCTGGTCGCTTTATACACAAATCTTATATAACAACCAGAAAACTAGAACAACACATGTGCCCCAATGAAAAAATCAAAATTTTACTTAATTATTTAACGTAAAAAGCCAAGCGCCGCGAATAATCAAGTTTTTATCAGCTTTCTACAACAAAAAAATCAATTGTTTTATAGAATCAAAACATCTGCGCGAGAAAATCAAATCTTACATAACAAACAGGATACAATTTTTTTTTTATCAACGTTTTTTTTTATTCACAACAAAAACAATTTTGTTACATACAAAAAAAATAAATCAAGAAATTCTTCAATTTTTTTTGTCAACGTAGCAAAAAAGAAAATAATATTTCATACATGCTTTTTCATATTTTGCTTTCAATCTCATTCTGTTTTTTAGATAGTGCGACGGAATCCATTTTTTTTTTTATTTCTTATTAGATAACATATTGCCATATTTTTTCTTATTAGATAACAAAAAAAATAATGAAAATCATTTTGCTTTAGTTTCTTTCAACAACATTCTAAATGCAATTGTTGTTGTAGTATTCAAAACATCTGTCTGTCGAAGTAAAAAAATATATTATATTAACTTTCGTTTTTCTCATCTTCTTTTTAAAACATTTGACGACCTCCCACGAACTTATAATCTATTACATTGAATAATCTATTTTAAAACAAAAAAGATACTGTTCATATATTCACTCCTGAAAAAAATCAATGCTTTTTTCCTTTTTTTTAATAATGCAATTTCGTATCATTTTTTCGAAAAACTCAAAATACACACGATTTTTATTGCTTTTTCATTCATGTAGCATATTACCATATTTTTTCTTGTTAGATAACAAAAAAAAATAATGAAAATCATTTTGCTTTAGTTTCTTTCAACAACATTCTAAATGCAATTGTTGTTGTTTTCAACACGAAGAAAATTAATTTTTTCTTATAAGATACAACAACAAAATATTTTAATCGTTTTCTCTAGTTTTCTTTCAAGCTCATTCTCTCAATGCAATTCAAAGTAACAAAAAATTATATTCAGTTTCGTACATTGAATAATCTATTTTAAAACATTTGACGACCTCCCACGAACTTATAATCTATTACATTGAATAATCTATTTTAAAACAAAAAGATACTGTTCATATATTCACTCCTGAAAAAAATCAATGCTTTTTTCCTTTTTTTCTTTCAATGTGAGATACTACCTCGTTTCGTATCTTTTTTTCGTGGAAATGTTCGATATTCCCCCAACACTACCTACAACATTTAAGATATTATTATTCATCGCTTATGCTCATCGTTACTATACTCGTTAATGAATTGTACAACATTTAAGATATTATTATTCATCGCTTATGCTCATCGTTACTATACTCGTTAATGAATTGTACAACATTTAAGATATTATTATTCATCGCTTATGCTCATCGGTACTATAATTGTTAATGAAGTGTACAACATTTAAGATATTATTACTCATCGCTAATAAAGTATTTTTTATAAAAAACGTCATTGTTATCGAAGCCATGGTGCGGATTTATCATCGCTATTATACAGTCCACTATTGCTCTTCGATACGGCCGCATCAAATAGTTATACAAAATTTAATTTTCTTCCCTTCCGGCCGACCTTTATTGTTTTTCCATAATTCATAAACGACATCTAAATCAATTTCGATTTCGGCACTAAGTTGTATTTTAATCCTCATTAAACAGTCTCTTTCACAATCAGCACTGTTAGCTTGAAAAGTTCCACATATTTCCACAATAAACCTAATTTTACTAAACTCATCACCATTAAGCCCGACGGATAGTATACTACTGAAATTTTTAGCAGTTTTTTCTTGTTGTTGTAGTTCTTGTAGTTTTTCGGCAATTAAGAACTTAAATATGCTGTTTTCTTTTAACACTTCATCTCTTACTTCATCATTCAGGGGATAAATTTCAGAATATTTTTGTCCAAAACTAAAAGTTGTTACGTTGGTTGCGATTGCATTGTAATCAAAGGCATACCAATCTTTCATCTCTTAGATGATGACATAGTTCGTTAATAAATGTAATAACATAAAAAGTGTTAACGCTTTGTTTTTTTTCTAATGATTTTGATAAAACATTTTCTGATTCTCGGCTCCAGAATGGACTTGAATTCTTCATTGACTCCATGGGCGATAGTTCACTTTTTTGTAGAAACTTGAAGAGCTGCCCTAGTACATCCAAAACATCATTCAAAACTTTTTTTCTGAAAAACTTCAAACCATACCTTTGAATTGAAAAAAAAATTCCAATTACTTCTTTACTTACTTGAGTTTAATTGATCTCAAAAATCTAAAATAAATTTAATTCCCTTAATGTAGTCTAATATTAATACATATAGAACTACAAATTGACCAAGTGTCAGCCATTGATTTCACATTGATTGGAAACAATCAATAATGACTATACAAACGTGACTTAGGATGTTAATTAAAATAGAAATGTTCCCCATTCTATGAATTCACACAAAGTATTGTCTAGAAATTTAATGCAAAAAATCCCATATAATGTAAAAAACATTTCCATAATATGGAGTCTAATGCCAGTAGAAAAATTCAACTTAAGTAAAATAAATAAGTGATGAAGAAGTTTCAACTTTGAAATTGTCATCGCCTCAACGGCGTAATCGATAGCGTGTCTGCCCAAGGATTCGAGCCGGGCACTGACGAGGGTAGGTTCGAATCCGATCCGAAACACGAAAAATGTGAATTGGAGTTTTTTTCTGACATACCTTTGAATTGAAAAAAAAATTCCAATTACTTCTTTACTTACTTGAGTTTAATTGATCTCAAAAATCTAAAATAAATTTAATTCCCTTAATGTAGTCTAATGTTAATACATATAGAACTACAAATTGACCAAGTGTCAGCCATTGATTTCACATTGATTGGAAACAATCTATAATGACTATACAAACGTGACTTAGGATGTTAATTAGAATAGAAATGTTCCCCATTCTATGAATTCACACAAAGTATTGTCTAGAAATTTAATGTAAAAAATCCCATATAATGTAAAAAACATTTCCATAATATGGAGTCTAATGACAGTGGAAAAATTCAACTTAAGTAAAATAAATAAGTGATGAAGAAGTTTCAACTTTGAAATTGTCATCGCCTCAACGGCGTAATCGATAGCGTGTCTGCCCAAGGATTCGAGCCGGGCACTGACGAGGGTAGGTTCGAATCCGATCCGAAACACGAAAAATCTGAATTGGAGTTTTTTTCTGAAAAACTTCAAACCATACCTTTGAATTGAAAAAAAAAAAAATTCGAATTACTTCTTTACTTACTTGAGTTTAATTGATCTCAAAAATCTAAAATCATTCAAAACTATTAATGCAAAATGATTGGTTTTGTTTTTCAAAGCACTTAAACAATATTTTGAGACAGGATTATTATTTTCTTGGTCTTACTTTACTTCGTCTTCAAAAAATTGAGTCAGAACCACATAACCAATTTCATACAATAGCAGCTATAGCAAGCTGTCGAGATACAACTACAAATCAAAACTATCAAACATTTGAAACTGAGTCTGGAGACGTTATAACGGTTCCTCTTGACAGTCCACCAAGAAAGAAAGAAAAGCATATAAATAGCGTGAAATTTACAACACTTACAAAACGAATTTTACGATCAGCTAAAGCGGGTGACAGTCAAACAAAAATTAATTTTCCGAATCGCCTAAGGCTTTTTTATTCGAATTTTGATTAATTTCAAATGTTTACTGCTAACTGATATTACTGTAACTTAGGTTTTAAAGATTTTTGGGATTTTTCGGTTCATAAATAAAAAAGTTATTATGTACGAAAAACTTTTTATATACATATGCATTATAAGTTTACATACAAGTAAAAAAACACGAAACAAATAAAATTTAAAACTTAACTTTATTTTCTTTTTTTTTATATTTCCAAATATAAATATTTTTAATTGTCCATACAATACAAATTTTATTCATATTGAATTACTTTAAGAACACCTTATATTCGTATGCGTAGAATTAGTAAAAATATTCTAATCAAATTTCAGTGTATTTACAAACGTGGATGGAATTTCATTTTAGTCTTCTTATGTCTTCGTACATGGAAGGTTTTCGATATTATTTTGATAGTATTTCGATTATTTTGTTATTTGATATTATTTCGATATTATTTTGATATTATTTCGATTATTATTTCGATATTATTTCGATATTATTTCGATATTATTTTGACTAGAAGGGCCCGGCGTGCTTCGCTACGCTTATAAATAAAGTTTTTGCGTAGACATTTTGTTTCCATGAATGGAAAATAATCAGAACTCTAGCTGATCAGTTCGGATATATGAAAAATTAGCGATCAAATAAGTTTTCAAGTAAGCTTATTTGATCTTTAACTTATTTGATCGCTAATTTTTCATATATCCGAACTGATCAGCTAGAGTTCTGATTATTTTTCATTCATATATTTAAAAAGAAAAATTAAAAATTATATGCTAGCATTTCTCATAACCACTTTTTGAAATCATTGCTTCTACGTCAACAAAATGTCTACGCAAAAACTTTATTTATAAGCGTAGCGAAGCACGCCGGGCCCTCCTAGTTTCTATAAAGCGGTTAAGGCTGTTCAAGGCAATTTTTGTAAGTCTTCTCTACTTCCCCTAATTGATAGAGATATGCCGGTCATTGACCCAAAAGAAAAACCAAACCTTCTGGGAAATTATTTCTGTAAAAATTCTACACTAAAAGAACCCAATTTCTTACCAAAGCCAATTCCTAGAGTTTCGCACAACATGATGCGCATAATTTTTCGTAAGAACATCATTCGAAAAATGCTTTTACAAATCAATACTAACAAAGCTTCTGGACCAGATCGTATTGCTCCAATTATTTTGCAAACCTTGACTAGGGAGTTAGCACCAATCCTCACTAAAAATTTTTATTTGTCATATAAGAAAGGAGTTTTTCCCGAAATTGGGAAAATAGCAAGCGTACAACTCGTTCAAAAAAATAGTAGTAAGACTGATCCAACAAATAACAGACCCATTTTAATTTTGTCGGTTGTTTCTAAAATTTTTGAGAAATACATTAATTTTGATATAATGAGCTTCTTAGAGTCTTCCAAACTACTAAATGAAAGACAATACGGGTTTCGAAAAGAAAGAGCAAAGGTAGATTTACTTTCCTTTGTCACTCATGTGTGGAACAAGTCGCTTGAAAATCATGGTGAGACTTTCGGTGTTGCTCTTGATATTTCTAAAGCGTTTAATAAAGTTTGGCACAACAATTTTATTTGCAAATTAAGATGTTATGGTTTGAATGAGCAACTTATATCTTGGATACAGAGCTTTATTTCTCAGCGGAAATTTCGGGTCAATGTTGATGGTGTTTCATCGGATGTCTTTTCAACTAATGCAGGAGTTCCTCAGGGTTCTGCTTTATCACCAACTCTCTTTCTTATTTATATTAACGATTTGTTGGATTCAACAATTAGTCCTATCCATAGTTTTGCTGATGATAGCACCCTTCATGCGTCTCGTGAAAACCCTAAATTATATTCACCTTTAGCGCTTAATACTGTGGATCAAATTTGATAGATTCATAAAACAATAACCTTAAAACTATTTTATATTGGGGGCTTGCTAATAATGTCAAATTCAATACGAGCAAAACACAGGCATGTCATTTTTCTAGATTATCCACCTCTAATCCGTTTCCATTAAAGTTCGACTCTAAAGATCTTGTAGAGAAAGTATCTGTTAGACTTCTAGGAGTTGAAGTTGAAAATAATCTGAAATGGAATTCTCACATTTATAACCTAGCTAAGAACGCTTTTCAAAAATTGGGCTTTTTGGGACGATGTCGTAAGTTTTTTAGTAACGAACAGTTTCTATTAATTTACAAATCATTTATACGTCCCTGCATGGAGCACTGTTCTCACATATGGGGTGGAGCTTATTATAGTAATTTGAAGTGCCTTGATTCTGTTCAGCGCAACGCTACTAAACTACTAATGAGCTTGATGCTTTACAGCACAGACGAAATGTTGATCTGACAATTTTTTACAAATACATTATGGATGATCGAACTTCTGCAAAGATATCGCGTTACACCAGAGCAAATGTTGTAGCCCATTCTTTTACGGTGCAGAACTGTTGCTTTTCAACGTGATTTTTTCAACAGAGTCTCTCATCTCTGGAACGCCTTACCTTCATGGGTTTTTCCTGATAACTTTAATCCTCAAAATTTTAAAGTTAACGTCCATAAATTTCTTAGAGAAACTTAATTTATTCAAACTTAATCCTAATTCCTAGTTGGCATGGTATCTTCGGATATTAAGAGACGTTGATTAATAATTTATTATAATTAACACTAAAGATGCCTAACTTACGGTGCATGCACAATGTATAAGGTTTTTCCTCATGAGATTTGAGCAACCTTTTATTATTATTTTTCAATAGAAATACAATGCTTTAAAATGTAGGTAGCTCAATTCTCTATTAATCATGAGGAAAAAGATACGAAATTTTTAACTTTTTCATTGAGGAAAAAGTATTTCAAAAACAATTTTTTTTTCTCAAAATAAATTTTCATACAAACTTGGATCTCATGAGTAAAAGTATTTTCATTGTGCATGCATTGTTAGAATAAAAAAAAAAAAAAATAAGGTATTACTATTTATTTATATTTATATGTTTAAGTTTTGTGTATAAAAATTTAATAATGTAATAGTTTTACCGTACGTCACGGAGGAGGATGAAACATGTATG
>OY856187.1:103873081-104070581 GCA_963693315.1 Diogma glabrata
CATCAGTGAGTAAAAGTAATAAATAAAACACAAAATATAGTCTGGAATAAGAAGAAAAACTTGTTCTAGGTCGAGTTGTGAAAACTTGACCATTTCAACTTTTCCTAAAACTTGACATAAAAAAGTATGGACAAAATAAAAAATATTACTTATTTCAGATTTTTTTTTAAATGCGTAGTTTGAGCATAGGGTGCACCCCACATAAACGAAAAATGAAAATTTTACGAATCCAATTGCGGCTATTCCGATTTAAACAAACTTTTTTTTGTTTGATAGGTGATTAGTTAATCTTTAGAAAATAATTAACTAAACGTTTTTTTTCATTAATTTTAAAATTAAAACATTTAAAAACTTTTTAAAAGATGGCGCTAGGGTCAAAGTTCAATTGCATTTTAACTGTTTTTTTAGATCATTCTCGATCGTTGGCAATTCTTTCGGCTTTTCGGCAATTCGGCTTTAACTTTTAAATTATTTAAATTTTTAAAATATTCTTATTATTTATTTTATTTACTTATTTTTGTATTTGTACTAAATATTGCTTGCAATCAATGTTATAAACAACTTGAAATACACAAACAAGAATAAGTTTCTAGTATTTTATTTGAAAATATATTGACGAGGATCCTAACAAAATATTTATATGAAGTATTATATGAAATCGTTCTAATATTTCTTTTACATTCAAGTATCCGGAATTTTCGATTATCCGGCACGTTTCGGAATTAGCATTTCGTATAATTGGGCTTTTGCTCTATGTCAAATTAAAAAGAAACGAGAAAACGTTTTCTTGAGATATATAATTTTAAAGACTTTAGTCTGACTAAAATTCTAATTATTCATCATTTTTTCGAACAATTTTTAGTAACAAAAAATTTTTATCGCTCAAGCTCGAAAAAATGATGAAAAATTAGAATTTTAATCGGACTAAAAATCTATAAAATTAAATATCTCAATAAAACGATAAATAGCGGTTTGTAAATTTGACGTATTTTAGAGTGAGGATAGAACTGATAGAAAAGTTTAAACTCAATTGAGAGTTGTAACCTAATTTTTGTTTTATATTTAGCGTTGACATTTTTTAGTAGTTTATCTAGTCGGCTAGCCCTGATGAGAAGGATAAACTTTTTTAAAGTTTAAAATTTTCTCATTGGTTCGAAGCTAGATCGGTCGAAAATTGTATGGATTGCAAAAAGTTTCATAATTTGCACCATAATTTTTTAGATTCAGTTCTTATATTATTCTTGATGGGAGATTTTCCATCGGGGTGATGTTATATCACAAATAATGTACTGAATTAAACTTTTATTTATTATAAAAATATATAAAAGAAATTTTATTCTGGTTGTTATATAATTTAAATTAAAACTGTAATTTATGTTAATAAATTATTGTAAAATAATTCCACAAAACAATCTTTAATAAGTATATAATATTCATTCGACGAGTTTCGGATGTTATACATTCATCTACGGGTACAAAGCATATATAACAAAAATATATAAAAATATAAAATATGTAATATATAACTAAAACGCGCTGTCATACTGGCAGATCGCAGAGAGACTTCTTTGTCCGAACTGTTGTTGCGGGACCCAGGTCTAGACCTAGGTCTTAAAAGGTATTTATGTGTTGTTGTGACACATATTCTAAACCCTATTACACAACACATTTTATTTAAAAAAAAAAAAAAAATATAACAATTATATATTTTTTGTACCCGTAGATGAATGCATAACATTCGAAACGCGTCGAATAAATCTACTTATTAAAGATAGTTTTGTGAAATTATTTTACAATAATTTATTAACATAAACTATTGTTTTAATTTAAATTTTTAAATCAACAAACTTTTTTTTTCATTTTTATTTTTTTAATTTAACTATTTTGATATAAAACGATAAATCTGCTTTCTCTATCCTAATGAAAAAAATGTATCCATTTACAGAATCTGAGATACTAAATTGTTGTGAAATGTTACTTGAAGCGTTGACAAGTGTGATAGCACAAACAATCAATCAAATAAGGGCGCATGGAAAAATGGATTGTTAGCAGTTTTTAAGATATATGGTATGTGATAAGTTTGATCCCACACCATGATATTGCTGTGAGATCTGTGGTAAACAAAAAAATTAAACATAACCTTTATTAACGAAATTACCAAAAAAGATGGCACAGACCTTCCAGGATTGTGGTAAAAAGTCTGTAGGAACGCATATGTCCACCAATTGATCGTGCATGCGAAATCACTTGTCGCTAGCTCGAATTGTGCAAGGGTTGACACAAATAAAACAAATAAAAATCAAAATAACTTCTAAAAAACGCATACTTATAATTTCAGCCAAATTCGAATTGGGGGTGTACTGCCTTGTCAGAACCCCCCTAAATTATATTTACGTTAGCACTTCATTTATATTCAAAACAACTCCATAAAAAAACCTAACTCACCTCACCCGTTGCCGTTCAACATTCTCACTATTTCCTTTTTAGAAACTTTTCACACCCCATCATAACCAAAGGTCAATTCTTGATATTATTATTAATAAACTAAAAAAAATTAAAAATAAACAGTAAAAAGTATATTTTTAAATATTGCATTTTAATTATTCTTTACCCAAACTTTTAAATTGAAATGAAAAAAAATTCGATCATGATCACATTTAATAAAACCTTTCGACTAAATATGATGTTTCACTATAAAAAACTATGATTATAGAATTTAACATTTTAATGTTTTATTTTTCAATTTCCTATTGACAAAAATAGTACTTACATAACCATTACAAAAAATATGTATTTTTATTTTGAATCTTTAATTAATTTAATAATTGTTTTACTCAATAACAACAAAAAAACAAACAACTCTCCGTCCTCAGAATCTCAACTTTTAAAAACCAATTACACTTCAAAACTAAATCTACTCTCACTACCGAATCTTACCGCCTCAAAAATCCCACTCTCATTCCATTGCCCAGTTAAAACAAAAAACTGCTTTAATAGTCCAAAAAAGATTGTCAGCACATTTGGTTTTCCAATCAAATTCCCTGTTTCGTATTTCTTCTCACTCAACTACTCAACTCAGTCAACTCACTCAACTTATTAAAATCGCTCAACTCACTCAGCTCACTCAACTCACTCAACTCACTCAACTCACTCAACTCACTCAACTCAATCAAATCACTCAACTCACTTAACTCGCTCAACTCACTCAACTCACTCAACTCACTCAACTCACTCAACTCACTCAACTCACTCAACTCACTCAACTCACTCAACTCACTCAACTCACTCAACTCACTCAACTCACTCAACTCACTCAACCCACTCAACTCATTCAACTCACTCAACTCACTCAACTCTCTCAACTCACTCAACCTACTCAACTCACTCAACTCACTCAACTCACTCAACTTACTCAACTCACTCAACTCGCTCAACTCACTCATCTCATTCAACTTACTCAACTCAAACAACTCACTCAACTACTCAAACAACCCAAACAACTCACTCTAGTTACTCAACTCACTCAACTCACTCAACTCACTCAACTCACTCAACTCACTCAACTCACTCAACTCACTCAACTCACTCAACTAACTCAACTCACTCAACTCACTTTAGTCACTCAACTGCCTTAACTCACTCAACTCACTCAATACACCCAACTCACTCAACTCAATCATCTCACACAACTCACTCACCTCACTCAAACTCATTCAACTCACTCAACTCCCTCAACTCACCCAACTCACTTAACTCACTTAACTCAATGAACTCACTCAACTCACTCAACTCACTCAACTCACTCAACTCACTCAACTCACTCAACTCACTCAACTCACTCAACTCACTCAACTCACTCAACTCACTCAACTCACTCAACTCACTCAGCTCATTAAGCTCACTCAACTCACACAATTCACTCAACTCACTCAACTCACTCAATTCACTCAACTCACTCAATTCACTCAACTCAGTCATCTCACTCTACTCACTCAACTCACTCTACTCACTCTAATCACTCTACTCACACTACTCACTTTACTCTCCCTACTCGTTTAACTCACTCAACTCACTCAACTCACTCAACTCACTCAACTCACTCAACTCACTCAACTCACTCAACTCACTCAACTCACTCAAATCACTCAACTCACTTAACTCGCTCAACTCACTCAACTCACTCAACTCACTCAACTCACTCAACTCACTCAACTCACTCAACTCACTCAACTCACTCAACTCACTCAACTCACTCAACTCACTCAACTCACTCAACTCACTCAACTCACTCAACTCACTCAACTCACTCAACCCACTCAACTCATTCAACCCACTCAACTCACTCAACTCTCTCAACTCACTCAACCTACTCAACTCACTCAACTCACTCAACTCACTCAACTTACTCAACTCACTCAACTCGCTCAACTCACTCATCTCATTCAACTTACTCAACTCAAACAACTCACTCAACTACTCAAACAACCCAAACAACTCACTCTAGTTACCCAACTCACTCAACTCACTCAACTCACTCAACTCACTCAACTCACTCAACTCACTCAACTCACTCAACTCACTCAACTCACTCAACTCACTCAACTCACTCAACTCACTCAACTAACTCAACTCACTCAACTCACTTTAGTCACTCAACTGCCTTAACTCACTCAACTCACTCAATACACCCAACTCACTCAACTCAATCATCTCACACAACTCACTCACCACACTCAAACTCATTCAACTCACTCAACTCCCTCAACTCACCCAACTCACTTAACTCACTTAACTCAATGAACTCACTCAACTCACTCAACTCACTCAACTCACTCAACTCACTCAACTCACTCAACTCGCTCAACTCACTCAACTCACTCAACTCACTCAACTCACTCAGCTCATTAAGCTCACTCAACTCACACAATTCACTCAACTCACTCAACTCACTCAACTCACTCAATTCACTCAACTCAGTCATCTCACTCTACTCACTCAACTCACTCTACTCACTCTACTCACTCTAATCACTCTACTCACACTACTCACTTTACTCTCCCTACTCGTTCTATTCACTCAACTCACACAACTCACTCAGCTTAATCAGCTTACTCAACTCACTCAACTCAAACAACTCGAACATCTCACTCTAGTCACTCAACTCACTCAATTCACTCAGCTCACTCAACTGACTCTAGTCACTCAACTCACTCAACACACTCAACTCACTCATCTCACACAACTCACTCATCTCACTCAACTCATTCAACTCACTCAACTCACTTAACTCAAATAACTCAATCAGCTCACTCAACTCACTCAACTCACTCAACTCACTCAACTCACTCAACTCACTCAACTCACTCAACTCACTCAACTCACTCAACTCACTCAACTCACTCAACTCACTCAACTTTCTCATCTCACTCAACTCATTAAACTCACTCAACTCACACAATTCACTCAACTCACTCAACTCACTCAATTCACTCAACTCACTTAATTCACTCAACTCACTCAAGTCACTCAACTCACTCTACTTACTCTACTCACTCTACTCACTCTACTCACTCAACTCACACAACTCATTCAACTCACACAACTCACTCAACTCACTCAACTAATTCAACTCCCTCAACTTAACCAACTCACTAAACTCACTAAACTGACTAAACTCACTCAACTAACTTAACTCACTCAACTCATTCAACTCACTGAACTCACTTAACTATCTCAGCTCACTCAGCTCACTCAACTTACTCAGCTCACTCAACTAATTCAAATCACCCAACTCACTCAACTCACTCAACTTACTCAACTGACTCAACTCACTCAACTCATTAAACTCACTCAACTCACTCAATAAACTCAACTCACTCAACTAGCTCAACTCAATTCACTCAACTTATTCAACTTACTCAACTGCGTAAAACGGTCTTTGCTAAGACAATTTTTTTAAAAAGAAATGTTTTAAGGTTTAGACTTGTAGGTTGTTATAAAAACATTATTGTAATTTGTTCGTTTACTCTGAATGACTGAATATTTCCATAAATTTTTCGGAAGCCAGTTTAAATTTAATCGATGACAAAAAATTCAAATTGCTTATATCAAAATGAAATAATGACCTATTATTAATTTTATTATTTATTTCATTATAATCCAAGCTCATAAAATTTATTATTTACTACAAAAAATCATGATATCAGTAACAAAACACATCAAAAATGTAAATTTTCGTTCGTGAAAAAGGTGCAGTTTAAAGTTTAATAGTCAAAACTATCTGTTCAGTACAAAAAGAAGTGATATTCAGTGTCAAGTAGAAACTAGTGTAAAACAAAACATTAACAAATAATTAGGTGTTCTACATGATTCGAAATACTTACTTTGTCACTCGGATTAGAGATAAGAAAAAAACAACTTCAACTAACTACGTATTAAAACAAAAGTTTCTAGTTAAAAGTTCCAAATAATAAATTTGATTTATTTATATACGATTAAAAATGTGGGATTCGATATTTGTACGATTGACTGAATCGAGAAAAGAGCGAAACAATCACGAAACCTCAGTGAGGACTAACAGATTATATAACTCTAAGTAACTTCAATCTTCAAACAAACAAACAAATCTTCAATCTACAAGCATGGTTTTACGCTGTGTGCCTCAAACGACAAAACAAACTAAACTAAATAAACTTTTTAAGCTTCTGCTATTGTTTCATAGGAGGTGAACGAAAAGTTTATTTACGACGTGACTTTTGGATCACTTTTCATTATATTGTTAATGGAGTTATGTACTAGTAGAACAAATTATCTCAAAAAAAATTCATTAATTTTATCAATTGTACTATTGATGTACTTCTCCGTTTATTGTAAAATACGTTTTTCATTTAATAAACGATATTTTAAAATCACAACAGCATATTTGTATTATAATAGATACAGCAATTTCATTATTATGGAATACATATTATTATTTAAAGAGATTCGTTTACATTTTAGTTCATGTGTATTGTTAAAACTATTTTTATATTGAACATATTTACTAAACTTTGACGTTTCCTTTAGTTTAGTCTAATCAAATTAACAATCACAGATAATGTCTTTTGTACTAATGGTATCTATGTATAAATTGCATCAACTAGTTTCCGTTTAGTTTAGTTAATCAATTTAGTCCTTTGATTATGTGTTCTTTCCAAAATTTTGTATATGAAATACCAGTTTAACCGACATAACATTTTAACTAATTCTCACAAGAAAAAAATGTTTTGGATAACAGTTTTTACATTAAACAATATTTTTAATTTTAATCTAATTTGCTTCTTTGGCCTCTTCACAACATATCTGTTTTTTTACCAGATATAAATGAACATTAATAACACTAGTTTACAAGAAAAATCTCCCGAAATAAAACCCAATTTTTCTTATAGATTTGGACCTCCTGAACACGAATATCATATTCATTTTTTTTTTGTTAGCTCTTGTTTTCGAGATATTCACGAAAAACCAAATTTTTTGGTGATCAAAAATGTTGTTTCGGTTTTTGGGTCTCATATTTTACAAAACAAACAAATTAAATATATTAATAAAACAAGTGCATAGTAAACATGCCAACAAACATTTTGAGTTATATTTTGTAAAAATCCGTTAAGGATTCTGGAAGTTACAGTCGAAAAAAGTTGAAAAAATACGAAAAATTCACGTTTTTTTTTTAAATTTTTCCATTTTCAACACCATAAATTTTGAACAAATAAAGACACTAATTTTTTTTAATTTCTTGGAGCCTATAGTAGTTTCAATTTTCTTTCTTTTAAGGTAAAAGATACGAATATTAGTGCAGTTTGCACCAAGTTATTCAAGTTTTTCCAAAAAAAGTCAAAACTCAAAATTTGGAAAAAATAGTTTTTTACTTCATTTATTGTGCCATAAATAATAATTTTGAATGTTCAGTTGTTCTCAAACATCAGTAACGAATTATTTTAAAATAGTAAAGTATAATTTCCATTTTTGTTTTCGAAGTTGGGGGAATTGCCTCGATATGAGACGTATATTGAAAAATATAAACAAAAGATAATGAATTGTGAGGAAACAAAACATCATAACATCAGAACTATTTAAGTTAGTTCAAGCACCATAAAGTTAAGCCCGTATTTATGTCTATTAATACCTGTAAGGTTTGTTTCTTTTCTGTTTTTGGTTTTTTGATAATGTAAATTTTTTTCTATCACCGCCCACCTTGTGTTACTCCTTACGTTTATGATCATTTTAAGTTTAATTTATTTAATTTAGCAATTACTTCTCCTTTTTAATAGTTTATCGGTTTTGCCAACTTTTGTTTAATTAGTTAATTTTTTTTAAGTAAATATTTGTCGTATGATTAGTTGCAAATATAATCTCTCTGAGGATAAATTTAATTCCAAACATTCAAGTGAAAATATTAATTAAAAACGAAAAAATATTACAAAAATAAATTTTAAATAGTGTATTATTTTTAAAAATCAATAAATCAATAGTGATAGGCAGCTATAAGCAAAGCAACATAAATTGTTAGTAAAGTGTAAGGTCAAGTTTATTTAAATGGCGTCGTCAAGAAGTTTCAAGTGTAAAAATTAGCCCAAATTCATTTTGTTTTATTTGTGGAAGTAACATAATACATACTGCTAAAAGAATCACCCCATTTATAAGAACTGCCTATCTTCATTACTAACTGATATTTTCCAACTCCTAAAATAAATCCGAGGTGGGAGGAGCTAGATCATGTCAAAAAACTTCACAAAAAAATCTCAATCTCGAGAAAAACCATATAAAAATAAAATACATCTTTTGTCCAAAAAAGACATTTCATAATCAACCAACTGATATTTGTCAACTCCTAAAATAATTTCGAGGTGTGAGGAGCTAGATCATGTTAAAAAACTTCACAAAAAAAATCTCAATTTCGAGAAAAATCATATGAAAATAAAAAACAACTTTTGTAAAAAAAAGACATTTCATAATCTATTAACTGATATTTTCCAACTCCTAAAATAAGTCCGAAGTGTAAGGAGCTAGATCATGTCAAAAAATTTCACAAAAAAAATCTCAATTTCGAGAAAAATCATATACAAATAAAACCCAACTTTTGTCAAAAAAATACATTTCATAATCAACTAACTGATATTTTCCAACTCTTAAAATAATCCCGAAGTAGGAGGAGCTAGATCTAATACGAAAACAACTTATATATAAATCAATTATGTTGCAGAGTTTAAATTATTCTTATAGTTAAATTTTTTTTCCAAATTTTGAGTTTTGACTTTCTTTGGGAAAGCTTGAATAACTTGGTGCAAACTGCACCAATATTCGTATCTTTTACCTTAAAAGAAAGAAAATTGAAACTCCTATAGGCTCCAAGAAATTAAAAAAAATTATTGTCTTTATTTGTTCAAAATTTATGGTGTTGAAAATGGAAAAATTTAAAAAAAACGTGAATTTTTCGTATTTTTTCAACTTTTTTCGACTGTAACTTCCAGAATCCTTAACGGATTTTTACAAAATATAACTCAAAATGTTTGTTGGCATGTTTACTATGCACTTGTTTTATTAATATATATAATTTGTTTGTTTTGTAAAATATGAGATCCAAAAACCGAAACAACATTTTTGATCACCGAAAAAATTGGTTTTTCGTGAATATCTCAAAAACAAGAGCTAACCAAAAAAAATGAATATGATATTCGTGTTCAGAAGGTCCAAATTCATAAGAAAAGTTGGGTTTTATTCAGGGAGACAAAAAAAGTTCAAAATTTGTAAACTAGTGTAATATAATAATTACTTCGGTTTCAAAAACCTTTGTATTACATTCTTGATCCAAAAGTGAAATTTTTACCCACACTTTTTTTTGGCATTTCTCACGTTTTAGGACTCATTAGTTGTAAAAGAGCACAAAAAATATATGTATCTCTGCCGGCTCGCCGTCACAACCGTCGTTACAGAGAAACCCGCTGTAGCGATTACAAAACTGTTGTTTCTAAAATAGGTTAACTTATTGAGACGAGCCGAATGGACGAAGTGCTCGATGTCTGTATACAGTGTGTCAAAAAAATCGTTAAGTGTGTCAAAACAAGAAAATTTGCATATTATTGTTTGCATAAAAAAGGTTCATTTTAAGTGATAACGATTACTAACATTGGATGTGGAGAAATCTTGATAGTCGATTGGTATGTGAGACCAGGAGCTTCATTATTGTATTATAAGTGTGTCAAAACATACCGTTAAGTGTGTCAAAAGAATGATTTTCATTTAGTTTTTAAACCAATTTTTTTGAGATACATAAAATAAGTACCATTTTCGATTAGAAACATTTGTCAAATAATATTAATTTATTTGTGTGAAATGAAATGTAATTGAATATGAAATAGGACAAGGAATATGATTCTATCTAGTAACCACATCTTTCGTTAGTTCATATGTCAATAGCAGGGACTGCAGTACAGTTGGAGAACAGTTGAAAAATATCAAGCTGTTGCAGATTAAAGTGATTTCAGACTTCCACGCCTTCTGTTCCACGACAACAGTTTGAAAATAAGCGTTTTTAAGAATTATAGTAAGAATTTTTGATTTTGTTATAATTTTTGAAATATTTTTGAAATTATGCAAAAAGTATGAATATTTGATTTTATTATAACTTTTGGAACATTTTTGGAATTTTGATAAAAGTTTGAATTTTTGATTGTGTTTTAATTTTTGCAATATTTTTAGAATTTTGGAAAAAGTTTAAATATTTCTTTTTTTTATAATTTTTGGAATATTTTTAAAATTTTGAAAAAAATCTCAATTTTTGTAACAGTTTTTGGAATAATATTGAATTTTTGATTTTATTATAATTTTTGAAATATTTTTGGAATTTTGAAAAAATTTTGAGTTTTTGATTTTGTTATACCTTTAACAATATTTTAAGAATTCTGAAAAAAGTTTGTATTTCTTTCTGATTTTATTATATTTTTTGCAATATTTTAAAAATTTTGAAATTTTTTAATTTTGATTTTGTTATAATTTTTGCAATTTTTTTAGAATTTAACGTTTCGTGTTAGTTTTATAATTAAGCAGAAATAAAATACTCGAACTTTTACAAAGAATTTTTTGTTTCATATACATCGCTGCTCAAAACTGAAAACAATGTTCTCATGAATGCCTTTTGCCGAAACTATATAAAAATTCTTAACCTCAACTGAAGTCTGGATATCTCAGAGCCTTGAGATTTCAGTTCCTCCATACTTTAGGTTGTGATGCCCTTAAGTATTGAAGAAATAGCTGTTTAGTTTTCCCAATCAACAACAACTGATCAATTTAATTCTGAAAAATTTAATTTTAAATCTTAGGATCAAATTTTAAAATTAGTTTGATATCAATTAATTAAAAGGAAGTTTATCCCTTAAATAACGACTACATTCAATCAAATGCTTTCTATATTTTGATGATCAATAACAACTTTTAATTGGTAACTTCAAAGCCGGTACAGTTTCTATCTCTATATGCATTCTAAAAGATAGCAGTCTCAGATAAGATATTTGGCTCACATCCCTAAGCAATGTACGTTTCAAAAACTTTATAAACCTTTAACAACCTTCACCGGTTTACCTTTCAAACTTTTCAAGAGACATAAATCCGATTTTATCGAATTCAAACATTTAGAATATTTAACAACCAATATCCGGCTTAACAGATTAATTTTCTCGTATGTAGATTAGAATGTCTGGTTTTGATTTTAAAATTGCAAAACTTACTTTTATTCATTGAGTTTTAATTTTGAAAATTCTGCAACGAATTTTTATAGGTTTTGTTTAGAACCAATTCAATTGTTTTAACTTCAACTTTACCTTGAGTTTAAAACACAAAACGGAACCAACACCTGTTTGTTTTCTTTATGTACTAAGTAAGTAAAGAACATCAACAGAATATAAATCAAAAATAAATCGTTAGATCATCGATCATATGGATAGTTAAAATTATCAGCCAAAAAGTCAATACTGAACTGAACTGATTGTGAAAACGGTTCAAAATAACAACGTTATACGTTTGTATATCAAATCAAAAACAATAAAACAAATTGATAGAGAATAGAAACATTTTCAATATTTATCGATTTATAAGTAAATTACATATCCAAACCGAAAATTATTAATTTCCCTGTAGACAAATATATAATTATGAATAACATATATTTCATGAACATCACTTTACTCTTGTCGATAAGAAATAATTCGTTTGTCAATAACTCAAAACCTTATAAATTCAATCTGATGTTACGAAGCCAAAATTACAAAATAAACATAAATTATTTGCTTCTAATTTATTTATATTTGTGATGGCTTGAAGTTCAAATAATTTTAAACCATAACTCTTATATGTGTACCAGGTAGGGTAAACAGATATGTATACATTATGTCAAAAAGAATATTTGAAAAAAAAAATAAATATGTATATACATATTAAATCGAACATATAGAATCATTAAATAATAGACAGTTTTGAATGAATAAATATTTATTTATTTAGTAAAAAAAAAATAAGTGAACATTGAAAAAATTCAAAAGCAAATGTCGATATTCTTATGAGCTTTTCGAGAACAACAACAAAATAAACAAAAACCCAAGTTGATTTGAAATATTTTCAATCAATTCAATTAAATTGTTTCCAAACGTCTCTTTATTTCCATGTCAAAGAATCACAGTAAATTTCTTTTTATCGCATCTTCACACTTAAATAATTTATTTGATTTCATATTTTCAGGGACTTACATCCAAATCAAAGATCATTACTTATAAATCAAAAAAGGTTTATATTTCTTTATTTGTTCTCTTCTTCAATTTTTTTTCTGTTTTCTAACCAACCTACACTGTAAATATAATGAGGGAACTACAGAAAAAAAACCAAAAAATTGAATGAAATAATTTTTTGAATGAGTTTCAAACAACAATCTTAGGAAAATCCTTTTATTTCACTTTATTTATTTTGTATTGAATTAACACCCTTTCATTATCAAATATAATGAAATAATAACAACAACCACTTGAGTCTAAGTAAAAGGAAAATAGAAAAGCTTTAGTGCTATAATACCACGCAAAGTGAAAGTATTTCCGTGACAATAATTTACAATCGAAGAATACGGAGTAACACCTGAAAATAAAAAGTATCTTTGTTTTACTATTTGTGAGAAGAAAATAATATGAATGAATGGGTGGGTGGCATAAGTTGATAAAAGTTACATTTAATATTTTTATTTTTGCATGAATAGGCATTTTCAAAAGGAAAATTGGGCTAAGGATTTTTAGTTTTTATGACTATGGCAAGGGAGAGAAAACGTAAGACATTTGAGTACAAATATTTTGAAAATATGTATCTGTAAGTAATATGCTGTTGGTTACAATCGGTTTCATAAAGAAATTAGATAAAGATCCTTATCTGCCCTAGGATAGTGAATTAAATATCATTGTAACAGTTATGAAAAATATGGCAGCAGTCTTTTCAATAGCTTTCAACAACTTCAAAAAAATTAAATACCTCACATCCAATTTTGTTTAACCTTGGGAATTGTTTTGCGTCGCATGTTAAAAGGAGGTGCTACATTACTGGATTATTTGCAACCTCCTTTTTGTTGTGTTTCGCCAATTTTTTAAACATTTGCTTTTAATTTATTATTTTATTATTGTTTCTTACACCTTATCATAAAAACTACATGTTGTGGTGCGACTTAGGTCTTAACTTAATAATACATTATGATGCAAGGACGTAAAGCTTTGGTTTTTGGACGTATGTGGAATCCAAAATGACTTACGTCCGTGTATCATATACTACAGTAAAACTCGTTTATAAAGTACGGTCAAGGAACCGATGTAAGCGTACGTTATACACCATGGTACGTTATATCCATAAAAATTAAAAAAGCATAAGCAAATTTGCCTGTTATTCTCATTATATCATTGTATTTCATAGTAATTTATTTACTACATGTTAATTGATATAAAAGCGATCATAAAAAATAGGAACATATATAGTGTATTGTTTTCGACTGTACCGAACAAATTTCAGTACAATTCCAACACCGAATTATTTTTTTTTGTGTTGAAATTCATTCCAAAAGAATCAAAATTCGATAATTCGGTGTTGGAACTTGTTCGGTATAGCCGAAAAGAATACACTAATAGTTTAAAAACAATTCACTATCATAAAATAGTTATGTTAAAGCTAATCAAACCGACGCTACATAAACATATGTACGTTAATATTTTCAAATGAGAGTGTCTGAATATGGGCCTACTCAGATTAAGCTGCGATGAACAATTTTTTTACTGAAAAATAATCAGTAATTTTCTGTTGTTTAAGGCAAAGTTGAATAATGTTTTCCACTTTAATTACAATTTGGTCGTCAATTTGCATTTGATTAAATTCGGGTTGCAAACCTGATCAGCAAGCGCGTACACAGTTGTGTAGTTTATTCAAAACTTACTCACCGACCGATACATTTCGGTATCCATCGATGGCTTTTCTTCTGCGTCTAAATTAATTAACGCTGATGTACCCCAAGGCTTAGTTTTGTCACAACTTTATTTTTAATTTATACGAAATGAAAATCACCAGTAACCCATTATATAAATTTACAGATGATAGTACACTGCACAAGTCGTTCGTTTTCCTATCTTTAAAAGGGAAAAGGCATGAACGAACAAAGCCCGCCCGGAGAGACGCTGCCATAAATGTAAATGATAGCCTGGCAAAAGTTTCCAATTGGGGTGACTGAAATATGTTCAATTTTAACTCCACCAAAACATGGCTATTGATTGTTGCCAGATCAACGACCGAGTTTGCCAAAGATATTTCGATTAGTGTGTGTGTGTGTGTGTGTGTGTGTGTGTGTGTGTGTGTGTGTGTGTGTGTGTGTGTGTGTGTGTGTGTGTGTGTGTGTGTGTGTGTGTGTGTGTGTGTGTGTGTGTGTGTGTGTGTGTGTGTGTGTGTGTGTGTGTGTGTGTGTGTGTGTGTGTGTGTGTGTGTGTGTGTGTGTGTGTGTGTGTGTGTGTGTGTGTGTGTGTGTGTGTGTGTGTGTGTGTGTGTGTGTGTGTGTGTGTGTGTGTGTGTGTGTGTGTGTGTGTGTGTGTGTGTGTGTGTGTGTGTGTGTGTGTGTGTGTGTGTGTGTGTGTGTGTGTGTGTGTGTGTGTGTGTGTGTGTGTGTGTGTGTGTGTGTGTGTGTGTGTGTGTGTGTGTGTGTGTGTGTGTGTGTGTGTGTGTGTGTGTGTGTGTGTGTGTGTGTGTGTGTGTGTGTGTGTGTGTGTGTGTGTGTGTGTGTGTGTGTGTGTGTGTGTGTGTGTGTGTGTGTGTGTTTTTTTTTTTTTTTTTTTTGTTTTTCGTAGGAAGATGAAACGTTTCAAAAATCCACCTGGAACCCGACTTTCCAGGCGACCGCGGGTTCTTACCGGGTAAAAACATCTCCCTTGCTCTTGTAGTCCTGTTGTATCCCTGCGGTACCACCAATTAAGGCATTCCTTCGCAGGGCAGGGGTTGAGTGTAGTACTCTCTCGGTTATTATGTGTTGTCGTGGTTTCGCTGTGTAGTGTGGAGCATGGCTGCTCTTCGTTCGTCTTGTCTCAGTCGTTTCATCATACTTGTGATGATCTCATTCGCTATGTCCCAGTTGTCTTTTGAGCTCAGCATAAATTGCATGAGGCTATGCGGAGTGATTGACTCTCCCATATGCTGCTCAATAAGTCTTCTCGAATGTGCAAACCTTCCGCATTCGATTAGCACGTGCTCAGCGTTCTCGGCCTTACCCTCACAGTAGAGACAGTATGGATCCGTTACGTGCTTATACTTGTATAAGTACTCACGGAAACATCCATGGACATCCATGGCCTGAGATCATTTGCGTCAAATGATGGTTGACATCACCGTGTTTTCTTGATGTCCATGTTTTTATGTCAGGGATCATCACAAAGGTCCATCGTCCGTTGGTGGAAGCTTCCCATTTCGCTTGCCATTCTATATGACTGTCCATGTTGAAATCTTCACGTGTTCGTCGGTCCCTATCATTTCGTGTTGCTATACGCAGAGCCGATACCTCTTTTGCTGCAATATCAATCGGCATCCTACTCGCAATAACATTTACAGCCTCGTCAGACACCGTGCGAAAAGCACAGCAAATGCGCAACGATGTCAGTCTGTAGGCCGTTTTGATAGGTCTAACATAAGATGGCGTTTCCACCGCTGAGGCCCATATGGGGGCCGCATACATCAATATTGATGTGGTAACGCTACCGAGAAGCTGTCTGATCGGTTGTCTAGGGCCGCCAATGTTTGGCATTAGCCTTGCAAGAGCAGCCCCCACTCGTTTGGCTTTGTCACCAGCGTACATCAAGTGGTCTCTAAAGTTGAGTCTGTGGTCTAGAACGACTCCAAGATACTTCAGGTGCTGGCCAGATTTTATGATCTGTCCACCAACCTGGATATCGATACTTTCCACCACTTTTCTGCTACTCATTAGTACGGCTTCCGTTTTGTGATCGGCCAACTCTAGTCCTTTGCTGTTCAGCCATGCTCTAACGCTGGTTATGGTCTGGTTACAGTTGCTCGTAATGTCCGTAAGGTTTTTGGCTACGACAACTATGGCAATGTCGTCTGCATAGCCGATAATCGTTGTTTGTGCCGGCACACGTACTCTGAGAACACCATCGTACATGATGTTCCACAGAAGGGGTCCAAGGACCGATCCTTGGGGTACTCCTCCTGTTATATTGTACTTCTTAGGACCTGTTTCGGTATCATAGACCAGAGTTCTTCCCGTGAAGTAGCTGGCTATTATACGTAGCAGGTAGTCAGGTACATGCAGTTCGTCTAGGGCTCTCATGATTTGGTTCCAGTTGGCAGAGTTAAAGGCGTTTTTAACATCCAGAGTGACAACAGCACAATACTGTTTATCACCTTCTAGCCATCTTTTACCACTCAAAGCTTTATGCGCTATCTCACATACTATTGCATCAACGGTAGAGCGCTTCTTTCTGAAACCAAACTGCCGGTCAGAAAGGCCCCACTCGCCTTCAGTATGTTGCTCAAGTCGAGTACCAATAATTCTCTCAAAGATCTTTCCAGTTGTGTCCAGCATGCACAGTGGGCGGTAGGACGAGGGTTCTTCTGGTGGCTTGTCACCTTTCGGTATAAGCACAAGGCGTTGGCGCTTCCATTCCTCAGGAAATATCCCTTCTTTTAGGCACGCAGTGTAGATATTTTCGAATACATTCGGCTTCTTCTTTATCGCTGTTTTTAAGACGATATTTGGGATGCCGTCTAGACCGGGCGTGCTATTAACGGATAATCTGAGCAACGCGTTTAGGACCTCTTCGGTGGTGACAGCCGAAATTGAATTTTCGTCAATTTGCAGCTCACGAGGTAGGGAGAAGTCAACGTGGTGTGGAAAAAGGCCGGACACAATTTCAGCCATTATATCTGGGCACACTGGTGCAGCTGATTGAACACCCTTGAGTTTAGTAAGCACAATTTTGTACGCACTTCCCCAGGGGTTATTCTGAACTTCATCTATAAGACACTGGAATGATCTGCTCTTACTATTAGCAATTGCTTTCCGCAATTCTTTCCGCTTTTCGCGAAAATCATTTTGGAACTGCTCATAGTGCTCATGATTTCTCCTTCGTGTACATTTCCTCCGGAGTTTGAGGCACTCTTTTCTCAGACGGGCAATGTTTTCGGTCCACCAGAAGACTGGGGACCGTCCATTACCGTTGCTTTTACGCGGCATAGATGCATCACAGGTGCTTTTAAGATATCTCGCAATAAATTCTGCTCCTATCTTGGCACCACTCTCCGGTATTGGCATGCATTCAACCATGTAGTCCAACATCTCCGTGTCCAACTCTTTGATTTTCCACCCATTTTGCTGCGCCTTCCGCTTGACTTGGCGCCTTTCAAACCGCTGTGGGGGTTGGGTTTCAAATATAATAGCACGATGATCACTATGCGTATACAGATCAGACACCCTCCATTGTGCTCCTCTCGAGAGTGTCCCACTTGCAAAAGTGATATCGATAATTGAACTTGCTTCTCCTTTATTATATGTCTCTGTGGTACCATGGTTGAGCAGTACCAGATCAAGTCTGGCAAATGCCTCAAGTAATGCCCTACCTCTAGGGTTAGTACGTTTACTTCCCCATTCAACGGCCCAAGCGTTAAAATCACCCGCAATTACGATGGGTGATTTACCTCTGACGTCTGTTACTAGTCGGTCAAGTGTCTCTTCGAATTCGTCCAGTGGGGTGCTAGGAGGAATGTAGCAGCTGTAGAAGTGGACACCTTTGATTTTGGCATAGACAAAACTCTCATGCTGACGACTAGATCTGCGTTCAAAAGGGAGAGCATTGCAGGTCCAGATAGCAGCTTTGCTCGTCCTGTCTTCAACCCAGTTCGCATCGCCAACAGGGGTTCGATATTGTTCGCAAATCAATGCCACGTCCACTTTCTGATCTCTAACGGTTTGTGTCAGTAGGTCCTGTGCCGCCTCGCAGTGGTTAAGATTTATCTGGATACACTTAACCATGACGGGCAGAAGTCGGCTTTAGCGCTCTTTTGTAGGCTGGACATCTACTGCCTCCTGTAGAATGCCCATTAGTCCCTGTGGTTCCCGGCAGGCAAAGAGCACATTTTGGGGGCTCTTTGCATCCTTTTGATTTATGTCCTGTTCCTCCGCATCTAAAACATATCCCCGTTCGATCCACATCACTTTTACATTGCCTTGCTACATGACCGTAATCAAGGCATCTGAAACAGCGTGTTGGAGTGATTCGCTCGCGCAGTCTGCATCTTACCCATCCTATTCGGATGTGTCCAGACGCAACGAGCGCATGCGCTGATCGTTCAGGGAGGCTGATTAGTGCCGTCTGAGTCCCGTCTCGTAATGTCCTTAACGATTTGATTGCATTTGTTTGGACAGACCCAATTGTAGGAAATTGTGCCTGGATTGCAATGCAAATATCTTCTCTCGTTGTGATCTCGTCTAAGTCGCGACACTCTATAAGAGTTTCTTGGCACACCGACCTAACACTCGCCGAGTCTCTGAGTGCTAGCTCTGCGTGCTCTTTAAGCTTTTGATTGTGTTCGCCTTTTTTAAGTTCAAGAAGCAGCTCGCCTTTAGCTGTCTTCCTAATCTTGGTGACACAATCCCCGAGCTCTTTTAGTTCCGGGTTCTCTTTCATTTCTTTGAGCATTTGCGCATAACTTTTTTCACCGGACCTAGATATTATTAAAGCATCCGACCGTGGTGCTCTTTTCGTAGGTTTGCGTGGTTCATTTCGCGTAGGCTCAACAGGACGCGTTTTTTTTCTCCTCTTTTTCCGTTTTCTCACGTGTTGCCACTCCGTTTCGGATGCTTCCACAGGGAGCGCGTTTTGATTCGAGGGCTCGACCTGCTGTTCATTTGACCTGATCACGCTCTGCTCGGATCTTGATCTTTGTTCTTTCAAGATCCTTCTTCCGGTTTTAGTTTTTTTCGGTGAGGGCAGCTGTCCTTTCATGTCCTCACCATTTCCACTTCGTCGTCTTTTTGATTTTTCATCGACGCTTGGTTTTAAGGTCGGTGAAGTTTGACACACTTTGTTCACTGGTGGCCTGACGCTTTGGACAACAGTGAGGTCATTCACAGCCGATTTGTGCAACTGTTCGATATCGTTCACAAGGTTCCTAAACGTTAGATTTATAGACCGTGTGCTCGACATCATTTTTTGCAGCTGCTCAATTTTACAGCTGACTACCAATAAGGTTTCTATGCCATTGCTATAGACACCCTGTGTACCTCCTACTGGTATCACCTGGTTTGTCGCTGGTTGTTTTGGTGTAACTGCCTTCATCGTGACGTTTGATGGTGATCCACTGACGTTTATTGTTTTCGTGTTACCTAGATCCGGGCGCTCGGTAGCATTTTGCGGTGCATTTCTCGCAGCAGATGGTACAGGAGGCACTTTTGGCACCATTTTATTGTTATTGGCTTGCAATCCAGCGGAAGTGCATGGACTGTCGCTCAAACTATTGCTTCGTTTTAATGGTGACCTAGCCATCTTACTGCTCCTGGCAAACACCTGCTCTGGCTTCTTCTTGTCACTTGTAGTACTAGCTGATACAGCGGCCAAGTTTGCCACCACTGTATCATTGCAGTCGCTGGATATCGACGACTGGGAGCCTGCTTGCTCACTCACTGCAGTCGCCGGTACTGGGGTACCTAATCCCTGCACCGTAAGTCTTGATCCTAAATGACCTTCCATGTTGTTTTATTTTCGGAGTTTTTCTTCTCTTAGCATTTTATACCTACTGCCAGGTGGAAATAACCAGCCGCTTCTAACATGAAGACAGACGCTGACCAGTGAGCCGCCCACTGTGGGACAGACGCTCGTGGATTTATGTTGCGCTCTTGGTCGGGGACTGCTTATTCGCGTATTCGCAGCTCACCTACATACATCATGTCAGTATGTAGGCCGTTCACTATCCGCCACCTGTGACCCCCACAGTAGCCTGAAGCTCAGCCCTGTGTGTGTGTGTGTGTGTGTGTGTGTGTGTGTGTGTGTGTGTGTGTGTGTGTGTGTGTGTGTGTGTGTGTGTGTGTGTGTGTGTGTGTGTGTGTGTGTGTGTGTGTGTGTGTGTGTGTGTGTGTGTGTGTGTGTGTGTGTGTGTGTGTGTGTGTGTGTGTGTGTGTGTGTGTGTGTGTGTGTGTGTGTGTGTGTGTGTGTGTGTGTGTGTGTGTGTGTGTGTGTGTGTGTGTGTGTGTGTGTGTGTGTGTGTGTGTGTGTGTGTGTGTGTGTGTGTGTGTGTGTGTGTGTGTGTGTGTGTGTGTGTGTGTGTGTGTGTGTGTGTGTGTGTGTGTGTGTGTGTGTGTGTGTGTGTGTGTGTGTGTGTGTGTGTGACAAACAAATAGACGAATGTGAAAAATTTTATTGGTCGTCAAAATTTCTATCGACTTACTCTAGAATGATCGTATAATGGCGATGGCAAAGAGCGCGCCATGAAAACTCAGTCCTCAATAAATGTAAAAAATATTTATCTCCATATTAATAACTCCACATTGTAAGTCCTACATTCGTCCTTGTATGGAGTATTGTTGTCAAGTTTGGGGTGCTGCATCTGTTTGCATCCTGACTCTTTTGAACTCTGTTTAAAAACGTGCTACACGAGTTTTATATTAATATATTGTGGTTCATGGGTTAATTCGCAAGTAAGAGTTGAGAAAATATTTGCTGATTTATCAGTTCGAATTCTTTAATGCTTTCATGTTTTATAAACATGCTAAAGGTGCGACACGGTCCCAAATCAAATTAAAATGCAAGTGATCACTTTGGGCAATAAATTAAAATGTTTGGCGGAAGTCGATCAAAAGAAATCTTTCTCAAGTTAGAGGTAATATTTGAAATGAACGACATCTAATACCGGGCATTCACATATAACAGAAACAGAATTTCACACAAATTTGACAGAAAAAAATTCTGTTTCTGTAAAATTTGTATGAAAATCTGTTTCTGTTTCTGTTGTATGTGGCTTCAAGCCTTAAGAGTGTTTTCGCTCTATCTTTAACGTTCGATACACTAGAGCCTTGGTTTTCAAACTTTTTGTAGTCGGGGAACACTAAACTCTGATATATTTTTAGGCGGAACATCAACTATACAGCATACACTTTACAACAGAGGGCGAGGGTGACTAACATTTTTGAAACCAAAAGTGCAATAAAAAACAGAATAATGTTTGCCAAAACACTCCATTATTTACTACGTTTTCATGCTTAGTTGAAAACGATTTGAAAACCAAATTCGAATAGAATCCACCATGAAAACATCAACAATTACAGTTTTGAATACTATTTATTTTTAAATACGATCTCGATCTTTTTTTGGGATCGTATCGGTATCCAAATATTCGAAAATCATGAAAACGGAAAACTGGATCGTGTCATACGCAGCAAAATGTTTATGTTTGTTTTTAATTACAAAACAACTAATTTCACATTGATTTATAAAATGTTTATTTCATTAACTTTATTAAAAGAAAAATACAATATCAAGCATAAAAAAATAAAATATTGAACACAATTAATGAAACACAATTAAACGCTTTTTGACATTTTGACAGTTTTTCAACACAGTTTTAAAAACGTTTTCAACCCGTTTTCAATCAAATCATGAAAACACTTTACAGTTTGAAAACGGGATGAGGATTTAATTCTTTTTCGATCTGCATGAAAACGTAGTAATTATAAAGCAAAAAGGAAACGGAATTGTGTCGCAGCGTGTGATTGGCAACCCCCTGCTTCCAAGTGCTACTTTTAGAAAATAATATGTTTATAAATAAAATATGTACCGATATCGATTGATGCAAATATATTTATTGAAAGCCCAATTAAAATTACAATACTTTTAAAAAAATCTCAAACTTAATGCGATCCATGAGCTTGATGATCTTTACAGATCTCAGCGATATCGGGGCGAATAAATGATGCCACACGCATTTCTTCTTCTAAATTCTCTAGTCTCTCACGTTTTTTTGTCTTTATATTGATCATAGTTGAAAATCCTGCTTCGCAAAGTTATGTCGTGGAAAATAACAATAATATGCTCAAGGATTTTTTGCTTATACTCATCTTTATACTCATCTTATATTCATCTTTAACAGAGATCCAAAAATTTTCAGGAGTGTTTTCATGGAACTGTAATTTTAATCCACGATCTGAAGAAAACAACGTCAATTCTTCTTCTTCATTTAAAGTAAAACTAGAAAATTCGGAAGAAGTAAACGGGTTTCTTATCCAATCATTTGTTCAATATCGTGCGAAACAAAAACTTCATACATTTTTTATTTATTTATGTGTAAAAGGAGAATTTTAATAACTGCAATAATATTTTATGTTTTCAGGAAGTAATTTTAACCCGAAAGATATTTTTATTCATACAAAGCCGAGAAACGTGTAAATTTTACTTACTTGTAAATTTTACATTGAATTGATTTTTATTTTCAAACAATTTTTAATTGAATTGATTGTACATTTGATTTTTTCGCGGAACAGTGGAAAGTGCATCGCGGAACACCAGTGTTCCGCGGAACACGCTTTGAGAACCACTGCACTAGAGTTTACAAAATCCTAAATTTGAACTTTATAATGTAGAATGTAGAGCAATATTTTTAAGAGGAACATTTTAAGAGCTTGTTATATTGATCCATTTTTAACGGCTTCCTCTACTTTGTGAAATTCTACACATCTAATTTTTTTACGTTTCAGTGAACAAACAAACTGCTTCAATTTCTAAGCGATTGCGCACAATCGAAGAAATTTTTCTACAATCCAAACATTACCTCTAACTTGAGAAAGACTTCTTTTGATCGACTTCCGCCAAACACTTTAATTTATTGGCCGAAATGATCACTTGCATTTTAATTTGATTTGGGGCCGTGTCGTACCCGTAGCATGTTTATAAAACATGAAAGCATTAAAGAATTCAAATTGATAAATTAGCAAATATTTTCTCAACACTTATTGCGAATTAACCCATGAACCACAACAAATTGATGAAAGGAAGCAGAAACATTTTGTAGAAAAATAATAAATATCGTAAAGCACCGAATAATTACGAATTTTAAATTTTTATGTTTATTTTGTATTCTTATTTTCTATTCGTACTTTATAAACTGGGCAAATTACACAGAAAAATAGTTCACGGGACTAAACATGTGTACGTTATAACCTTATAAGCCGAGGTACCTTATAAGAAGGATAATTCGTTAAAATTTTTATAAATGTAAGAAAAAAATTTGCTGTACTCTATAGACCAAGTGTACTTTATATATGGTGTACGCTAAAAGCGAGTTTTACTGTATTTTTAATTCGCCGCGAGCAAAATATTTAAAATAAACTGAATAGTCTAACTCAATTGGATTATGAAATTTTGAATTTAATGTTGCTTTGATAAAAATTTATATTTTTTATTGAATTCAAATAAATCAAACAAATACAAATGTTTTTTTGGATGTAACCATGACAAAAAAATATATGGTTAAAACATGAAACTTTAAGGCTGCAAATCACAGTTATAAAGTAACACTTTAATACGTAGGCGAATAAAAATGTATTTTTATTCGTCTACATATTAAAGTGTTACTTTGTTACTGTGATATGCGGCCTTAAAGTGTCACTTTTTAAACATATATTTTGTTGTTATAGTTAAGTTCAAAAAAGTAAAAAACATTTGTATATGTTTAAATTCCATAAAAATAGAAATTTTTATCAAAGCAAGCTTTCAATTCAAAATTTCATAATCCAATCAAAATTTGTTACTTTTTGTTGTCATAGTTATACGATTTGCTTAAAAAAAACAAATATTTTGGTCAAAGGTTACTTGTTCAACATATTTTTATTTCAAAATTTATAAAATTTTTAATTTTGATTTAGTTTAAACAATTTTTTTAAATATTTTGCGTGCGGCGAATAAAAAATATATGTTTTTGTAACACATATTATAATTTCTCCAACACAACACATCTAAGTTGTGTTCACTAGCAGAAACCTCTAAGATATCGTTTTGGCCAGTGATATGTCACTAGAATTACTACCTAGTTGTACGTGATTTCTCACTTCAACTCTTAAGTTAAATTTGTATGTTAGGATACAACTGCGTCAAGCAATAGTTTCGCGTTGAATTTATTAAAGAAAATAGTTGGACAATAAAAACTTTTGATTAAATTATATCTTTCAATCCTGTTTAGTTATCATTGACTACGATTACTGTTAGATAATTTAACGAACATTTTAATTATTTACGAGGGTTTAGTTACAAACAGAGCATGGGAATGCCCTGCAAGTGCACATAGCTGGCCATATAAATTAGATCAAATAAATGGAAGAAATTGGAGATAAGTTCTAATAAAACAAATATTTTAGTTGTTAAAATGTTTGCACCTACATTCCTAAAAAAATACGCTTACTCCTGTTTCTGCTATTGGTATATGAGTTAACACGAGATCTCATATAGCACTAATAAAAACAGTGAGATATACTAGAGATATTGATACTAGTCAAGATGATATCTTAGAGGTGCTGACGCATGAATTCTATTTAGTCAATGGTACCACCCTCATTCTAAGTTATGAAATATTTCCTGATGATGACAAACTCTTACTCTCTCGAAGAAATTAAATTCAATATATCTCTATTTGTCGTATAACTCTATTTGTGGGTTATATAAAAATTTAAAATTTATCATTTTAATATTTGTAAAATTATGTAATTTAAAAAAAAACTACATCATCCGTCCATTCTATTAAGTGTAAGTTTACTCATTAACTATTTTGTTTATTATTATTGACATTATTTCACTTTTTTTTCGCCAACAGAAGTGTTGCCCGACGTTATTAAGACTTATAAATTGATTCCCCATTTATGTTAATATTTCAGACTTTAAGACGGATACTGATTGTATTGTAGGTCACAAGATGGCATTGTTTTGTAATCGTACAGACTAATATAAATGAAGTTCTAAGTCATACGATTAAAATTATTTTGAAAGAAATTGTTTTTGGTTAATTAAAGTCTTCATAAAAATTATGTAACTGCAGTTCTAAACAATGTAAGTGCTTACATTCTTAAAACATGATATATTTGCATCTGCTGATGTTGAAAGCTATTAATTTTCCACCACCACCACCATAATATAATCCTACGCAACGAACTGTACATAAAACAAATACTTTCACTTTATTTCGTCGAAAACTTATATCATATTTTTATTCCATAAACATATCTGTCACATGTTTGTGTTTTTAACTGAAATTCAATATAACGTTTGTTCCTTAAGTTGTTGTCGCTATTTTCGTTCGTTTTCTTTTCTTAATAAATTGTTTTTCAATTTGTTTTCTTTTTGTTTATGATTTGTTTTCGTTGTTTTTCCAAAATAACTTTATTTTCTTTTGTTTTTTTTTCGTAAACTGGGAATATTACTGCTTGAAAGAACATAACAATTTTCTAATGAAGAACCAAAAAAGTAACAGAATAATAAAATGTTTTTTTTGTAAAAAGAGTTTGGAGGTTACGTTAAATATTGTTGTTTTTCGGTGAAGCTTTTGGGTAAAGAAAACGAGGTGGAATTTTGTTTTTAAATTGGGTTAATGTTTATCGATGTTCACTGTTTGGTTTAATTCATTATAGTACGAAAAATACAGCTCAATTTATATTAAAAAGTGGTGGTTAGAACGATAAATAATGTGTCATATATTTGTGAGCTAATTTGTAACTAATACTACATAGTCGTACAATATCGATAAGCTTACTAACTCGCCAAAAACATGTATTGTCGTCCTTACTAAAAAAAACATCAACTTAATCTCTTCTCTACAAACTTGTTGGGCAAAGCAATACTCTTATAGTCACAAAAATACTTTAATTACACTAAGATATTACAAAACCCACTTATAACATACGCAGCATTTGTCTAGTAGGATGAAACATGCAAGCTCTCATCTGGTTTAAATTATAACCAGCTATAATTTTAAAAAATTCCAACAGAACCTGAAAAGTTTTGTTTGGTTCTCACATAAAAGTTTTGGTGAAAAATACAGGCGTCATTTTTTTCAGGAAGGGACTAACATCAGCTTGAGTTATTTTTAAATGTGAACTATTTCATCATTTTTGTTTATCTCTCTTCCCTATAGTATCTGTAGTCTTATAGCGCGCTTGTCTGCTATTTTATTCCGTAAACACGATGGTCGTGCGCACCGAAGGATGGTTGGGGTATCTAAACCAAAGAGCGTAGCAACTGAAACGACTTACAAAAATCTGTTCAGTGAACATTTCTCAACCTAAAAATAAACAGTTAACACATTAATCATACCTTTATCAATCATAACTTTATATCAAAAAAGATCATTTCATATATAATATCTGACCGTATACAACGTTTCACTGTATAACTAAATTCATCTTTTAATTTATCTTTTATCCGAACTCAGTTAACGGATCTTATAATTCGGTATATAATGGTTGTTTTATTTTATTTCATTTAATGAGAAACAAATATATTTTTACGAAATAGAGAAATACAGTATATTGATTCTGCGCAGATCTTGACAACATTAATAGAATACTTCATTTAGTGATGCTTGAAATAAAATATGTTCGCAATATTAATAGTTAATTGAATTTTGAAGGACCTTATTGTTATGATTTGATGGTGTGAGACCGTTTGTTTGAATAATTTTTTTTCTGTCTGTTTTATTTGTTTTTTCTATACGGTAGACTTTCAATGTATGACATAATTTTTGTTGTTGAATTGAATAAGAAAACTAAAGCGAAAGAGAGAAATAGAAAGCTTTTTTGAAAAGACCAAGATCGTTGTGTAAAACCACACTGTTAGTTAAGTTTTAACTTGGACATTGTGTTATCAGTTAATTAAATTTGATTAGTTTTTTTTGTCCAATGAACACTGTCTAATGGCATTAACATAAATATAAAATATGCGATATTTTTTAGTTTCGAACGAAATAAAGTGAAAGAGCGAATTTGTGAATATGTGCAGCAAGAATTTTTTAGGCTAAATTAAATTCTATACTAAAACAACTGTGTATGTTGTACTTCTGAAAAATTTCATTTTTGAGTTATTGAGAAAAATTTAGTGGATACACCTTCAAGCTTGATCAGCCAAGTTTTCGTTCAAACCTACTTACCAAGTTTTTTTCCAAAAATTGGAAGAAATACTGACATTTCTTATTAGTGCTTCATTTCAAATCGATTTCGACTATGTGTATCAAATTGATGGTTGTAATTTAGCAACAACCGAAGTTACTGGAATGTACAAGTTATCAGAAAGCGAATAAGAAATTGGTTATATATTGAGGGTTTCTGAAGGATTATACGAATCGAGTGTTGAAAAGTTCTTAGATAAATTGGCTAGCTGAAGTTTGTACTGAACAAGAGGATTGAACGTACTACATTCAACATTTGAGTAAAGTTTTTTTCTATTTTTCCTATTATTATTATTTTGATTTAATATACACATTTTCCGAGGCTTTGGGTCTTTAAATGATAAATTAAACTAAATTGAATTAGACATTTTGGTGGGCCAGAGGCCATGTGTTGAATTTGTTTGAATAATTGTAATACTGTTTATAACAAAGTATTTTAGCATCTGTTCCTCTAAGCATTATTTGTACCTGTTCCAGTGAAACAGGGCTCAGTTTAGGGCAAATAGGGTATATTCTGAAAGGAGTTATAAAAACATTTACATTTTACATTTACGAGCATTTGCATCAGTCTGGCCTATAAATTGGCTCAAAATCATAGATCAGTCTATGATATGACCGCAGTTTATTTGTTGGCTACAATTTTAATTAAAATTAAAATCAGCAATATTTGGGCTTTAGTCCAACCAAAGAGACCATTGTCAGAGCAATAACTTACTAAAAACCATTGAACCTCTACCATCTCGCAGCTCCAACATCTTATACAAGACGGAAAATTTTAAATTATTTAAAGATTTGTATATTTAAAGATATACAGATCAAATTATGTTCTAATCCATCTAAAGGTTTCGATACTTTAAATTGTACTTAATAAATCAAAAACAGATCAATCCAATTGCAACTTTGCCTAGAAATTCACCAGAAATCTGGCAAGCGGGTTTGTAATCAAGGTGAAATTATGATTCAGAGCAAACATATCTTAGCTTATTTACCTAGCCTATTGCATATACAGTGAAACTTCCATAATTCGAACCACCAAAAGCCATCAATTTTAGTTCGATTTAGGGAAATTTCGAAATATAGAAACGATTTATAAAGAAATTCAAAATTTTAATTCGAAATATTAATACGATTTATAGAGAAATTCGAATAATAGAAGTTCGATTTATGGAAGTTTGACTGTAGGTCATAAAATAAATTGCTGTTCTCTTGTGAGTTGAACTCTATTGATATCTTTAAAGAAACCCTACTGTATTCAATTTAAAATTATTTATTCTCACATATGGTATGGTATTATAGTAATATATGCACAAACATGAAGCATGATGTAGAATAAAGATTTAAGTCATTGTTTTGGACAAACAAATTTATTTCTATCTATTAACCGCATTGAGATTGGCTTAACCTGAAAATAAACTAATTGGCAATTTTAATAGCCCAATAACATAAAACTAAGTTTAATTAAGTTAACTGTGAAAACGACAAAGAAAAAATTGTAAATACCCAACCGATAAGCATTTGAAATAACTCTTAAAAATTGCACCTATGTTTAACACGTTTTCGATCTTACATTGATTTTTCAAAATTTCCAAAACAAAAATAATCAAAAAGACAAATTTCGGTATTACACACACTTATTTCTTCTTAATCTTAATTAATTCTCTGGTATCACTTATGATATGTGTGTACAGGATGTTAAAAAAACAAGAAAACAAGAAGCTTGTAACAAAAAAACACCTTAGTGTTCAAAGTAATGTAAAATTTTTTAAATACATGTTGATGTAAATCAGATTATCTGTGTGAATCAGCTGATAGATAGCAATAGATTGTAATTAGTTAGTATATACCTAGGTGTAACAATCAATCATCATACTTAATTTCCGTAGGTGTAAAACAATTGGCATACGAGGTAACGTGAGAAACCATATACCACTAGCAGTGAGATCCTATCCGGTAATATGCTAGCCTATAATGAAACATTGCTCTCTGTTATATTTTATAAAATGATAGGATTTATTGCTTAGTTATCAATTCTTTAAAAAAAACCAAACAATAAAAATTTATAACCATCAATACTGTTGAACGCATGTTGTTGCGGTGACCGTGCGGTTTTAAAATTTTTTATGTGTTGTTTTGAGACAGATTGTAATGCCTACTGCACAACACATTTTGTGACTGCATAACACATTTTAAAAGTCTTCAGTATAGTATCGTCAGATCAGCGACAGACTTCGTTACGAGTCAACTTCATTGTTCAGATTTAAGTTATTAATCAGTTTAATGGCTTCACGTTAGACGGTATTAGACATTTCAAACTGGTTGGGTATGTTCCTGCTCAGCAACATTTATTCAAAAAGTTTTCGATGAGATTCCATTAACACGAAGCACTCTTCCGGTTATACAATTTTCAGTTCAAAGAACAAGTTGCTTTTTCGTACCATAATATTGTTACGAGTACAGAAAAATCTAGACGATTACGGTCACTTCCAGGAAAATAAAATCAACAAAACACAACAGAAAGTGAATGAAATAAATAGTGTTGTTGTTGTTGTACATGTTCTTAGAATTAAGGTCTACACAAAACAAATGATTTTATGAATCAAATCAACGTAACGTAAAATAATCGAATATTCTAATATTTTCTCAAGGTTTCTAAAAAGTGACCTAGAAATTTCTAGAGATTAAGCAGAATGTATATAAGGAAATTGTTTCTTGTAGTTTTTAATTAGTTTTATTTTAAACCTGCGATAGTGAAGTTATTATAAAAGTGATATTTAAATTAGTTTTTGTAAATAAAGTTATAAGTGTTATTAAATAGAAATATTTTGTGTATTATTTTGAATGTTGTGAATTGGAAATTTCCACAATAAACCGTTGGAGTTTCTGAAGCTGTTGAAAGAATATTCTAGTTAGGAATATTGTTTGCTGTATTGTTTTCCTATTGTTGTGGAACAAATAAATTGTTGAATACTTAATAAAACCTGGTGTTTGTGCTTACTAATCAGTGATCGAACTCAGTTAGAGATTGGGAATTGCGTTTATCGAATTGTGAGGTAGGCCAATTAGACGGAAGTTTGGAAAAACGTAACAATATCTTTACTTGTTTAAGAGATTGTCGTGACTAATTTTGGCTTAAAGTTTTGGGAATATCAAGTTTAGTACCAAACGTTTTATCATGTTTTAGTATTTGAACGGATCGATGTGGATTAGGGTGGCCCTTAAAAACAAATTTTTTTTAATTTTTATACGGCACCCGCCCATTTCATGTCAATACCTGTAAAAATATTATTTGCAAAATTTGAAATCAATCGTTCAATTATAAGGCGTGCCCCCAGCCACTTTAAGTTAAAAGGTTTTGTTCTGAACCTTTTTTTGAAATTTAAATTTTTTGTACGACACCCCCCCATTTGGTGTCAATACCCATAAAAATATTATCTGCAAAATTTGAAATCAATCGGTCAATTCTAAGGCTTGCCCCCGGCCACTTAAAGTTGAGAGGTTTTATTCTGGCCCTTACAAAAAAATTTAAATTTTTTGTACGACACTCTCCCGTTTTGTGTCAATACTCATAAAAATATTATTTGCAAAATTTGAAATCAATCGTTCAATTCTAAGGCGCGCCCCCGGCCACTAAAAGTTTAGAGGTTTTGTTCTGGCCCTTCAAAAAAATTAAATTTTTTGTACGACACCCTCCCATTGGGTGTCAATACCTATAAAAATATTATCTACAAAATTTAAAATCAATCGGTCAATTCTAAGGCGTGCCCCCCTACCCCCACTTAAAGTAGAGAGATTTTGTTATTTTTTACAAAAACGCTAAACATTGCTCTATTACTTTTTTTCAACCAAATTACATTATACACCAAACATCTAGTAGTCAATTTTATGAAGATTTTTAAAACGTCTTTTCTGCACTCGAGTACCACAATACAATATATATCGAAACTCGTTTGAGTGCGGAAAAGTGAGTTATTTCCGCCATTTCCGCACTGCTTTTTCACTTCCGCACTGCTACCAATTTAAAAGACGAAACGGTGCCAACACAAACGGTAAACATTTTTATTAATAAGGTAGAAATGAATGAAAACATTACTTTTGACCAAAGATGAAAGAGCAATTATGCAAGTTATTGAATGAATATGCTCCAGGAATCGGTGGTTGTGGCAAAGGCTCTCCAACCACTTTCAAGTTTGTTCAGCTTGTTTGACTCGAAATTATTGAAACAATTGTACCGGCTGAAACCTTGCCATTTTCAATGATTGATTCACTGGATTGAGCAGTGGTTGATGAGGTCGTTGAAACGTTACCAGCTTTTACAATTTTCGAACCCATGATGCTGTCAGCAATTTTACGTTTACTGTTGAGCGAATGTTGAATGCATTTTTCTGTAACCTTATCAGACTTCCAACCACCATGTTGCTTAATTGTAGTTAAATTCACACCAAAATCTGCCAACAAGGATGCAGACGATCGACGGAAGCAATGACCAGTGTACTCACCCGGTGACGAAAGGTTCAAGAAAATTGCAATTGTTTTCGGATAGCCTCCAATCGTGTTAATGCCGATCGGCTGTTTGATACATTTGCCTTTACGAAAACCCAAAAGGAATCTGTCAGTGATAACGCCATGAGAACGTAGTCCTGAATACATCTTGAAAATGTCAACCAAATTTACGTCCCGATCACTTCCTTCGTTGATGACATATTCTCGAATGATTTTGTCCATGTATTCGACATCCTCTACGTTCAAATACAACAATTCGCTTCGGCGGCAAGCACCATAGACACCGACAATAAGGGCCACCTTAAAATTGTGAGGTTGGGAAAATGAAACAAAAAATCATCAGCAAATTTTGCCTTCGTAACCAAATAAACATCGTCGGGAGCATCCTTCAGGAATTTGTAGATTTCTTCAATGGTGAAGATTCTTGATTTCTTCGCAAAATAATTGTCATTTTTACGCTTCAAAAGAGCTCGCAAATTGTTGAATTTCGAGATATCGATGTTGTCCTTCACGTTCAACGAGGATTTTAACATTGAGTAAATGCTCCATGTAGTTGACGATTGGAATTGTTTCATCTCGGTATCGAAATAAGCCAGCAACTTATTTTTGTCAATCACTTTAATTTTTTTTCCACTGCACCATTGTTTGAACGCTCGATACGTTTTTTCGTATTTTTCTTTGGATATCACCGGCAATAAACCTTGCAAAGCTCTTTCTGCTGCTCCTTCCAAATCGGAATCCTCCCCTGAACTCATTTTTTGCAGTTTCTCAATAAAATACACGCGAAATGAAAACACGTTTGCAGTGTGGGAACAATCAAGAACAAATGACGTTTTTTTCTTGCATATAATCCAACTTGCATATTGTCAAGGCATTGTTGATCGATCAATACTTCGCGTAGTTTTTTTTGTAGTGATTTTTTGTAATTTTTTTTATTTTTTGTCTATTGTGGTACTCAAGTGCAGAAAACGTTGTGTGCAGCTCGTTTTAAAATGAATTTTTTTCAGCACACGACCTAATTTTCAATACTCGCTTCGCTCGTTTTGAAAACTTAGGACTAGTGCTGAAAAAATCTTCATTTCAAAACTTGCAGCACAAACTACTATTTAATATCAAAATCGTTTATTACCGTAAGTATTACATACTTACAATTTAAAGTAAAGTAAAATAAGTAAAAACTCAAAAAATACTACTAAATGTTTCTTTTTGGTTTATTATGGTGTCGTACAAAATATTAAAATTTTTTTTTTAAGGTCCAGAACAAAACCTCTCAACTTTAAGTGGCCGGGGGCACGCCTTAGAGTTGAACGATTGATTTCAAATCTTGCAAATAATATTGTTAAGGGTATTGACATGAAATGGGAGGGCGTCGTAAAAAACATTTAATTATTTTTTTTAAGGTCTTGAACAAAACCTCTCAAGTTTAAATGGCCGGAGGCACACCCTACAGTTGAACGATTGATTTTAAATTTTGCAAATTATATTTTTAGGGGTATTGACACAAAATAGGAAGGCGTCGTACAAAAAAATTAAATTTTTTCTTTAACGGCCAGAACAAAACCTCTCAACTCTAAGTGGCCGGGAGCAAACCTTAGAGTTGAACGATTGATTTCAAGTTTTACACATAATTTTCTATGTGTATTGACACGAAATGGGAGGGTTTCGCACAAAAAATAAAAATTTTTTTTGTAAGGTCCAGAACAAAATTTCTCAACTTTAAGTGGCCGGGGAATTGCCTTAGAATTGACCGATTGATTTCAGATTTTGCAAATAATATTTTTATGGGTATTGACACGAAATGGGAGGGTGCCGCAAACTGTACAATGAAAAAAAAATTCTAGTGTAACCTAAGGGCCACCCTAATGTGCATCTTCATAAGCGAATGAATAAGCTGCTCCACTACTGAGGACAATTCTTGTAGGTTTGAAATGGAGATTTTACTATAAAGTTTCATCATAAGAACGTTTGTAAAAGTTACGTTTCATTACGTAACGTTACGTTTCTCGTTTTCGATTACGTTTTTCACCTGCCAAATTGGATCTCTTCGAAATCCCTTCTGAATTTGATCGCTAATAAGCAAAAACAACACGTTTTATTAAGTTTTCAATACTTTTATATGTGCATAACAACAGGATATAATACACTAAACAATATTCCCTAACTAGGATATTAATAACATTACAAACTCTAATGGTTGATTGTTTAGTGATTGCCAGTGTTCAATGTATTTATCACAGCTTTAATAGAACTTCAAAATTTTTTAGTTACAATTAAAGTTCACACTACTTTTATTTACACTATATAATTATTCGCTAGCTATTTACAATATTTCAGTCCAACTTTAACTGCCTTTTGTTCTGCAAAAGGCATTCCATATGTACAATTTATATCCATGTCTGGCCTATCTAGTATGAAATATAGTATCAAAAAACGTATCCTAAATTCTCAGAAAAATATTTTGATTTCAATTTTTCTATTTACCCTATGCATTTGAGTAATTATTTTGCACGTATTTATTTAATGCTTTTGTTATCTTTTTTTCAAGAATTATGATTACATACAATAGGTTAAATGTTTTAGTTTAGTAGAAATAAATATTGAGATTTTGTATAATGTATAGGATAAATTGAGATTGAATACAATTTTGTTTTGTATTTCGTTGCAATTTTGTGAATTCGTAACAATGTGTTAATATATCTTCTGTGGTGAATTAAGGATGGTGTAAGTGTAAGTCAGATCAGCGATGCCGTTTACCTCCAGTTGGATTTCTTTGATTCCTATTTGTACTCGAAAAGCTCAGACTTTCTATTTCGTGTCAACAACTCCATTTCCATTCATGACCTAACTTCCTTTTTGGAATTGAAAAAATCTATTGACCTTTTGTTGACCTTTTCATTCACTCGTGCAGAAATTGAAAAAAAAAAACAGTTATAGAAAATATTGTAAAGATTAAATTAAAACTATAGCGTCGGCTCATCATTTCAAATGCTTTTTGGAGGGGTTGAGAGTTGAATTTAAGAAAAAAAATTATTTTTGACCTTGACGAGTGCGGTGTCCTATGAAAGCTAAATCTTTTTGCAGTCCAAAATAATTTTTTTTGTAATTTGCGAAGGCATGGTTTTTGATTTATTTCTAAAAATGTGTTTTTGAGAAAAACTTATCTCATAGAATATTAGTTTACACGAATCCCTTGGCATTCGAGTTATATTCTCTCTTGTCCGACTTTTTTTTGTTATCTTATGTGATATTGTGAAATATTGAGTGCCTTCGACAACGCGTCAACGCATTTATGTTTCGTTTTACCGTTGCAATACATTTAGATAGACATGGCTAAATATATAATTTACATAAATGTAAAAAATATATATTATGGAAAGTAAAAAGTTAAAAATTATAAAAAGTTGTTAGAAAAATAAAACATTTTTATTAAATCAACAAATTATTAAATTTAGATTGAAATAAAGGCTGTAAAATCTAGACCAAAATCTTGGCACTTTGAAGCCTAAGGTATTATACCCTTTTGATTTTAAAATTCAAAATTAATAAAACGGAAACAAAATACTTATTCTGCCTCAGATTTTCCAAAACAATGATAAATTGCTTTCATGGAATATTTTAAATTAAATTAATATAAATTAATCCAATTTTAATTATTAATCATTCATTCAAATTATTTTTTAAAACACAATATGACACCAACACCAAGTTTTATTTTCATTTACTTTTATTGCCTTAAGGATTTTCGCTATATCTTTCATAAATTTCAACGGAAGTTTCTTGTTATTTTGTACGAAAGGAATTATTTTATGTTGTGACTTTGAAATGACATCAAGGAACTCAAAGCGGAAATTGTAAATATATTGAGTAGATTGTTCTGTTCTTTTTTAATATAAAATAACAAAGTATGATTTTAGTACTTGTATTTTTGTTTGTTTGTGGAAAATCTATGTCGGATTTTAAATTCCCTTTGTGAAAATTTTACCTAGAAACCTAGATCACAATTGTTACAAACTAAAAACAACCGGGACTATCTTTTGACAAGTACATAAACACAGAGTATATAAGAAAAATAATTGAATTATATTGAAAGGTTATTTTATTTGAATGTTTTATTTTTATCTATTTTGTTTTGTTTTTGTCTTTAAGGAAATTCAATAATCAATCAAATTAATTGATGTTTTATAAATTAAGGATTTATTGTGAGTTTTGTTTTCTATTCGTTTCAAAATGATACCAATCGTGAGATTTACCAATGATAAGAACAAAAACAAATCTATTTCGACATACATGTTTTGTCAGATTGATTTCTCCAGATTTCTTATATTCCATCACTAAATTCGAAAAAAAAATCAACCAATTACGGATTCACATGAAACATCAAACAAAAACACTTCAAAGTTTCGAAAAATCACTGAATTGAATTAAATGATTGTAATCTCAAAATAAATTAATTAATTGTCGTCAATTTAATTTAATACTGTATAAAAAAACGAATTTAATTTTAATTATTTTTTTTTTTTGCTTTTTGAATATAAATGAATTGATTTAAGTAAGTAACAGAAATAGAAATAAAAATAAAAAGAGAAAATGGAAAATGGAAAATAATCATTTGATTATTCAATAAGGAATATCCATTTATTTCAAAGGATTTGAATTTCACAAAAAGGAATTTTTTGAAAAGAAATTCGTTTAGAGTAGAAAACAATGAAAATTAATTAAATTAATTGAAATTTAAACTATTCACAAAAAAAAAATGGTAATTGATTGTGAAAAGGATATTGTGTTCTAAATGAGAAAAATTGTGAAAACAAAAGATATTTAAAGAAGAAAGGATTGTTGAGGATGATTGATGGAATATGCTCATGATATGGGCAAACAATTTCTAAACGGTCTAATTTTACATTAATTATCATTTAAAGTATTTTGTAATATGAATTACAGGTGACAAAAAAGTATTTTGATTTGATTTATTTGACGCATTCTAGCCATTCTATAACCATAACTGTTAGCTACCATTAAGAGATGTGACAAAAGATATTTCAGAATACACCCTTTTTGTGCCAAATTTTATTTTCACTTTCCTTCATGCCAAGGTTTCTAGTTCTAGAAATTACTTTAACATTTAATGTTGATGTCTTATGATATTACAAATATCCATTAACACATTTTTTTCCATTGTTTTGCTTTTGCAAATTATGCAAAAAAGGTCTGGGTTTTATAGATTTTTTACTTCACCACAATTGTAAATTGTGAACCGTTTTTTTTGAAAGTGGTATAAGTCCACTTTTGGAAAAATTGAGTTAGCGGTAGTTTTAGAGAGATAATGATGGCCTTCTTTTATATATATAATCATACCTTCAACATTTTATTTGTTTATAACAATAGCATAACTTTTGTTAATTTTTTTTTTAAACTAGCATCTTTTAACTTTAAAATAAAACAAAACAGAAGTTTCTGTCTTTAATAGAACCGAAGTTTTTTGAAAATGACTCATCAAGAAATTTAGAACCGCTGTATTTTCCAAAAAAAAAATCCTCGAACACCCATATCTTTCTTATAAAACGCATAAAAAAAATTTCTGCCAAATCAAAAATGTGTCGGTAAAAGAATGACCAATTTACATGGGACTTATACTACCTCTTGTTCTTATTTTTTGGAACATATTATTATTGAAAGTGGTATACTTAAGTCCATTTGGAGTCAAAAAATCAATTATTTTCTTTTTAATTTTAAATAACTATTATTGCATAGTAAAATTAAATGGGTTTAAAGTGTGAAAAATATCACAAAATTTTAGTTACATTTGCCTATATTTTCATATTAATGCAAACGCAAATCCTAAAACACGGTTCTTGTGTGAAGTAATGCAATCGATCGAGAAAAAAAAATCTTACATACCGCAAATTTTGTTTTTTCTTTTGTTTTGGACCATTCTCTATCTAAATAGCCAATACAAATTTTGGTGTACGTCTGTGTGTGGGTGGGTGTGTTAGCGGGTGGGTTTGTGAGTAAGTGATATTCCTGCATAGGATCTTGATGAAACTTTAGCACATGATCGAGGTTTACTTGAAAATGGAAGATCTGAATCCATTTCAAAATTGGACAAAATGGCGAGGGGTCTCCCGAACACCTCTAAGTTTAAATCTTCAATAACTTTTCAGTCCGGCTTTCAATTTTATTGAAACTTAGTATATAAGGAATTATTTCCAATATTTTTGAATATACCAACTTCCTGTTAAAAAGTTTTTTTTTAAGTGTTTATCCCTACTGTACAATTACAGATCGATTTTCATGAAACGTTGGTAAAAGCTTTAAAGTAACATGAAAACAATTTCATTAGCTTTTGGGGTACATTGAACAGAGGGCTGGGGTCCACCATACAACAGATGGTTTTTGTCACCTTGTTTTTTAAGTTTGTTGGGAGCATACAATGTTCGTTCGTGAATGAATTTTGATGACACTTTAAAAAAAGATGCAAATATGTATGACAAGGAGCTGATTTGTTTTTGAGCGATTTTGAACAAAGTGGTGGGGGTTCCCAGGGCACCTGTTATTTTGAAAGGTCAATAACATCTGTACCTGATTATCTAATTAAATGAAACTTGGTACATAAGCATTTAGTATGGTTCACATCAGTTTTGCATTATAACTTCCGGTTTATTACTTCCGGTAAAATCTTTTTTTTTGCAATTTTTGAATTTTTTCAGTGCCTTTTGCACAGCCTATAATAATGAAGTGATTTTTTTTTTTTTTTTTTTTTTTTAATAAAATGTGTTGTGTAATAGGGTTTAGAATATGTGTCACAACAACACATAAATACCTTTTAAGACCTAGGTCTAGACCTGGGTCCCACAACAACTGGCGTTCTGAGGTGTAGATTAACGCTCTTTTTAAACATCTGTGGGTTGAAGCCACCTGAGACTAAGTGTTCCGGCAAACTATTCCATTTGTACGCAGTTCGGACAAAGAAGTCTCTCTGCGATCTGCCAGTATGACAGCGCGGGACCTTTACCGTTTCACTGGTTGCGGCAGCCGATTGCCGAGTGGAACGGGGGTAAGAATAAGTTTGAGGCATGATGCCGCTGATTTCATCTGAGCACTGCTGATGACGATATTTGTAAAAAACAACGAGGTCAGCAACAGTGCGTTGTAGGGAATCAAGTTGTGATGTCAAAGTTCGATCACCTACAATTCGCATAGCTCGCTTTTGAACAGAGTCCAAGAGGGCCAAGATGGAAACAGAGGCAGCACCCCAAACTTGACAGCAGTACTCCATACAGGGACGAATATAGGACTGTTAAACATGGAGCAATTGGTATGGAGTGAAAAATTTTTTGCATCTATTTAGGAGGCCGAGTTTTTTAGACGCGCTTTTTGCCATCGCCATTACATGATCGTTCCAGAGTAGGTCATTTGAAACTGTGACACCCAATAAACGAATGTTTTTACATTCACCTATTGGTTCATCACACATACTAAATAAAATATCTTTGGGGAACTCGGTCTTTAATCTGGAAACAATCAACAGCTGTGTTTTGGTGGAGTTGAAATTGACAAGGTTTTGGTCACCCCAGCCGGCGACTTTATTCAGGTCTTTGTTCACGTTTATGGCAGCGTCTCTCCGGGCAGGATTAATTCGTTCGTGCATTTCACCTTTTGAAGGAAGGGGCTCGAACGACTTGTGCAGAGTACTATCATCTGCAAAACTATTTATTGGGTTGCTGGTGATTTTCAACAATTCGTTGATATAAATCAAAAATAGGGTTGGGGACAATACTGAGCCTTGGGGTACACCAGCGTTAATTAGTTTAGACTCAGAAGAATATCCGTCTAAGGTTACCGAAATGTATCGGTCGGATAGAAAATTTTGAATCAGCTTCACAACATTGGGATGAAAACCGTACGCAACGAGCTTGTTGATTAAGTTGGCATGCCAGACTCGATCGAATGCCTTGGAGATGTCTAAAGCGATAACGTATGTTTCACCACCTTTATCAAGTATGCTGTTCCAACAATGCGCTACATAGTTTAATAGATCGGTAGTTGATCTTTTGTTTCGAAAACCGTATTGGCTGTCGGATATTAAATGATTTTCTTCCAGAAATTTTGAAATATGTGTATTAATATAATGCTCATAGACTTTGGATAGGACCGATAGTAAAGCTATTGGCCTATAATTTGAGATATCGGATTTTGGTCCCTTTTCGGGGACGGGCTGGACATTTGCCAACTTCCAGCACGAGGGAAATATACCAGATTTGTAGGATTGGTAGAATATTTTAGTTAAAGTTGGTGCAAGTTCTTTGGAAAAGGTTTTTAAAATAATGGGTGGAATATTGTCCATTCCTGATGCTTTGTTGATGTTTAACCCCTTTAAAAGTTTAGCGACTATTTTGGGTTTGAAGTGAAGTTCATTCATATTAACTCCTGAAGACTGGATTTGGGGTATTTCTTTAGGAGTTTCCAAAACAGTGGAGTTCAGAGCAAAGCGTTCAGCGAACAAGTTAGCTTTTCTTGCGGGATCATTGACGATTAAATCACCATCAATAATAGGGGGAATAGAAAATTTTGTACCAGAATTTAAAGAATTAATGGCACTGTAGAAACTCTTGTCAGAAACAGACATAGACGTAAGTTTTGAGGCTTTCGCTCTGTCAATTTCGGACTTTTCGTTTGAGATAATCTGATTTGATATTTTGTTGGCCTTTAGATATTGGGATCGATTAGTGGGAGTTTTGTTATGAATCCAAATATTAAATGATCTACGTTTGTTTCTAAGTGCCGTTTTGGCAGCTTTCGAATACAAGTATTTTTGTTTGGGTTTTACTATGGAGAAAGGGACAAATTTATTTATAGCAAATTGGATGGTTTCTGTAAAGTTTTGAGCAGAAACATTTACATTGTCAGTGTAAAAACAATGACGGTCGAAAGGGAAACCATGGAAAAAATTTTGAAGACCACTCTTATCCATTTTTGAGTAGTGAAATATTTTACGGGGTTTGGGAGCTGTAGTTTTAAGTAAATCAGTTTTGATAACTGATGAGATTAAATAATGATCAGAATTTCCAATACTACCTTTCGCAACATCGACACTCGTAATATCTGGCATTGTGGTAAGATAGAGATCTAGTAGAAAACTATTATCACCGCCATTACGGGGAGTGAAAGTCGGGCTTTTTACAATTTGGAATAGGCCCTGAGACGCGGCAAAAATTTCTGCCAGTTTTCCACTATTGTCAACATCGTCGGTCGATTTGGAGAATTCCAACCATGATTTGTTGTGGACGTTGAAGTCACCGGTAACGATAACTTCACAATTAGGGGACTTTGCTCTAATCTCGTCCATAATTTTTGTCAGTATATTAAAAAAGTTTGGGTTACGTTTGTTGGGGGACCGGTATAAAGCTATTGTAAAAAAAGTCATTTCTGGAAGACAAATCTTTAAAACCATTGTATTGAAGCCGTCACCGTGTAGTTCAAAATTTGGAAAGCGTGTGTACGCAACACTCTCATGAATGAATGCGCATACGCCCTGATGGAGTTTGAAAGCTGATTCGAGCCTATATTTGGAATTAAGCGATTCTATAAAGAGAAAATTTTCAGAAACTTGTGTTTCTGTAAGGAATAGAATGTTCGGTTTGTCGTGCTCAAGATGATGTTGCACGTGGTCATGGTTAGCGTTCAATCCGCAGATGTTTTGAACATGTATTTTAAAATTTTTTATTGATTCATATATGTTTTGTCCCTGCAAATTCCGTGGACATGCCGCTTTATGGGCGGGTGGATTGCGCAAATTTGCTTTACCACTTGCAGACTTATTTTTTTTCGGTTGTACTGCCATATATATATCAAAATGTTTATTTTATTTTTTTGTGTTTTATTTTAAAATGCATAACTAAGTAAAAAATCCTATCATACTACAAAATATGACATATGCCAATATTTCATGATAAGATGAAGAAATAATAACAAAATAATAAGTGAAAAACAAATTGTGAGAAATTTGCAGAAAACAAAACAAAACTAAATGCCAATAATCCAGCTGATGCAGCGCACCCCAGACGCACCGCCCACCACTTCAATCGAGGCACAAAGCCCACACATAACTACGTGTTGGTTCGATTCCTCGGAAGAGCTAATGAGCGGTACCGCTACGGAACGCTGCCCAGCTAAGACTGGAAGTGCTGCCGTTGACTAATTAAAGTTCGTCCGCCAGCACCCTAAGATATCATCTTGGCTAATGACATCTCCTGCCATTGCCAGTGGTATGTGATATCTCACGCTAACTCATATGTCAATGGCAGGGACTGGAGTACGCAGGGTAGTCAGACCCGTAGATCAACATTGATCATAATCGATCAAAATCGATCCCTCCTGCGGCTGCTTTCATTATGATGAAACTTATGAAAAGGTTACAATTAGTGTGAGAAAATAATGATCAACTTTTGGGACACATTGATAAAAGTGGCGGGGGTCTACCATACAACTGCTGACTTATGCACACTTTGTTTTTAAAGTTTGTTGAGAGCATTCAAAGACTTCATTCATTGATAAATTTTAAAGACACTTTGAAAAAAGATGGAGACTTAAATGACAAAGAACTGATTAGTTTTTGGACAATAGTGGGATAAGTGGTGAGAGGCTTTTCAAACACTTGTTTATTGTATCACTATTTTTTCAATGTTTGTTGGGAGCATACAACATTTGTTCGTGAATGAATTTTGATGACGCTTTGGAAAACGATGCAAATACATATTGCAAGGAGCTGATTAGTTTTTGAGCGATTTTGAACAAAATGGGTCCTCGAGCACCTGTTTTTTGAAAGCTCAATAGCTTTTGTACCAGATAATCGAATTGGATGACACTTGGTTCATAACCATTTAGTATGGTTCACAATAGTTCTGCATCCCAACTTCCGGTTTGTCGCTTCCGGGAAATTTTTTTTTACTCTTTCTCGTACAACAGAATTTATGTTTGTTGGTATACTGAAGCTTTCTTTAATGTTTATATAATTAAAACTACGAAAAATCTATAACATTGGGTAGCCATTAATTATAGTATTTTATGGACAATAGCTCCTCACTATATATCCAGAACATTTTATTACCAGAGCTGTAGTGAAGCTAGCTTATGCATAAGCGTCGCAATATTTTATTAAAAACTGAAACTCAACATTTTTGACAACGAATGGCATTTTAAATTGTAAAATTTGTTTTTTTAAATCGACGTTTGGAAAAACCAAGTGATAATCGAGACTCTTAAAAATACTTTTGACCAGGTACATGGCAATGAATTTCTCGGGGGACTGTGAGGGGTGCACAAAAAATATATTTTTTGTGTTTCATTGGTTTTATGTTTCTTGATTTTTTAATTAATTAAAGTGTTAAAGATTAAATGTGATAAACGCATTTGTCGAGCTAATAGTGTATTATGATTACTATTGGGGAACAAGACAAGGAACTGTCTGATTTATGCGATTATCAAAAATACTAGATTTATACGATTTGTATAGAAAATGTTGGTTAAAGAAAGCACAGGTTGTTTGAACAATGTTTTTAAAATAATAGGAGAAATGTTTTCCAGCCTTGAGGTTTTGGTGTTGTTTAACCCATAAAAGTTTTTCGAGAATTTTGTGTTTGAAATGAATTTATTTTGAAGGAGTTAAAATGCTTCTAAGGACTTAATTTGGAGTATTTTTTAATATTAAATATGTTTTTTAAAGTTTTGCGAACAAATCGATTTTTTCTACTGGCTCAGTGACATGTAAATCACCATCAATAATTAAAGAGGTAGGAGATTTACTAAATTTCAAAGAATTAATGGCATTTTAAAATCTTTTTTCAGAAATTGACATAGTCGAAACTTTTGCAGCTTTCGCACTATCAATTTCTGCTTTTTCTTTTTCGATTATCTGGTTTGAACAAAACGTAACAACCTGATAAAATGGTTGTTACGTTTTGTTCAACATCCAATAAAGAATTAAAAGCCCTATCATTTTGGTATAGATTAGGAGAACTTATATGTATTGCGAGTGGAAATATGGTTCAACGAAAATGAAGGTGTGAACGAAAAAGAAGGCATGGTCTTTTCTTTAGCCCTTGTTCTATTGTTTAGTTCATATTTTTAAAATTGTTGATATCTAAGAGTACTTGCCTGACAAACAATCTATGGATGGTGAACGACTCTATGCACATTTCATGCTTTTTTTTATTTTACTAATTTTAAAGTTTTTTTAAAATATTAGTGTATATTTTAGATTAAGTTGATGTGTAAAAGTATTTGAGTTCTACGGTCAAACCTATTTGTTATAATTTAACATTTTTAAATCAATACAACATGTATACAAAATGTGCATAGAACGTTCAGGCATAAATAAAAAAATATTTGATGTACTTTTATGACTAGGATCTTCTACGTTATGAATCTTCCCTAGGCTAATATTTTTGGAATCTTCATTGCGACAATAAAGACTTCGGTCGTATTTTGAAGTTGTTAAATGAAAATGCATGTGTGTCCATTTTCTCGCCATATTTTGAACGATACAGTGTAAATGAAAGAAAATCAGAAATCACAAATTGAAATATTTAGCTTACATATAAAAATAATATTCATTTTCAACAATTTTCTTAATAATATAAAAAGATATAATTAAATTTTAGGAAATCGGCATCAAAAAACTACAAACAAAAATTTTAAAAAAATATAATAATTTTTTGAATCACCATATTTAATTATTCAAAGTGTCCGTTTGTTTTTTGTAAATTTTCTTATTAACCTTCACCAAAACCAACCAAAATTTTTTCATTAATTGAAAGATGCTCATTAATTTATTATTACGAAAGTCATATTATATCTCATAAAAAGTTAAATGGAACTAGTCGTTTTAAAAAATGGTAAACTACTTTTCCACACTCAATTTTTTGTATTTTCTGTTTATTATTCTTATTATTAAGGGAAATGGAAAATCGTTAATTGAAGCGTTCTTTGTTTTGAAATGACTGAAAAAAAAATTTGCGAAAATGAAAGGATCAAAAGTTATGAAGGATCAAACTTTCAATTTTACTTTGGTCCCTCCTTTGTTTATTTTTTAGTTTTTTAAAATAAATATTAAACAAATTAATTAAAACGTAGTATTTCATAATATTTCATAATTATGAAAAAAAAATTGCGGAAATGGGGTCAGAAGTCATAAAGGATCAAACTTTCAATTTTACCTTGGTGAACAGGGTTATATAATTATTCGTCTTTATTTTGATTTTATTTGACTCGCTTCTGTGACCTTACAGACCTTCAATCAAAAATAGCCACCGCCTTCGATCAAAAATAGCCACTAAATGGTAATATTACTTCGGTCTAAAAGACCTAAGTATTACATTCATGAGCCAAAAGTGAAATTCTAACCCCCACTTTTTTGGCATTTCTCGACGTTTTAGGACCTACTAATTCTAAAAAAGCAAAAAAAATATGTGTCTGTCTGCCGGCCGTCATTACCTACGCGACAAGGAAAACCGTTGGACGGATTTCAAAAAAATTTTTTTTTCTAAAAATCGGTATACTCAAGGGACAGGTCCGAAAGGACGCTGTGTTCGATAACTGTACCGGAAGTGTGTCAAAAAAATCATTAAGTGTGTCAAAAACAGCAAATTTTCATATTTTTGGCTTAAATAACGTTCATCTAAAGTGATTACGATTCGGAACATTAAATTTGGAGAAATCTTGATGGTAGGGTTTGATATTTGAAATCAAAACTAGGATTTTTGCATTATAAGTTTGTCAAAAAAATGTTGTCAAGTGTGTCAAATGAAAGATTTTTATTTATTTTTTAACCCAAGTTTTTGGAAAAAAATAAAATTAATTATATGTTTGAAATGAATTTTATTTTATTATTATTGAGAATTATGGCATTATAAGTTTGTAAAAAAATGTTGTCAAGTGTGTCAAAAGAAAGATTTTTATTTATTTTTTACCCAATTTTTTGGAAAAAAATAAAATTGTTTGTTTGAAATGAAATTTCATTATTATTATTGAGAATTATGGCATTATAAGTTTGTCAAAAAAATGTTGTCAAGTGTGTCAAAAAATGATTTCATTTATTTTTTTAGCCAATTTTTTGGGAAAAAAATGTAGATGTTTTGATGACGTATATGTAATTGCAAATGAAATTGGACATGGAAATTTTTGAACTTGTTATAGTTTTTGAAATATTTTTGGAATTTTGAAAAAAGTTTGTATTTTTGATTTTGTAATAATTTTTGCAATAGTTTTAGTAATATGAAAAAAGTTTTAATATTTGACTTTGTAAGAATTTTTGGATATTTTTAGAATTTTAAATTTTTGATTTTATTATAATTTTTAAAATTTTGGAAAAAGTTTTAATTTTTGATTTTGTACTAATTTTTGCAATATTTTTAGAATTTTGGAAAAGTTTGAATTTTTAAGAATATTTGGATTATTATTGGAATTTAGAAAAAGTTTAAATATTTGATTTTATTCTAATTTTTGGAATATTTTTGGAATTATGAAAAAAGTTTCAGTTTTTGATTTTGTTATAATTTTGGCAATATTTTTAGAATTTTGAAAAAAATAGTTTTTGAATTTTATATATAGTTTTAGAATTTTGAAAAAAGTTTCAATTTGTGATTTTGCAAGAATTTTTGGAATATTTTTAGAATTTTGAAATATTTTAAATTTTTTATTTTATTATAATTTTTGGAATTTTGAAAAAAGTTTCAATTTTTGATTTTGTAATAATTTTTGCAATATTTTTAGAATTTTGGAAAAGTTTGAATTTTTAAGAATTTTTGGAATATTATCGGAATTTAGAAAAAGTTTAAATATTTGATTTTATTTTAATTTTTGGAATATTTTTGGAATTTTGAAAAAAAATTGATTTCATTTAATTTTTAAAAATTTTTGGAATTCTGAAAGAAATATGTGATTTTGTAATATTTTCTCGAAACGCTAAATGGAGAGGTTTTTGAGTAGTTTGATGAGTATCATCATTTCACTAAATTATGTTAATTTATGATCTGTTATAATTTTCCAACAACGTATTGATGTTTCGTGTTAGTTTTGTAATGCATATCTAAACAGAAATGAAAAATACATGTACTTTAACAAAGAGTTATGTTTGATATACATCGCTGCCCAAAACTAAAAACTATGTCCTCATAAAAGATTTTTGCCGAAAACTAAATAAAAACTAAACCCAGACCGAAGTCTTGATATTTCAGAGCTCTGAGATTTAAGCCCCTCCATATTTTTCCATTTTAGGTCACTGCCACGCGAGCGTGTATCTCAACCATTCCACTCCTTCCAAAATAAATATCTATTTCCCGCAACTGTCCGTTTCAAACATAAAACTGTCGTTTTGTTTGCTGCTTAATGAAATATTCAAACAGTTTCAAGCATGAAAAATATATATCAAATATAAAAAAGCTCCCGATGGAATAATAATGAATATCTCAAATGTTCAAAGCTTTTGTTTAATTTTTTGCTATGTAAATTTGTTTTTATTTTTTTTTTTTGTTGTGTTCCATTATTTCCAGATTTTGTCGTTTATTGTTTATTTTATTTTTTTTAATGGTACAGTTCAGTGAGATAAGAAAAACAAATATTTTGTAAGACATAAAAAACCGGGCTAGATTTCCATTGTTGTAAATATTAATTTTATTGATTTGTGAAAAAGCTGATAGTAATTGAAAAACTGTTTTTTTTCTTTCAAAATCATAAGTTTTCAAAAGTTATTACCATTTTCTTTGGGATTGTGGAATTCGTAAAAGATTTAAACAATTCAATTAAAAAGGAAATGTAGAAGGATATTGGAAGAAAAGAAAATATTTTTTCTTTTAAATTGAAGATTTTATCCCTTATATTAAAGGAAGTTAAGAGTTTTAAAAAGAAAATAAAAAGAATCGGAAGTGGTTTTCTCTTTTGTAATTTTTTTGTCTACCTTAAAAAATTTAAATATTTAAAACAAAAATCGTTTTCCTTATTATTTTTTAGATTTTCTTGCCTTTATTTCCTTATATTTTTAAAATTTTATTCCATTTATATTATTTGAAGAGGATGTCTTGTTCAATGATAATTAGAAAAATATTGCTTTATCATCTTACAGATGTAATAATGAAAATTAAGTAGAAATTAATAAAGTTTTCAAGAGAATTAGATGTTTTAATAAAATATCTTCTAATACTGTTGGTTTTTATAATGTTACGTAATATTAAACACGAATAAAACTAAAACATTTGCACTTGCATCTGTGCTAAAAATTAAAAAAAAAATCTTTAGATAACGTTTAATCGTTGTTGAAAGCTACCGGGCAAAAGAGTGAATACATTTATTATAAATGTTTTCAGAGGGTTTCATTACGACTATTCCACCCAGATTCTACCAATTTATGTTGTTTTCGATTGTTATAACATGCACAAAAGTAGACACTGTTGTTGTGGCAATCAATAAGCCATCACGCCTTAAGATTTGACTTAATGAAATCAAAAATAAATTGTAACATTTGATAAGATGTTTTGCTATGATAAGGATTTATGGGCCACGAAGTTTGTACTTAGGTCTTAAGTCGAAATTTCTATCTAAATCAACTACATAAACTAATTAATTTTCTCAAACTCAAAATGAAACTGTTACACACCAACTACACCAAAATTGCAAATAAAAAGAAAAAGGACAAAAGGCAGTGAACAATCAAAAACTGAAAGACTTTCAAATACTATACTGACCGATTGAATTTATATAGTAAGTAAGGATTGACTGAAAGAAGAAAAGTTTTATAGTGCCCAGGTGTGTTTCACCATGGTGGTTTACGCCACCCTATCTCATTGGTGAAAATGAATGAATTTAAAAAAACTCCAGATATCGATAGATTGAGAAAAATAGGTTTAATATATATCTGGCTTCGAAATTTTTTTGAACAAATTAATTTCAATAGCAGATCTTACAAGCATTTTCACTAGTTTTCGCATTTTTTTATTCATATTAGTATAATAATTAATTTTCTGACTGGTTTATTAATTCTGTAATGCAACACTGCTATCAACCATCAAACAACACTTTTAACCACAATAAATTCGAACCCAAACTAAAACCGTGCAATAAGCACAAATATATGAAATATAACCAAACCAAAGCAAAAATTATAAACAAAACTTTTCCATAATATATTCATTTTCCTAGCTCACGAAATTTTATTATTTAAATTTTTCTTTTTAGCATATATAGCTGCTAGTTTTGAACATTTCGTTAGAATAATTTTAAAAACAACAAGATATTTTATTATTTCAAAAATTTAATTAAAAGAATTAATAAAACAACAATCGTACGATTGTTACTTCTGTTTATTATAATTCTACCGCATACAAGTAGTTATATTGATTTTTGTTTTAATTTTAATTATATTTGAAACGTCTATATCGATTTTATGTTTTATTATATGAATAGGGAATTAACATACATCCACCCATCAATTTTATATCATCGTCAAAATATAACATCATCTTTCACAGCATTTTCCCCGCTTTCTCTGATTACAAGATTAGCAAAAAGTATCAAAATTATATTTTCATTCAATTTTCCAATTTTATATTTTTTAGCGTGACTTGTAAGTAAAGCGACTATAATTTGCATGCGATTAGAAATAGTAGAAAAAAATAAATGTAATTTAGTTTCTGTATTTTAGTTGTTTATTTTTGTGGTTTATTGGTGGTTGAAATGCAAATTTTATGACTTGATTTATATAGAAAATAAATTAATTCGATGTATGTGTAATAAAATTTGTATTGCATGAATGAATAAATGACTTTTTATGTAACCGAATTTAAACATTGTCGTCATTCGTTTGATGGAAACAACACACATTTGTGATCATCGGTGTGACATTTTCTGTTTTTGGGTTAGATTCGATTCGATTAAAATAACTACATAGTTAATACATAGCTAATATACTACATAGTTACTACATAGTTAATATATGTATTAGTTTTTGCTGGAGCTCACCCGGCAGTATAAACTACTGGGAGATATGTTTTATTTCACATTCTGCACACTCTGCTTCGCTGAAAATTTTACTACTGACACAAAATTTATTTATACTTAAAATAGTTTGGCGGGAAAAAAATTTAAATTTTTCTTTTTCAAAAATTAAGTTATTTGTTTAAATTCTAGTTTTCATTTCAGATGGCAATTCTAATAATTATTTGAATAATGATTAATTTGAACTATCGTAAAAAATATATTTGAATGGTATTTTTTATTCTTCAAAATTATGCGAAAATATAGATTAATTGTGAAAAATATTCACCATTCATACGTCTGTAGACTGTAGTAGTTAAATGTATTTATAAATTTTATCAACACAAGAAAAAAAAGCGAATAAATATACACCAAGTAGGGGTTGTAATTCCGTAGGGTCTTATGAATCCCTTATGACTCCTGAGGGATTACGAACAACGACTAATAATTAAGAAAAGCACAATTTTAAAATAAAAACAAATTATTTAACTCTTTAGTAACACTTACTAATTCAACTTCTTAAAAAATTAAAATTCATGAACAAATATAAAACTTTAATAATATTGTGCAACAAGAAAAATTCAGTTCCTTATATTTTCGAATCATCACAGACATAGGATTTCAGAAAACTTACGGCATCTTTGTTATGTGTCTGTAGTTTAATTCGGGAATAAAATTTCCAAAGCGTGAAAACCCCCGTTTAAAAAAACCATTTCAATTTCACACTTCTTATAAATTAAAAATTGATAACACTTGTTTTTATTTCGCAAATATTTTGTATTATATTTTTTATTTTCTAAAATTTTACTCAATTTTCTACTCAATGTATTTCGGCTTACGCCATTATCAAAAGCGATTCAAAAATGTTATGAAGAAAAATTTGATTTGAATTGAAAATAAAATGAAAAATGAATAACTAGATTAAATAATTTATATAAACAAATTGTTAAAACATTTAATTAAAAAGCAGATTATTTTACTTCGGTCTAAAAGACCTAAGTATTACATTCATGAGCTAAATGTGAAATTCTCACCCCCACTTTTTTCGCCATTTCTCGACGTTTTAGGACCTACTGATTCTAAAAAGCAAAAAAAAATGTATGTCTACCTGCCGGCCGTCACAACCTACGAAATCTAGAAAACCACTGGGACGGATTTCAAAAATTTTTTTTTAAAAAATATGTTTACTCAACGGAAAGAGCCGAAAGGACGATTTGTTCGATAACTGTACCGAAACTGTGTCAAAAAAATCGTCAAGTGTGTCAAAACAAGGAAATTTGCATATTTTTTGCTTAAAAAACTTTCATTTTAAGTGATTACAAGTAGGAACATTGAATTTGGAGAGATCTTGATGGTCGGGTTTGGTATGTGAGACCAAAATCTAGATTATTGCATTATAAGTTTGTCAAAAAAATGTTGTCAAGTGTGTCAAAAGAAAGATTTTTATATGTTATTTTACCCAATTTTTTGGAAAAAAATAAAATTAATTATATATTTGATATGAAATTTTATTTTATTATTATCGAGAATTATGGCATTATAAATTTGTCAAAAAAATGTAGTCAAGTGTGTCAAAAGAAAGATTTTTATTTATTTTCTAACCCAATTTTTTGGAAAAAAATAAAATTATTTATTTGTTGACATAAAATTTTATTTTATTATTATTGAGAATTATAACATTATAAGTTTGTCAAAAAAATGTTGTCAAGTGCTTTTTATTTATTTTTTTACCCAATTGTTTGGAAAAAAAAAGAGTTTTTTTGATATCAATATTAATATTATAATTAATATTATAGAATATTATTAGAATTGAGAAAAAATTTAAATATCTGATTTTATTCCAATTTTTGGAATATTTTTGGAATTTTGAAAAAAGTTTCAATTTTTCATTTTGTTATAATTTTTGCAATATTTTATTATTATTATTGAGAATTATGGCACTATCAGTTTGTCAAAAAAATGTTGTCAAGTGTGTCAAAAGAAAGATTTTTATTTACTTTTTTACCTAATTTTTTGGAAAAAAAATAGAATTAATAATTTGTATGACATTAAATTTTATTATTATTATAGAGAATTATGGCATTATAAGTTTTTCAAAAAAATAATGTCAAGTGTGTCAACAAATGATTTCATTTATTTTTTTCCAATTTCTTGGAAAAAAAATGTAGCTGTTTTTATGACATAAATGTAATTGAAAATGAAATTGGACATGGAAATTTTTGAATTTGTTATAGTTTTTGAAATATTTTTGGAATTTTGAAAAAGTTTGTATCATTGATTTTGTAAGAATTTTTGCAATATTTTTAGAATTTTAAAAATTTTAAATTTTTGATTTTATTATAATTTTTGGAATTTTGAAAAAAGTTGCAATTTTTGATTTTGTAATGACTTTTGCAATATTTTTAGAATTTTTGGAATATTATTGGAATTTAGAAAAAGTTTAAATATTTGATTTTATTCTAATTTTTGGAATATTTTTTTGGAATTTTGAAAAAAGTTTGAATTTTTTATTTTATTTAATTTTTACAATACTTTTGGAATTTTGAAAGAAATATGAATTTGTGATTTTGAAATATTTTCTCGAAACGCTAAATGGAGAGGTTTTTGGGTAGTTTGCTGATTGTATAATCTTTTCACTAAATTATGTTAATATATGATCTGTTATAATATTCTAACAACGTATTGATGTTTCGTGTTAGTTTTGTAATACACCCGACAAACATAATGTGCATATGGTGCTCGAATAGGTGCTCATTTCGTGCACATTTGATTTTGACTATAATTTTGTATTTTTTTTAAATATTCTAGTAAATATTTTAAATTAAGTTGAAGAGTAAATGTATTTGAGTACTTACGTCATACAAATTTGTTTTAATTTAACAGTTTTGAATCATGTAAAATTTTCACAAAATGTGCATAGTACTTTTAACAAAATGTTATACGCACATTTTGTATACATGTATACATGTAAACATTAAACAAATGTTCACCGTGTGAATTTATATTTGTGCATTTGTTTATAAGATTAGCATGAAACATGGTTTACGAAATCACCTATATACATGTGGACAAAATGCGCATATACTTGTGTACGAAATATGTAAATTTCAAATGTTTAAAATTCACTAGAGTTCTATCCATTTCCGATATATGTAGTTTACAAAATTTCACATATACTTTAGATATCGCTGTTCGCTTCTCGGCTTAAAGGCTATGAAAATAGCAGCCGTGTTATGACTACACATTGCGGTTAGTATTAAATTAAATTCTTTTTATTATTAAATTTATTAAATTATTAAATTCTTTTTTAATATTTATCGTAACCCAACATGTACAGATTCTATTATACACTCTACTTCTAATCATTCGTCAAATATTAAACATTCAGCCATTCATGCATTGGTTGATAGACTTATAAAAGTCCCTCTTTCCGCAGCTAATTTTCAAAAGGAATTAAATATTATTTTGAACATCACTTCTAATAATGGATATAATCCTACATTAGTTCACAAAATTTTACGTAAGAAATTAAAAAAGATTTCCTACAATTTAATTTACCCAAATCCCACCCTTGAACCAAAATTATGGCGTAAAATACTTTACACAGGTAATTTAAGCCAAAAATTAGGAAACAAAATTTCAAAATATACAAATGTAAGCTGAGCTTATTATAATAAGAGATGCTACTATTAGAAATGCACAGTGTCCATGATAAGTTTCAACTAACGGACGGAACTTTAAATATGTTTGATGTACCATCGGCAAAAGCAGCGTTTTTATTCTCAAAGTATTTAAATGCTGCAGATGTTTTGCAGGTTCTCTTCTCCTCTATGCGAGTTATTGAGACATTCGTCAACTGGCAAGCTGGATTACTTTGAATTTCTAACTTACTCAGTACAAACTGATCAGCTGCATTGACATATGCCAATATTTCATGGTACAGTGGAAATAGAGTGACGGTATTACCGTTAACTGAAAAGAGTTTATCCGCCACCGCCTCAAAAATATTACCTCTGCAGGTAATATCTCACTGCTATTACCAGTGGTATATACAGTCTCATGTTAACTCATATGCCATTAGCAGGAACTGGAGTACATAGGGTTGTCATACCCGTACACAAAAAATTAAAAAAATTACAAAGCAACAAAATCAAATAACTTCATGCGAACATAATATATTATTACTTATTTTTAACAGGATTCCGTGCTTTCATTGCTTCTCTCTTCGATTTCATTTTCTACATATCATAGTTTCTTTCACAAGAGAATAAAACTTGACATTAATGATTCGCTGATTTAAAAATACTTAAACGATTGTTATTTCTTGCAAATCAGGGGTGTTTCAAGAAATCTTTGAATAGTTTTTGATAAATTTGTATTATTGTTGGCCTTTTTGAAGTAAACTTTTATGCATAATTACTGATTCCTAATTATCATTGCTGTATGTGGTCTGTCCGATACATACGGCAATACAAAGATTTGAAATTTGTGAGGGTTAAAATAAGAAGAAAGCTAAACATTAGATGTATATTTTTTGTATATGGGCACATGGTCTCTTGTGAATATCAAAGGAAGAAAGTTAAAATTGAATGTTTGAAAAATAAATATTCATATGTTTGTGTTCGTTAACAATAAAACGACAAAAAAATTATTTATACAATTTGTATATTTCATTAACATTAAAACAAAATCGAAAAAAATTTTTTGTTTGTATTGTTGAAGCGGGTTGTCTTTATTATTAAATATATTAAATGGCGCATTTGTTACTTTAAGTCTTAGAGTATATATAAATATAGAGAGAACATAACTTTAAAATTGTATGAAGAGAGACATAAGAAATCGTGTTCACAAAAATGTCATATTCAATTTCTCATTTCGCCATTTGCATTTCTGTTTATTTACAACAACCAACTATTGTATTAAATTATAAATTAAAAACAATTAAATAATTTAAAACGAAACAAAAAGTACAATCTATTATTTTTAGTTGTGCTAATTTTTATAAAATGAATGAAAATAATTACGAGAGTATTTTACATTTATTGTGTTATTTCCAGTGATTTTATAATAGTGAATATTTTATTATTTTATAATGCCAATGTTCAAATATTTAAGTTATGTATACATCCTGAAAGTATATTATAAAAACTAGCTGGCGACCAACTTTTCATCATTGCGTAGTTTATTTTTAATAGATAAAAGATTAAAATTTATATGTTTGGTTAGAATCAAATCCTAATCTGTCATTTTTCTTATTTCTTTTTATATAGTAGCAGTGAGGGAGAAACTATTATTTTTTTGTGGTAGGTTTTTTTCTTATAGATTTAAAAGAAACTCGCAATAATTGTACAATTTTGAATCAAATGAAAAATTTTCGCACGTCTTTGGGAAGACAAACCGGTTTCTCTCTCAGAGAAATAAAGGAAAACAAACAAAGAAAAAAACGATTTGACAGAAGATCAGTCACCATTAATATTAGTTATGGTGGTCGGTTGCTTTAAGTAAAATTAATTGGTTTAAAAAATAGATATAAAATAAACATTTCGTTAAAACAAATAATCTTGTTTGTTTTTTTGTAGAAGCGCATTGGTGTGTTTTCTTGTGATTGTGTATTGCATGACTTGTCTTTATCGTCATCGTTCAAGAATTTGTGTTTTAAATATTAAGTCATAAGTGTCAAAAACACATAAAAATAAAATATTAATTGATGTTGTTGTGTTTTAGTTTTGTAAAAAAGTTGGAATACAGTGAAATTGAATTCTTTTCTATCTTTTTCTTTAAATATTTGTTTTTTTATATTGACTTATTTGTAGGTTTTTGTTGTTACAAGTGAGAATTTTTTGTTAGGAATTAAATTTTGATTTTGTGTGATTAGAGTTGAAAAAAAAACATATTTTACAAATTATTGTCAACAATCATCCATTCGTTGTGACGCAACAATTTATTCGATCAAGTATTTATGTAACCATTATTGTCAACAATCATCCATTCGTTGTGATGCAACAGCTTACGTGATCACTTGTTTATCTAACTATTATTATCAATAATCATCCATTCATTGTGACGAAATAATTTATTTGATCAATTATTTATATAACTTCTAATTACTATTGTCAACAATCTTTCATACGTTGTGACGCAACAATTTATTCGATCAAATATATCTTTCACAAATTCATTATCAACAATTGTCTATTCGTTGTGACGCAACTATATACTGGATCAATTTGAAATTTTAGAATTATCGTTCAATACCACTCGCCCGTGAAGATTTGGGGTGCAACAAAACAATATATATTAAGCCATCGTATTAAGTAGGATGATAGGCTGAGGCTAAAGAAGGTGTTGAGAGGTGGGATCTTTTACCATCATGGGGTGAGGCCTACATCTATTTGATAATATTGTTTATATAACTAAATTATTGTATTAGTGTGGATGTGACGGTCTTGGCTTCTGCGCTGCTATGGTTGTCTGAGTCTCTTCTGTTCGATTTTTTTCAAAGTCTGTCTGCACATTCTCGAATGCGTGCATGTTGATTAATTGGTGCTGGAATGGAGGACGTTCATTCGCGTATACACATAACGTTCGTTAGCTAGAATATAAAATCTCAAGGCACGCAGTCCTCCGATATGGTCTGGTTAACTCGTGATCTACATCTAACGACTTTCACTTAATTTTACCACTTTTCAAACGATCCCGTAACATATTTATGCTTTTGCCAACCACAAAAAATTAACAATTACTTGAATAATCTTTGCATGCTCCAACTAAATAGAATTGGGGCCAGAGGCCATGTGTAAATTTAGTCTATATTTTTTTAATCCCGGATATAAGCAGGATAACTGTTTATAACAAATGTATGTACTTGACACAAACTTTAACGTTTCTCGGAAATGGAACAAAAATGTGTTCAGTCTTGCAATATCATATATGAGAACATTGGGTTTCCTAAGACGATGTAAGTTTTTCAATCCAAGCCCTCCAAGCCCAAACATGTTTCCCTCCAGTAGAATAATTTTTTTTCAGAAAGATTATGTTAATAGACTGGCATTCAGTAGAGTGAAATTCATCGGCCCTCTTCGTTTTTCCCAACAAATTTACCCCTCAGACTTGTAAAAACAATACCATTGTCACTGAAAACAATTGGTAATGTTATCCGGTTTATTTGTTCCATCTTCTTCTTTTTAGTTTGTATGATGTCTTCTGTTATTCAAAAAAGTCTAAATGATGAAACTTTCACAGAGTGAAAGCTAAAGAGTGTGCTAAACATTGCCAACTAAATAGTTTCTAATAAATTTTATCTTCAAAAAAATTGATGCCACAAATTTAATCTTAGTTTCCTTTATCTCTCATCCGTTTTCCCCTTTACAACTCAGTCCAATCCAACCATAAATCCGTATAACTTTATTAAACAAAATAGAAAACAAATTGTTTCTGAAAAAGTTTTTTTTCTCTCCTTCATTTATATATAATTAAAATAAAAAAAAACTTTATATTTTTCCTATAGTGCTTCAAATAGAAAACCAGCAACAAGTCGTCAAATAGACGAAGATTTTTCAATAAATTATGGTTTTCGTTCTGTTCGTGCTAACCAAACACAAAAAATGAAATAAAACAAGTAAACGAAATTCGTTTTTCCGGTTTCAAGAATTCCACTGAGATATAGGAAGTTGATTAAGAAATGTTATACAAAATAAGTTCAAGATATTCAAAAGATTACAACTTTGTTTTTTTTGTGTTTAATTAAATGAAGATTTTATTTCTAATAAATTAATTATTCTATAATTTCATCGGTCGAGAATAACCTAAACGACATGACCCCTTATTTACAATTTTCTTCAATCAATCAGGTTTATTTTTACGGTAAGAACCACGACCAATTCCCCCAATTATAATCATTGCAAAAAAAATGTTTCAGTAAAAACAAGGGTGGACTTTTTTTATATTTTAATTTATAAAACGGATCATTTTTACAATTTATTTAAAAAAAAGTAGGATTTCAATCTCAAAATTTAAAATATACAAAATGACTGCAAATAAAACAAAAGCGAATATGAATCACCCAACCAACCATAAATTTAGACAAAATGCGTGTATTTCGCTTAAGCGCTGGAATAAAGAGTAAAAAACAAACTGCTGTAATCATGTTCTTTTAATTACTTCATCGTTACTTGCATATTTTCAGTTATTTTATTATCCGCAATCCATTTTCTTTATGTTTTTCATTCCTATTTTAATTCATCATGTTTTTCCAACCACAACGATAGTTGATTTTCGTTTTTTTTTTCATTTAAAGGAAAATTATTTTAATATGAAAATTGTTCAACGAGCTATTATACAGCTCAATTGCTCTTTTTGTTCTTAAAAAAAAAAGAAAAACCGCCGAACTCACACACTCACCATTTTTATAATTTAGATTTACAATAATATACGCGAAAACACATATACTTCATTAGAATTCTATGAAACGTAAACGTAATAATGAGAAACAGAAGAACAGTTCTTAGGATGTAATTATTTTGTTTTGGATAATTTGATTTTAATGCTAATGTTGTAATTAATTTTATCGTTATACTAAAAACTTTTTCCAAAGTGAATTCATGCAACAATCTGCGAATAATATGTTGGAAAATCTAATCAATTATTTAAATTTTTAAATTTCCAGGATGCCACACTATCGATTTTAATTCAATCACTTATCTTTTATTGAAAATCAAAAAATTTATTTGTTTTGATAAATTTTCATTTCTGTTAACGATAAAATAACAACAACAACAACAACAAAAATCAAGTTTTTCCGTATGCGGTTTTCATCAACAACAAAAAAATTTGAAAAATAGCTAAAAGAAAAGTAAAGTAAAAATAATCCCTGGAAAAATACAATCAGAAACAATACAATGTTAGTTGATGAAGTGCTTCAAGGCTTTTTAGAATTTCGTTTTTATTTGAGAAAAATAACAACAACGACCGCAACACAAATTTATAACGAAAAGAACAAATATAATCACACGGAAGAGTTGAGAGAAAATGTGAATTGAAAACTTTTTTATTATATACACCAAAAACTTTACTTTGTTTTAAAATTTAATTTCTTTTTGTTTTTGTTTTTAGTTTTCCGATTGTTTAATTTTTTATATCTATGGAAAATGTATTTTCTTTTTATGCGATGAGTTTGCATTAAAATGTTTGATGTTGGAATAAACAAATTATTGTTAATGGAAAAATTGTGCAATTAGAAATATTTTGAATACGAGATATCTTGAATTCCCTCACATTAGAAAAAGAGGAAGAAGTCAGGGAAAAAGAACGTTAGATTTGATAATAGTAAATCGTTGGAACCTCTTTTCCAATCATTAATGGTGTGACGAAAGTAAACCCGGAACACAACCCTTTCGTTTTATACCTTTAATCATTTTGATTATATTAAATTTAGGTGCCCTTCTCGTTTTTTGTAATTAGTAATTACTTCAAAACCGTTTTCCGAAATTTCTCTAGTTTTTTTGTTTTTCACATTAAAACTGAAACTCAGTTGTGATGTATTTTTTGCTGATTTTTTTTTTGAAATTTGATAAATTCTCTCTCAATATGTGCGAAAACTTAACTATTTCCACAGTTTTAGTGGATTGCTGGAAATGTTATTTTTTGACTCGAGTGTGTTTTCTATCTATAAAGAGGTTTTAGAAAACCGAGGTGTTAGTATGAAAATTATGTATGAGGGCTTGAAAGTAAGGTGTGGACGACGTGAACGCTAATCGCGTTCTAGTTCAAACATGTTTTTTTCTAGAATAACTTGGTGTCTGTGTTCATTAATGTTTATTTCTATTTTATTAAACAATTTTTTTCTTATTGGTTTGATTTTTAATAAAATTTAACTAAATTAAACCTAAAATTGCAATTTAACACAAATTTCAAAATAAAAGATATAACTACTGATTATGAATAACAAAGAAACATTATTGATGTGAGAAACAAAGAGCATAACAATAATTTTAATAGTTTTTTATTAACTCATGACAAAATCACGAAAAATAACGACTGAGTCAAGTAGAGCGGGAATCAGATTACGGTCAGGTAGACAAATTTCTAGTTTTAGAAAATGCAATCTTTGACTTCCAACGCGCATTGTTTAATTATTCGAGCTATCTTTTCATGATTTTATAGAGTTCTGTACTTTAAGTTTTCTTTTTTTTTAACGGTAAACGGATTATCGATCTACATAATCTGTTATTCGGGCGAGCAAAAACATTCAATTTTTATAGGATTCAACATCAAGTAACCTTAATCTTTGTAAATTCGACCACTAATTTTTAAAATATTTTTTTCAGTAGTAAATCCCCAAGAGCGGAGATAATTCGAAATAATTTTGTTCGAAAATTTCGAAAGCAAGTATATTGATATGTTATGAATCCCATTTTTAAACAAAGTTGTGCAGCGTTTTGCTCAAATTGACAATATTGTCGAATGACAAATATATGTTCAGTACTAGGGTCTCAGACTAACTCGCTGATGTTATTGTAGGTTTATTAAAACAAAATTGTAAGCTGCATTTCCTACAGTTTGCCAAATTGACGAAAAACTGACTAACATGTCATTGGCTTGGCACCGATTTCGAACAGTTTTCTGCTACAAATAATTTTTATAATACAAAAGCTATTGTAACAACTATAATAATTGTGATAATTATAATAATAAATAAATTCTATAATATAATAACTTTGTTTAAACCGTAATTTTTTTTGTCTGTAGTTAAATATAATTAAATTAAATAAATCAGTAGTTAGCTGTATTTTTGTCTCTAAAGTCACAATTGAGCTATTTTTCACTTTTTTGTGTTTTTTGAAGTCGGTTTTTTTTAATAAGTTTATTTTATTATTTTCCATTTATACCCGAATGTCGGTTAAAAAGGCGTTTTTGAAGTAATAACTAAGTGTCGGAATGTATTCATCAATGACAATCAAGTAATCAATGGTTTTTCGATTTTTGAGAAAAAAAAGTAATTTTCCTGTCATAGAAAATTATATTGGAGCAACTCGGAATCTAAAGCAATATAATACAGCTCAAACCATCCAAATACAATAAGCGGTTTCGAAGAAATCGACGAAAATACATAAAAAATACAGGTTTTTTCAATTTTCTGAAAATAGTACATTATGATGCTAGGACGTAAAGCTAAAGATTTTGGACGGTAGTGGAGTTTGCAAATCAAGGCGCTAGCCGAGATTTGCACCCACATTAAGTCCAAAATAGCTTACGTCCGTGCATCATATACTATTTTTTATTCGCCGCAAGCAAAATATTTTAAGCAAATTGGTTTATTCTAAATTAAAATTATAAATTTTCATAAATTTTGAAATGAAAATATGTTGAACAAGTAACCTTTGACAAAATATTTATTATTTTTTCCAAATTATTGTGTAGCTATGACAACAAATGATAACAACTATTTTAATTGGATAATGAAATTTTGAATTTAAGGGTTGCTTTGATAAAAAATTTTATTTACATAGAATTTAAACAAATACAAATGCTTTTTATTTTTTTGGACGTAGCTATGACAACAAAATAAATAGTTGAAAAGTGATACTTTAAAGCCGCAAATCACAGTAATAAAATAACACTTTAATATGTAGGCGAATAAAAATGGTATTTTTCGCGTCTAAGAAAAAAATGCAAGACTTTCTCGAAATCCACCCAAATAGAATACAATTAAAACCATTAAAATCAAATGAGTTGTTTATGAGAAACCGGTGAATATATAGAAAAATACAGATTTTTGTAGTAAATTAAAATTTCTTTTCTATTTATTTAATTAATAAAACATTTAAATGATTTTCACAAAACTTAATACTTTTATTTCTTAATTAAATTTACATAAGTCCAACCGGACGACTTAATAAATTAGACTCTTCTCCTTGAGATCTAACACATAACTGACTAACTCTCTCCTTTCTTTTTAGTTTATTATCACTTCAATCTCTCATTGAAGTAAGAGTGGGGATCAAACATTAAAACAAATGTACGAACAGAAGGTTCGGAATTTTAGTGCTTTTCCCATTTCAATTACAAAATATTTTTCGGTTAAATTTTGTTCCCTACATTCGGCCAATCCTGACGATTATCGTCTCGATAATTATTAATTTAAATTACCTTTTAATTAATGGTAATGTATCGCCAACAACAGGTTGATTCAGGGTATTTGTCTAATCCTAAAATTTAACAAAATCGTAACAACTAAAATTAATTACTTAATATAATATTGTCATTAAACATGTTCAGACAAAACCTAATAAAACTTTTATTTCAATATTTAAATTCATTTAGTAAAATAAACCCCATTTTTTTTTTATTTATTTCAATAATTTATTGGAAGAGCGTAAATTATAATTTGATTTAACTAATTCATTTTCATTTGATTTCATTGGAGAAACATATGATTTCATATTGGCTGCTTCCCATACACCTTTATAAGGTCTTTGTGTAACTTGATACTCTCCTAAATCACCCAAAACATAACGATTGTTTGGAAGTACTCTAACAACCTTGTATGGTCCTTTAAACTTAGGGAGTAATTTTTTAATTACACCTTTAGTTGAATCGAAGTTCTTAACCATAACATAATCATCGATTTCGTACTTGTTAGCCTCTTTCCGTTTTTTGTCATAATACACCTTGTTTTCCTCCTGAGCTTTTAAAATCTTACGCTCAGCCTCCTTCCTAACAACTTTTCGATCAGATTCTTCGTCTTCATAGCTTAAAGTTTGTAAATATTCCCTTAAATTGTCATTTATGTCACCCCTTTGATTAACACCAAATAACATTTTTGAAGGAGTTGTTCCTATTGAACGACTAATAGAATTGTTAATAGAGAATTCCGCTTTATCTAAGATTTTATGCCAATATATACCATTAGAATTATCACTTAGTTTAGCTAAAATTGGAGTTAAGGTTCTATTAATCCTTTCTATCTGACCATTAGCTTGTGCTGACGTTCGAGCTATCATAATATGTTGTATATTATTTTCTAATACAAAATTTTTAAATTCCTCCGACTTAAAGCAAGAACCTTGATCGGAAATTATTCTTCTCGGCCTACTAAATGTTCTAAAGAAATCTCTTAGACAAGCTATTACCTCTACGGTATCTGTACTTTTAACAGCATAAAATTTAACAAATTTCGTAAATCCGTCACATATTTCAAATATATGTTTTTTAGATCCTTTTGAAAACGAATCTATTGGACCATAATGATCAATATGAATTGTATCGAAGGGAACCGGGGCTTTTGGTATAGGGTTCAAGTATCCTTCCTTTTTACCTTCCTTTGGCGAAAACGTTAGACACTTGAGACAATTTTTTATGAACGTTTTTATTTTTGTTCTTAAATTTGGTATCCAGTAATTACGTAATACTATTTCATAGCATTTATCTAAACCTACATGACCAAAATCCTCATGAGATCTCCTAATAACGTTTTGTTCCATATCCTTCGGAACCCAAAATAATAATTTACCGTCCTTTTTACGATATAATATACCATTCCGCATTTCATAATATGAATCTTCAGATTTTTCTAATTTCTTCTTAACTTCACAAATATTATGATCACGAGTTTGTGCAATTAATAATGTTTGCTCTAAAGAATTTTCGCAAACTACATAAATATTTACACACCTACTAAGGGCATCGACGTGTCCCATTTTATTTCCAGAACGATGCTCAACTGTATAGTCGTAGTTCTGTAGCTCTAACGCCCACCTGGCTATCCGTACATTAATATCTTTCTTATTCAAGGTTTGCGTTAACGAATTGCAATCAGTAAGAATTTTAAATGGTATTCCTTGAAGATATACCCTAAAGCGTTGTAACGAATAAATAATTGCTAATGTTTCTAGCTCATATGATGTGTATTTGCTTTCTGCCTCTGTTGTTCGTTTGGAAAAATAAAAGATTGGATGTAGTTTTCCATCAGACTTTTTCTGCATTAGTATTGAGCCAAATCCAATACTACTCGCATCACAATGTAGTTCAGTCAGATCTGAAGGAGAATATATCGATAAACAAGGAGCTTCGACTAACGCGTTCTTCAGATTATTAAAAGTTTGTAATTCTAATTCTTCAAACTTGAATACGGCATCTTTTTTAAGCAAATCAAACAAACACTTTGCCTTTATTGAGTAAACAGGGATAAATTTACGGAAGTATGATGTCAAACCTAAAAAGCTATGGACATGTTTGCTACAGGTCGGAAGCGGAAAATCTAACACTGCATTTATACCGGATTTTGTTGGTTGTATTCCTTGTTCAGACACTGAATAACCTAAATAATCAATTTTGGTTTGTAGAAATTTGCACTTATCAAATCGAAATTCCAATCTATTTTGTACTGCCAAACGCATAACACTTTCTAAAATCTCAAAATGACGTTCTAAATTGGATGTAGCAATCAATATATCATCCAAATATATTAATACATCACCCGTTTGTTGTAGTTTCCCAAAAATCTTTTGAATGAACCGCGTAAAGTTGGCTGGTGCATTTTTCAAGCCAAATGGCATGCGTAAATACTCAAATTGCCCTAACGGTGTTATGAACGACAAAAGCGGTATCGATTCTTCACTTACCTTAACATGATGAAACCCATTTCGTAAATCTAATGACGTAAAATATTTTTTTCCTTCTAACAGCAATAACTGGTCTTCGATCAGAGGGATTGGGAAATTATCCCTAAGCGTTCTTTTATTCAATTCTCTAAAGTCGACGCATAACCTAATATCTCCTGTCTTCTTCTTAATCAACACTATTGGAGAGCAATATTCTGACTCACTAGGTCGAATTATTTTTTGTTCCAATAGATCGTCTAAAATTTCTTGTAATTTTATTTTTTCGTAATGTGACAATCGTCTCGGATTAAAAAAGAAAGATTCTTTTTTATTCACCCTAATATTCATATTGAAATCATTTTCCGGCTTTTCCGGTCTAACTGCGTCAAAATAACTATCATAAAGCAAATTCATAATTAATTGTGCATTCTTAGCCCCTAATTCAGGATTAATACTAATATCAGCTGGATACTTCGATTCAGACTGACTACTAATTTCAATTGACATAATTTTCCCTAATTCCTGATCATAATCATTATCACACAATGCTTCTAAATTATCTATACCTAATATAGCATTGCTACTTAGACATAAATTATTTTTCATATCAGTATGAGGACTAACATAAATTTTTTGGTAATTAGTATGATGACTAACTATTGATCTACTTTTATTATGACTAGTATGAGGACTAATCTCAACCGAATCTAAACTAGTATGCGGACTAAAAACAGATTCTACTAGATCAGTATGAGGACTGGATAATTTATTATTGTGCGTAGTTTTATTTTCTGAATTGATATAAATCGGGCTAAAATTTTCTTTTTCGATACTTGTCATTACCGGTATGTCTTTGTCAATTTTTACTGCATTTATTGAATCACAATTAACCAATATTAAATTTGCCTCTCCAATGAAATCTCTTCCTAATATCATATCAACATTAATTGTGGTATCAAAAACCACTCGCAACTGTATAAAATTAGAAATAACTTTTGATTTAATATAAACATTAATACTTCCTAAAATATCAAGTGGACTATCATTTATTCCACTGTACCTAATACTATCATTATTTTTAACGTAGTTATGTTCTACAACTGACGTTTTAATTATACTAATTGGACTTCCCGTATCTATTAATCCGTTGACATTTTTACTTATAATATTACCTAATTTATTTGAAAACTTAATGCTATAAATACCCTGAATATCTGTTTGGCTATCTAATTGCTAGCTGTTTGTAGCAGAATTATCAATATTGTTGATTGCTGACTTCCGTTTTGGACAACTTTGTGCCAAATGACTCATTTCTCCACAATTGTAGCAAGAATTCCTTGGACGAATCGGCTGCTTGCAATCCTTCAAAAAATGGCCATGCTTGCCGCAATTATAACATTTGATTCTATATTCATTTGGTTTTATTTCCTGTTTGACTTCACGTTTAAATCCCATAGAAATTGGTTGTCTTGGCATAAAATTTCTATTGTGGTTGATACCTCCACTAAATTTGTCTGATTGATCTCCTTTAATGTTAATAGCAGACATCGCTTCCAGCAAATCTCTAGTTGATTTAAACCTTTGCATTTTGGCAATATCCATTACACTTCTGTTGCCAATTCCATCAATAATATAATCCACTAATTCTTCATCCGTAAAATTCAAAGGTCCACCCAAAATTATTTTATCATTAAAATAATTGCTAAATGATTCACTCCTATTCCATTTTCTGTTTTCAAACTTTCGATAGGTTTCCATTCGATTTGGTCTGCAGTAAAATATTTTCCCCATTTCGTCCAAAAGTTCATCTAATGAATATTCTATATAAACTGGTTTGGAATGAAACCATGCCCGTGCCTTCCCTTTGAGCTTCTTGATGACTATCAGTTTAAGCTTTTGTTCATCAGGCGAATAAACTCGTTGAATTGTTTTAATTTGAGAACGCCACGTATCGAAATTATCACCCTCAGCTTGATACTCCGATAATAACTCTTCCAAATAAACAAGATTAATTTCCTCTCTAACTCTTCTACGTCTTGGCATCACCTCTTGTATAACTAATTCATGATCGGACTGATCATCTTCGTCATCACTTGTTTTTGTACGAACACTTTCAGCTTCATTATTCGTACCTTTTTCCAAAATATTCAAATCATTATTTGTTCCAATGAGTCTTTCTATCAAAACCTGTTTTGTGCCCTTTTTGTCTAAATTTTTTTCTTGGCACAATTTAATCAACTCATCTTTATTCAAATTATTTAATTGTTTTTCATCCATTTTTAATAATTTAAATAACTCAAAAACTCAAAATAACTCAAAAACCTTGCAAATTAATTTATTTTTAAACATTACTTCACAACATTTTAAATATAGTTCGAAACTATCATTCTCTCAATCAGAATAGAATTCAATTTAATATTTTAATATTTTTTTTTTTTCTCTCACACTCACAAGTTTTGAACATTTTATATAACTCTCAGTTTTTCATATTAGCCTTAATAAGTTTTAACGTTTATTATAATTATATAATCTCTTTTGATCTCTTTTGATTTAATCTCTATTTCTTTTGAAACGGTTAAAATTTTAACATGTTTCTACACGTAAGTTTCTAGAACATTCGATTTATATTATAACGGCTTTTCAAAATTTACCATTATGATTTTATTTTGTTAGGTTTATTTTATTTCATTAATTAAAAATATTTTGAAGCTACAGAAAATAAATTATAAAATTTATGAACTCGCACTTTAGCACTTTATATATGAAAACTATTCAAAACCCGCGTTTTATTGTTTTAAGAGTCACAAATATGATAATTGGATTTTTTATCCCACTTCTGATATAATTGTAGTAAATTAAAATTTCTTTTCTATTTATTTAATTAATAAAACATTTAAATGATTTTCACAAAACTTAATACTTTTATTTCTTAATTAAATTTACATAAGTCCAACCGGACGACTTAATAAATTAGACTCTTCTCCTTGAGATCTAACACATAACTGACTAACTCTCTCCTTTCTTTTTAGTTTATTATCACTTCAATCTCTCATTGAAGTAAGAGTGGGGATCAAACATTAAAACAAATGTACGAACAGAAGGTTCGGAATTTTAGTGCTTTTCCCATTTCAATTACAAAATATTTTTCGGTTAAATTTTGTTCCCTACATTTTTTCAATTTTCTGAAATACGGTATTTTTTGCGTCATAGAAAAAAATATGGGGCCACCTCGGTATTTATCTTAATCGAATACAATTTAAATCAAAACCTCCAAAGCAACCTTAATATAATGCAATTTAAGTCATCCAAATCGTATGAGCCGTTTTTGAGAAATCATTTAACAAACATACATCAACATTTATTAAAAAACACAGTTTTTTCCGTTTTTCTAGAAAATGGATATTTTTTACGTCATAGAAAAAAAAAATGCGACCATTTCGGCATCTACTTAAATAGAATACAATTTATATCATAAATATCGAATAAGCCGTTTTTGAGAAATCGGTGAACAAACATCAATAGACATAAAAAAACCCAAGTGAAACACAGAACCTCCTTCTTTTTTAAAGTCGGTTAGAAACGAAGAGAAATGAAATTTGTTTGATGATAATAAAAATAAACAAAAGAAATTAAAGAACAAGAAATAAGAATAGAAAAATAAAAAGTATTTTTATATATTCTAACATGGCTGGTTTTATTTAACAATTTAGGAAATAATTTAGATGCGTTTAATGGAATTGAATAATTTTAATTTATTATTTGAATTTAAAATTATGTGCGAATGAAAGTTTTTAGTGAATGTAATACAAACAATCTAGCTAATCAAACAGGCCCTTTCAATAATTAATTTTAGTGATTTAAAAAAAAATATTATGTTTTTTAATATTTTTTATGTGTCTTGTTTCATGTCAATTTATCGATATTTTAATTTAATTTTTCATAATATTGAGAAAATTATGGAAAAATAGTATTATTTTCTACACATAATTCAAATATTTAAATTTTATGATTTCTGAATTTTAGTCTTTTAAATTGTATCATTAAAAAATGGCGAAAAAATGGAGCATCCCTTACAAAAAAAATCACACTTATACATTTCCAATTTAGAACTTAAATATACGAGCGCTATCTTTATGCATAAAAATGTGTGTCGGGTTTGATGCGAAATAGATCGGAATCGTAAATAGTTTTTGAAGATTCAAATAAGATGTTAATATTGTACGTTGATAGAATTGATAGGACTTTTGAAGTTCTTGGGATATGATAAGTACTTAGTAAGGTGAGCAATTCCACGTCACCGACACATCGATGTTCCTGACCCCCTCTGATTTCGATAAAATTTCATATACAGATAGCCAATGACAAAATAAAAATACCTTTACTTTCAAAAAATTAAATTTTGCTCTAGGGATCACACAGGGTGACGGCAAAGTTTTTGGGGTTTGCGAAACATGAGTATCTTTGAATATCGATTACTAACGATTGACTAAACCGATTTAAGTCATTTATAGCTCATTGGAAAGGTAATTAATATAATTAATATTATGAAAAAAATACTTAAAATTTTTTTATTATTTTAAAAGTGTGTTAAACTTAAAAGAAAAATTCGAAGATGGCGCTGTTGGGGGTACTCTCCCTTTTACCACTTTTTTCTTTCAGAAAAAAATGTTCAATTAATTCGTAATCTAAAATGAAAGCTTCCCAGGTATATAATTTCTGGTTTTAAAAATAAAATTTTTACAATATTTTCCTTTACCGTTTTTTTTTCAATTTTTTTTTAACCAATGCAGTGAATCATCTATTTAACTCAACCCACCAGAATTCTTGTTTTATAATAATTTAATGACCATTTAACTATTTTAAGGATACAAATTAAGTATTTGAGGCTGTGAATGCTTTTTACATAATTTATCTTTTCATCCATTTATACCTGTCCGAAATTAATTTTAAAGGCATGGAAAAATCAAGTACCGTACTTTGTTACCTGTTAATGATAAAACCTGTCATAAAATGAGAGCGCAGTAACGAAAATAATAGTCTTTAAAGATATTTTGAGCGTATAGCATCATTACTAAATTCATTTGTCAATCTTGTTAAAAAAATATTTGTGTTGTGTTAGCAAAGAAGTTTCAAAGTGTTTTAATAGTTATGATGTGTGCGAACTGACGAAATAATGACAGATCACAACTATTAACTGTCAAAATTTTGTTTTTTGGAATTTATATTCACCATAACAAAACGTCAAAATTTGGCATAGCTTTTTAGCATCATCAAATTGTGACAGTAGGCATAACAAATTATTTCAGGAGGAACAACAATTTATTACAGAAGTTTTTTTAAGTGCCAAAGTAATATTTATATTAGTATACATGTTATATATATTTATTAACAGCAAACATAAATGTTACAAAGTTTTTCACCTTATGTCAAAATTTTGTTTTTACAAATTTCACCTTCACAAAAATTGTGTTCTGTCATTATTTCGTCAGTTCGCACACAGCATTAAAGCAAATTTTTTTACATGAGTAAATATCATTGTTTAAAACCATTTGGTATCGGCAACTAATTTTACGCATTCATCAGGCCGAAGACTTGCAAATTTTGAAAATCCTACATTTAATTCCTGAAACTTGCTCTTAAATTCAACGTATGCTTCATTTAACGTGCATAACAGTAACCGTCTTTAGAAAAATATTCGTTCACTACCACGTTTTACAGATATCGTATCACGTTTACTTGGCATTAATCTGCTAATGGGATCATTCGTATAAAAAATTTTCATATCATTAATAGTTTCTTCTGGTAGTTTTTTATCGGCATTTGGAAATTATGACAGCGCTGTGGATTGGTTTATTTGATCCTTCTTGCTTTTTTCAATTCCTGTTCCAAATAAGTTTTGTATTTCTTGCACTTTCATATCCATTGGTAGTAGACTTAATATTTTTCGTTTCTCCATATAATCGCCATTTTTAAAGGACAACCTTAGGTTCTCCATAATATCTCGATAATATTTTGATTGCACTTTTATTTCATCAGAAGAATCAAGATATGTTTCTACGCAGTTGCTCTGATTTATTAAAACTGCGACATAACCGCTTTCGATTAATATGTGAAATTTGATTAGATACAAATGGCTCAATATATTCATTTATCCGGTTAATTAGCTCATCACGTTCCATATTGGCTATCGTTGGTGATAAAATAATATCTCGTATAACGCTTGGTCCGCTGATAGGCTGTGGCTGTTCCTCCAATATTTCATCACTCGCAATTGATTCTGTATCACCAGTATTTTCAGTTTCAATACCTCCAGTTGAACTGATCATTAAGAGTCGAATTCTACAAGACGAACAAATTAGCTTTTGCGTACGTAAATTAAACACAAGGTTTATCGAACGTAATTTATTCTGAACTTCGGGTGTAACATTTTTTAAAGTTTTTGAACACTTGCCGATACCAAATGGTTTTAAACAAAGATATTTACTCATGCTTTAAAAAAACTTATTTTAACTATTAAAACACTTTGAAGCTTCTTTGCTAACACAACACAAATATTTTTTAACAAAATTGACAACTGAATTTAGTAATGATGCTATACGCTCAAAATATCTTTAAAGACTATCATTTTCATTACTGCGCTCTCATTTTATGACAGGTATTATAATTAACAGGTAACAAAGTACGGTACTTGATTTTTTCATGCCTTTAAAATTAATTTCGGACAGGTATAAATGGATGAAAAGATAAATTATGTAAAAAGCATTCACAGCCTCAAATACTTAATTTGTCCTTAAAATATCCTTATCCTTAAAATAGTTAAATGGTCATTAAATTATTATAAAACAAGAATTCCGGTGGGTTGAGTTAAATGGATGATTCACTGCATTGGTTAAAATAAAAATTGAAAAAAAAACGGATATGAAAATTTTGTAGAAATTTTATTTTTAAAACGAGAAATTATGTAGCTGAGAAACTTTCGTTTAAGATTACGAACTAATTGAACATTTTTTTTTCTGGAAAAAAAAGTGGTAAAAGAGAGGGTACCCCCAACAGCGCCATCTTTGAAAATATTTTTTAAGTTTAACATACTTTTAAAAAGTTATTAAAAAATTTTAAGTATTTTTTTTATAAGTCCTATCAATTACCTTTCCAATGAGCTATAAATGACTTAAATCGGTTTAGTCAATCGTTAGCAATCGATATTCAAAGATACTCATGTTTCGCAAACCCCTAGAACTTTGCCGCCACCCTGTGTCATCCCTAGAGCGAAATATAATTTTTTGAAAGTAAGGGTATTTTTAGTTTTTCATTGGCTATCTGTATATGAAATTTTATCGAAATCAGAGGGGTCAGGTCACATGCTAGAACAAATGCTGTTGCGATGACGTGGAATTGCTCAGGTATTGAAATACAGGCTTATTTAGGTGCAAAGTAGTATTTTAAGAATAAGTAGTATGTAAATAGTTTTTTGAGATTCTGATTAGATGTTAAATAGTATGTTTTTAGATTTTGTAGGAGTTAATAAGTTTATCGAGAATAAATAGTTCTTATTTATATGCAATAAAGGACGAAAAGAACTAAAATAGGTTCATTTGAGAATGTCTACTACTTAAATCGTACTTAAAGCTCGTCTCGGGCGCCAACCCAAAAATTGAAAAGTCTCATAATAATTTTGTATACCATCATCACTTTGTTGATTTAAGTTTCTTTGATTGTTTGTAACTGCTGGAAAGTTGGGAAAAAACTTTCCACGCTATTATTTTTCTATGAAGATACTGCAGTGAAAAAACGCTAAGATACTGCAGTGAAAAAAGGCTTTGCATCGACACTGGCAAAACTGAATTTTGGGAACAAATTTCTTGAAAATCTAGCAACTGGGGACTATAAAGTAGAACTCGTGGCAGAATTTGTCACTGACGCAAACAAACTTTTCTACACACACTTAAAACTTCTGCGATGAAAAAAATGTTAATAGTCGTGTAAATTTCCACTTTACATTATTTCAACTTATGGTATCCTATGGAAGCGAAAGATGGAGTACCACAGATTGTATGCGTACAGAGGTCCTGATAACTCATGGTAAAGAGAGGAATTGTCCAAAAATAAATATTTATATTGACGTTGGTCGAGTAGCTAGCCACTAAGTGGTTTTCCACTGAGTCTGATCAGGAACACGCTTGTTCGATCCCGAGGTGAAATTGAGAGAAGAGGTAGGGATAGGTCTTTGATTTTAAAACAATTATAATTTTTAATTGCTAGTGGCTTTTAATTATAAACTGCGTAATTGGTGAGCTTCTCAAATTTCGCCATCATTGTAATCTTATTAGTTCTCAGTTTTTGTGATGAACGCTTATTTGGAGACCCGGAATGTGGTAGATTATTGAAGATTTTCAATAAACAATTACAACCACTTTTTACAATGTTAAACGCAAATTAAATTTCTACAAGTATAGGAGGACATCAGCTTTACGTATAGTCAAAAATAAATGTACTCTATAACTATTCTCTAGTTGATTACTGTCGGTTGATTTATTTTGAGGATGATGTTTTGCTTCTCGGACGTAGTCCCATCAATAGGAAAGAAATTGAACAATGCTTTAAAGAAACGGAAAATGACTTGCATCAAACATGTGACATCAAACATGAAACATGTCGCCCAAAAATTTAGATACTGGTAACTATCTTAGGTCAAAACGAGGTTCAAGTTATACATTCCATTAACAATTGTCAGGAAAGTCATACGCACAATTTATGGTGCAAGTAAAGTTACTGAAAACAGTTTAGAAGCTGAATAGCTTCTTAGGGGACTGCAATTTATTAAGTCAAAACGAATTAGAAGGATTAGATATGCAGAATGGTTTTACAATATGACGACACTTAAGATATTTGTACTACAATATGGTAAACCTGAAGTCAAGTGGCAATGTAAGCTAATCGAATAAACAGGAATGCTCTAATGCGATGCCAGTAAAAAAAATATGAAATATTTTCTCCTGTAATTAATGTAATTTGTTTAAAATTGTTAAGTTGCACCACAAACCCTTCAATATTGTTTAGCTTAATAAGAAAGAATAAAAACAGTAGTAAACTTAGCTAAATTCATATATATTTAAATTACAAAAAAATTAGGAAAAATTGAATTTTTATTGGAAGTTTGGGCAACAACCATATTAGAAGGTCAAAAATTCTTTGTCTTAAATGTAGTTTTGTATTTAGCCCCACTTTCAATAAGACCTTGTAAGAGACCATAAACTGTATCTAGCTGTTTACGTAATTGGTAAATACTCTTCAACTGGAAGAAGGTCGTATGTAAAATCCTGTTTTATGCACTATTATTGTTTTACAAAGCTTTGTTATGACGATTAAAAATATTCTAATAAATTCTGTGAAGTCTTTTAACCTACATTTGAATGAGACCCATATAATCAAGCAGAACCGGAAAAAATTTTTCATAAAGTTAATTTTGTTAGTCAGTAAGGAAAAATAATGCCATAATATTTTAGTAAACGTATGCTAAAGTTTTTTACTAAACAAATCCAACAAAGAATTGAATGATAACAAAATATAATCTCAACAGAAGCAAAGATGATGATAACCACAAAAAAACCAAAAGAAAACAAAAATAAACAGAAAACTCTATCCTATCCTAGTACTTGTGAAAACTAAATACAAAATAATAAAATTTTAATAGAAAAGTGTCTGGCTCAAATAGAATTCCTTGTTCAACTGAATGTTGAGAGGAGATGGCTTAGAAAAATTGTTAACATTTTTTAGGGTATTATTTTTTTCTTTTTTTATGGGGTTGATTTTTTTATTACTCCTACATTCTGGTTGAATTTTTGTGTTTTTGATTTGAAATTTTGTTTTGCGTCGTTTAAATAATAAAGTGGAAAATTTTCATTTGAATTAATGGTGTTTTGTGAAAGTGTAAAATGGTTAAACAATTGTTTCACAGATTTAAAGTTTTCTTTGAAAATTTAATTACATCTCGAAATGTTTCACGACATTTTCTTTGTGTTTCGAAATGTACTTTCATTTTATGTAACTTAAACGAAAAATAAATGAAATCTAAGTAAATGGAATATATTCTTAAAATTTACATTTATGAAAACGAAATTATGAATTCTGATCAAAATTTGTGTCAATGAGGTTTTTGAATTGTTTAAGTTCAACGACATGATATTTGTGTAGTAAAAGTCCTTATGTTTAAAATGGTCTCACCATTTACATATGAATTTAAATTTTTCGCTTAAATAAGTATATAAGAATGCTATTGCTAGTTTGGTAGAAATTGTTTTATCAACGAGAAAATTCATAGAAACATCGAAGTATTAATATTTTTTAATTGTGTTTACAGACTTTTGTTGTTATGCAAAAAATGAACAAATCAAATGATAAATAAGTAAATTCGGTTAGAAATCTTTAAAATTAATAATATAAAAATTTAATTTAAAAACAAATTAACTTTTTACGACTCACCATATTTTTCCTTATCTGATGAAACTTTGATTAATCCAAACGATATTTGAATAAAAAATATCAATGCAATAAAAATAATTTTTAAATAGGAAAAATTACATAGAATATTAATTTTTATAATTTTCATTTTCACTTCACTTTTTAATTATCACTTAGTTTGAAGAAATTAGTTTATTGTTATTATAACTAAATTTTTCTTTTAAAAGTCTAAAATTTTATTCAAATTGTAATGATTTTATTATTTTATATTTTATCGTGAAACAAAATTTATAATAGTTTTTTAAGCGATTAACAACATAATGATACTCCATATTGTTTATTTTAATTTTTATTATTTAATAAAACAATATTACTTAGTTAACATATAGTTTTTCTATTCCAACTTTATATTATCATTCACCTGAAATAAATAAAATAATTACTATTAATTTTGTTTTTAATTTTATAATTAAAATTGTTTAAATTACACATCTACACAGAAAGATTCTTTTTGTTACAATATTAACTATTAAGCCGCTGACAAAAGCGGCTCTTCTTGAAAAACAGTTTCTTGAAAAACAGTTCTGGTGATTTTCATTTCCGTTGGTTATCATCCAACGTAAAGTAACTAATGTTCTTATCTAGCTCATATCACATCACTTTTTAATATTAAATCAAAATATTACAACTGATTACAAACTGATTTTAAGTGATCACTAGAGAGATAAACGAAGAAGTAGAAACGTTTCTGCTACATTAGTTAAGGGTTTTACCAATTTGATTTGTTTTACCATACCGAAGGATATGAAAGTACAAGATATATAAACATTTTATTTGGAACAGAAGCAACACGTCACTTATCATTTCTGAACGTTGATAAAAAATCTACCAGAAGAATATCTATTGATGAAGTGAAAAATTTGTATACGAACGATTCATTTGGCAGATTAATGCCAGGTAAACGCGATACGATATGTGTAAAACGATGGAAGTATATAACGAATACTTCTCCAAAAATGTTTACTATTTAAACGTTAAATGAAACATACGTTGAGTTTAAAAGCAAGTTTCCAGAATTAACAGTAGGGTTTGCAAAATTTACAAGTTTTTGGCCTGATGCATGCGTGAAATTAGAGCAAGGCATTCGTAATGTATGTGTCTGCACAATATACAAAAAATTGAAACTAATGTTTCAAGTTTCAACCGTTTACTACTGACGTGATTTTATTCAAAAATTGACCCTTTTTAACAATGACATACATGCAATGACGCAAGATGCAATTGTAAAAATTTGGAGAAATAAAAAAAAATGTTTGGTTTTTAAAATTTATTTATTAGTCCCTGGGTCCACGCCGATTTCATTTGATGATGACCACATATTTTATGCTTCGTGAGGCGTTTCATTGACAAGCAAAACGTGCCAAAATGCCAATTGTCGGACTCGACAATAGCAGACACATTTTGTTCGGACAAGGTTACCCTCGTGTTCTAAAACAAATTTCCACCCCCATAGATAAAAAAAAATTGTGGCAGCAAATTTACAAGATCACGTGCAATTAAAATTTTTTGGATCTTGCCGAACGAAAAAGCGTGGGCCGAGGGGCGTGGGCCCAAAGGCGAGGGCCCAGGGACTATATCTCATTTGCCTTTCTTTTTAACTAGCAAATTAAAAATAGCATTTAAAATAAAAAAGGATTACACAAAACAAATGCATCTAAAAGCACGTCATTAGTAAATGGTCAATATTCAACATTAAGTTGTTTCGGTAGTGAGCAATATCCAGACTATAAAAGTTATGAAAAATTTGTTAGTTGTGGTAAGTTACATGTTAAATGTTATACATTGTAGTGCTAGTTCTTCTTCAGCATTTATACATAAATTAACTCACAGTATTAAATTACCATTTTGTTTCACAATAACAATTCATGTATTTAGAAAACAAAAAAGCAATCTTTAAAGTGGGAGAATGCTTAGTACTTCGCACTTTTCGGAAAATTACTTTTTTTCCATTCAAGATTCTGTGCAGAGTTATTATTGGAATAATTCACAAGCTACGATACACTTGTTTTTCATATATTATTATTTATTTAGTGGTCAAGGTATCGATCACTTAAGTTTTGACATTATCTCTGATTTAACTGAACATGATAGTGTGGCATTGTATCTATTCATATAACAAATGATTGATTTTGTAAAAGAAAAAATAGTTTATCCTATTGTAAAAATACTCTATATGATAGTGCGGGATCTCAGAAATAAAATAAAAATAAATATAATGTTATAAATCTATGCTACCACAAATTAAATTTTAGACACAGAGTGTCACATTTACGCTATCGGTCATGGAAAAAGACCGTGTGATGGAGTAGGAGAAACAATGAAACGAGGTGCTCATATAAATATATTGTCTAACAACGATATTATTCAAAACCCTATGGATCTTTTTGAATGGGCTACAAAATGGCAATCAACATTGAATTTCGCTCAGAAACTCTGCAATTTTTATTTAGAATTTTGCGGTGCACAGTTTTTGAGTAATTCTAAAAAATTTGCAAATTCTAGACCGTCCCCCCCCCTACGTTTCGACACTGATACACAGAAAAAATTCATAGAGACACGAAGTTTGCTATATTTTAAACGAAAATTATTGCGAACTCTCAAATAATTATATTTCTGTGTGTTTAGCGGATAAGTGTAAGGAGGGTAAAAAAACTTTTTTTGACCCAAGCGAGTGGGGTATCATTTGAAAGAGCACCAAATTTGCAAAATATCGCATTTTTTTTAGAATTTTGCGATGCACAGTTTTTGAGTTATTCTAAAAAATGTAAAATTTCAGATAAGTATAAGTATAAGTATAAGTATAAGTATAAGTATAAGTATAAGTATATGTATAAGTATAAGTATAAGTATAAGTATAAGTATAAGTATAAGTATAAGTATAAGTATAAGTATAAGTATAAGTATAAGTATAAGTATAAGTATAAGTATAAGTATAAGTATAAGTATAAGTATAAGTATAAGTATAAGTATAAGTATAAGTATAAGTATAAGTATAAGTATAAGTATAAGTATAAGTATAAGTATAAGTATAAGTATAAGTATAAGTATAAGTATAAGTATAAGTATAAGTATAAGTATAAGTATAAGTATAAGTATAAGTATAAGTATAAGTATAAGTATAAGTATAAGTATAAGTATAAGTATAAGTATAAGTATAAGTATAAGTATAAGTATAAGTATAAGTATAAGTATAAGTATAAGTATAAGTATAAGTATAAGTATAAGTATAAGTATAAGTATAAGTATAAGTATAAGTATAAGTATAAGTATAAGTATAAGTATAAGTATAAGTATAAGTATAAGTATAAGTATAAGTATAAGTATAAGTATAAGTATAAGTATAAGTATAAGTATAAGTATAAGTATAAGTATAAGTATAAGTATAAGTATAAGTATAAGTATAAGTATAAGTATAAGTATAAGTATAAGTATAAGTATAAGTATAAGTATAAGTATAAGTATAAGTATAAGTATAAGTATAATTTTAAGTATAAGTATAAGTATAAGTATAAGTATAAGTATAAGTATAAAAATAAGTATAAAAATAAGTATAAGTATAAGTATAATTATAAGTATAAGTATAAGTATAAGTATAAGTATAAGTATAAGTATAAGTATAAGTATAAGTATAAGTATAAGTATAAGTATAAGTATAAGTATAAGTATAAGTATAAGTATAAGTATAAGTATAAGTATAAGTATAAGTATAAGTATAAGTATAAGTATAAGTATAAGTATAAGTATAAGTATAAGTATAAGTATAAGTATAAGTATAAGTATAAGTATAAGTATAAGTATAAGTATAAGTATAAGTATAAGTATAAGTATAAGTATAAGTATAAGTATAAGTATAAGTATAAGTATAAGTATAAGTATAAGTATAAGTATAAGTATAAGTATAAGTATAAGTATAAGTATAAGTATAAGTATAAGTATAAGTATAAGTATAAGTATAAGTATAAGTATAAGTATAAGTATAAGTATAAGTATAAGTATAAGTATAAGTATAAGTATAAGTATAAGTATAAGTATAAGTATAAGTATAAGTATAAGTATAAGTATAAGTATAAGTATAAGTATAAGTATAATTATAAGTATAATTATAAGTATAAGTATAAGTATAATTATAAGTATAAGTATAAGTATAAGTATAAGTATAAGTATAAGTGTAAGTATAAGTATAAGTATAAGTATAAGTATAAGTATAAGTATAAGTATAAGTATAAGTATAAGTATAAGTATAAGTATAAGTATAAGTATAAGTATAAGTATAAGTATAAGTATAAGTATAAGTATAAGTATAAGTATAAGTATAAGTATAAGTATAAGTATAAGTATAAGTATAAGTATAAGTATAAGTATAAGTATAAGTATAAGTATAAGTATAAGTATAAGTATAAGTATAAGTATAAGTATAAGTATAAGTATAAGTATAAGTATAAGTATAAGTATAAGTATAAGTATAAGTATAAGTATAAGTATAAGTATAAGTATAAGTATAAGTATAAGTATAAGTATAAGTATAAGTATAAGTATAAGTATAAGTATAAGTATAAGTATAAGTATAAGTATAAGTATAAGTATAAGTATAAGTATAAGTATAAGTATAAGTATAAGTATGAGTATAAGTATAAGTATAAGTATAAGTATAAGTATAAGTATAAGTATAAGCATAAGTATAAGTATAGGTATAAGTATAAGTATAAGTATAAGTATAAGTATAAGTATAAGTATAAGTATAAGTATAAGTATAAGTATAAGTATAAGTATAAGTATAAGTATAAGTATAAGTATAAGTATAAGTATAAGTATAAGTATAAGTATAAGTATAAGTATAAGTATAAGTATAAGTATAAGTATAAGTATAAGTATAAGTATAAGTATAAGTATAAGTATAAGTATAAGTATAAGTATAAGTATAAGTATAAGTATAAGTATAAGTATAAGTATAAGTATAAGTATAAGTATAAGTATAAGTATAAGTATAAGTATAAGTATAAGTATAAGTATAAGTATAAGTATAAGTATAAGTATAAATATAAGTATAAGTATAAGTATAAGTATAAGTATAAGTATAAGTATAAGTATAAGTATAAGTATAAGTATAAGTATAAGTATAAGTATAAGTATAAGTATAAGTATAAGTATAATTTAACACGCAAACTATCAAGTTATATAACAAAATATAAATAATTAAATAAATAAGTTTGCTGATTTTTATATTTTTATTTACTTTCTGAACAAGTACTACCAACCTCTAGAAAACACTTGATGAACACTTTCAAATCGAATTCTATGTTTCATTTTATTTGAAAATTGCGTTTTGACAGTTCAATGCGAATACCGATTGGGCAAATAAAATACTACTTTAATGTGTTTTATCCTTCCAACTACTATAAATATAGGTTTATTTCTGATTTCTTACAACCGTAATTGTGTGCGTTATTAGCCTTAATATAATAAAATAAACAGGGGTTAATTTTATTCTGTTCCGTGAATGTAGCGAAACACAATAAAACAATTTATTTGATTGATTACAATTTATTTGATAAAAATTGATTTTATTTTATAAAATATTGAACAAAAACATTTATACTTTGATTATATAAAAATCAATAAATTCAAACTAAAGCGCATGTCCCTCTCTGGAGTATTAAAAAAGGCAAAGGCTACTACGATTAAATTGAATTAAATTTCCAATGTGAAAAAGCTTATTTCTTTTATGATTGTTTTTTGGTTTTTCGTTAGTATAAAAGTTGATGTCTTCCATTGTAGGTCATTTTATTTTTAAAATACCAAACATTTATATAGGTATCGAAATCGAATCAAATTTATTTAATTTTTTGGAATTAATTTTTCAAAAACAAAAATACAATAAAATTCATTGTTTTCTTTATATGTTTTACTTGTTTTCTCAACGAATTTGAAAATAATTTAATTTAAATTAAGTTACTCTGACGGAAGGATAAAACGTTGTATTGGGTTCGTGTTTAATTAATTTTATAGATCAAATAATAGAAGCTCTCCCACCAACTATTTTGTTACTAATATAAAAACTTATCATGATAGCAAGTGTAAGCCTTGATTTAAAGAAAATCTTTAACTCACTTCGAACTGCAGACGAAAATCTTAGATTTGATTCTGAAACCATATCATTTTCTTTTAACCAAAATCGTATCCACCCAATAAAAAAATTTCATTTAATCTTTCAAAATTTTCTTTATCTTATAATTCTATTCTCAATCAAATTAAGTAGCTTATTTTTAAATCCAATTAATCCTATTTTGTAAAATAAAATCAATTTATAAATATACTTACATAATTTGTTAGTAATAATTGATTTGATTAAAAATAATAATTTCAAGACCAATCGTAAATCTTTTTTCTTAATTTATTCAAATCTTTTAAGGAATCTCCATGACTTAAATGTTAATTTATATAAATTTGGAATTTTTTGATTTATATTCTGATTAGGAAATTGTTGTTTAACAAGAAGCATATCATTAAAGCAATTTTGTATATTGTTCTATGACATCGCTGTATCTTCGAAATTGATTTAACATTTTTGTTTTATCACTGTAAATATTTAAAACTTTGTTATTCAGTCAAGTGGTTTATTTTATCAAAATATTATTAATTTTAAACTGTATTATGATTCATAACGGAAGCCAATAAAATTTTAAGTTACTGGGCAATCTGATAAATTCGTTGTCAGCTTATATAAAATTTAAATAAATAATTGATCAATAATAAATGACACGCTTTGATCGACTGACACTTGTTTTTTCGCTAACACAATAAAATATCAGAAAAACAACAAAATATTTATTTTATTTTTCAATCATTCGATTTTCATTAATAGAGAAAAATGAAAAGTATCTTTAAGTTGTCATTCGTAATAGAAGACCAAAGAAAGAGAGTAAAGATACCCTCGCAGATCAACAACACCAGCAAGAAAAAATAACGAAAATTTTTTTTCCGAAACGTCAAATAATCTTTTTTTTTAGACTTTCTTAACTTTTGAATTGAGATTGATCGAAGCTTTTTCTGTTTATTTAAATTTCCAAAGTTTAAACTTTTTTATGCTAAAACGAAAAATGTTTTAAAATTTAATCTAAATTTATATAAACAACAAAAATATCCGACATGGAATACTTCCGTTGTTTGCTTATAAATACATATTATAAATTTAGAGGTTTTCTTAGGTTAGTTTTTTAAAATAAAAGTTTCTAAATAAATACGAAAATGCGTAAAAAAGTTTGTTATAAGAAATTGGTTGTAGAAAGGTTTGAAAATTTGTAAACTGAGTTATTAACTTTACAACATTACATTAATAATGGAGTTTTTGTTTGGAAGGGAACGTTAACCTTTTATTTTTTTTTGTTTTTACGAAAAAGATTTTTTAAAAAATTGTTTATTTGAGGTCAGTTCAGTTCAAAACGTCACATTTTTGACTCTGCACTGCACAATTGTAACATTCTTTGTTTTGTAATCAAATGGGGCACATTCGTCATCAGGGTTTTTCAAATTCTTTTTTAGCAACCTACCCGCAATTTAAATTTTAAAAAAATATATTTAAAAATAAATATGACGCTTTTGATAGTCAATGAGGCCAAAGTTTGAAATTTGCAGATAACAATTAATAAAGTGACTCGTGTGTTTGCCATTTTTTCTTTGTTACGTTTTTTGTATTTAACATTTAGGATACTTATTTTCACTATGAAATTATGCGCGAATGCTTCAAGTCAAATAAAATAAAAAATAAACGTATTTTTTATTGCCGGAGCTATCGTCACACTAATGTAGTTTAATTTTGTGAGCGAAAATTTTTTCTTCAGTGAAAAACTGTAACAAAATTTTTTTTAAAAAAATTTATTAATTACGTAACATTGCTCAAAAACATATTTAAAAAATGTAATGCACCGGAAGGCGAATATATAATATTAACAATTTATGATCATTTTAGATAATTATTAGATCATCAGTAACTGTTGACAAAAGTAGTGGACGCTTTCTTTGGAGACAGTCTTTATATGCCAGAACAGTCATTGATGACTCATTTAGTGTAGCTGTTTAATGTAGCAACGAAACATGTGTTTACTTAATATAATAAAAGCAATGAAGCGGAACAAGTATACTCTCAGAAAACTTCTCAAAAACTACCCCATTTAGCGTTCATCAATTTCAACAAACACAACGAAATGCTATCTACCAATACATAATATTTTCTATTAGTCACGAAAACTTCTTCACTTGTGAAAACGCTTCTTCTCAATATTTACAATTGACGCGAGCTGAAATTTTTCAACTCAACTGCTTCAATTGGTCCGGGAAACATAGTAGAAAACCTTTTCTATGAGTGTAAATACTTCATTTCAATTATTAAAACATATTAATTATTGAAAAATTACATTGAACATAGCACGATCTCAGATTTTCCAACTCAACTGTTCCTATTAGTATCGAAACCTTCTTAGAAAATCTCTCCATTTAGCTCGAGAAATGTAAATGCTGCTTTTTAGAAGTTGTTTATTTTTATTGGAAAAAATGACAATTATTTGGCAAACAAGCTGACATTTTCCAACTGTACCTGTTAGACATGAGTATAACCAAAACTGGATTCACTTAAAACACTTTTCACAATACTTTTCAGTTTGGCGTTAATGCATCTTTTCATTTATTACAACTTTTGGAAAAAAACAACAACAAATCTGCAGCAACCTATTATTTTTCATCTCTTCCTATTATTTAGAAGTGGCGAGACTCAAAAAATCTCTCTACAAACATCTCCCTAACAATTACAACTTTTGTGAAACATGGAAATTTAATCTACAACATCATGTTATTTGCCAACTGTTATATCTTTATGTGTCAAATGTTTCTAGTCACTCATTAGACACAACTTTTTTTTAGACACTTTCCATACAGTTATCAAACCTATCGACCTTTCAGCTCTTACCATTGAGGAAACCTATTTTTAGAGATAATTGTTATTTGTGTATCAAGGGAATTATAAGGATGTTAATTACCGAGTGAAACGTTTACTACACGAGAGCCTCTGGCCCAAGGGGTTAGTTAGTTTCACAAGGTAATTGACATCTAATAATTCGCGTGATACATAGATGATTTTATTTTTTACAACCTAAAACATTTATTAAACTAAAACATTTATTTTTATCAAGTATTTTGATAGCATGATTTTGCGTTTTAATGATCAAGTTAGTTATTACTTCGGTCTGAAAGACCTAAGTATTACATTCATGAGTGAAAGTGAAATTTTTACTCCCAATTTTTTTGGCATTTCTCGACGTTTTAGGACCTACTGATTCTAAAAAAGCAAAAAAAAAATGAATGTCTGTCTGCCGGACGGCCGTCACAACCTACGAAATCGAAAAATAGGTTTACTCAATATGAAGATTGTCAAGAGAATGAGAAGTGTGTCAAAAAAATCGTCAAGTGTGTCAAAACAAGGAAATTTGCATATTTTTTGCTTAAAAAACGTTCATTTTAAGTGATTACGAGTAGGAACATTGAATTTGGAGAAATCTTGATGGTCGGGATTGGTATGTGAGACCAAAATCTAGATTCTTGCATTATAAGTTTGTCAAAAAAATGTTGTCAAGTGTGTCAAAAGAAAGATTTTTAATTATTTTTTTACCCATTTTTTGGAAAAAAACAAAATTAATTATTTGTTTGACATGAAATTTTATTATTATTATTGAGAATTATGGCATTATAACTTATAAGTTTGTCAAAAAAATATTGTCAAGTGTGCCAAAAAATTATTTCATTTATTTTTTTAGATAATTTTTTGGAAAAAAAAAAATTTAGCTGTTTGTTTACGTAAATGTAATTGAACATGGAAATTTTTGAATTTGTTATAGTTTTTAAAATATTTTTGGAATTTTAAAAAAATTTCAATTTTTGATTTTGTAAAAATTTTTGGAATATTTTTAGTATTCTGAAAAATTTTTAAATTTTTGATTTTATATAATTTTTATAATTTTGGAAAAAGTTTCAATTTTTGATACCTATTGTTATAAGTTTTGCAATATTTTTAGAATTTTTGGAATATTATTAGAATTTAAAAAAGTTTAAATATTTGATTCTATTCTAATTTTTCGAATATTTTTAGAATTTTGAAAAAAAAATAGAATTTTTGAATTTTATATACTATATTTTTAGAATTTTGAAAAAAGTTTCAATATTTGATTTTGTAAGAATTTATGGAATAATTTTAGACTTTTTGATTTTATTATAATTTTTTATAGATTTTATATAATTTTTTTAATTTTGGAAAAAGTTACAAGTTTTGAATTTGTTATAATTTTTGCAATATTTTTAGAATTTAGGAAAAAGATTGAATTTTTGAATTTTTAAGAATTTTTGGAATATTGTTAGAACTTAGAAAAAGTTTAAATATTTGATTTTATTCTAATTTTTGGAATATTTTTGGAATTTTGAAAAAAAAATAAAATTTTTGAATTTTATATATATTATTAGAATTTTGAAAAAAGTTTCAATTTGCGATTTTGTAAGAATTTTTAGAATATTTTTAGAATTTTGAAAATTTTTAAATTTTTGATTTTATTATAATTTTTAAAATTTTGGAAAAAGTAACAATTTTTGATTTTGTTATAATTTTTGCAATATTTTTAGAATTTTGGTAAAAGATTGAATTTTTGATTTTTAAGTGTTTTTGGAATATTATTAGAATTTAGAAAAAGTTTAAATATTTGATTTTATTCTAATTTTTGGAATATATTTAGAATATTGAAAAAAAAATAGAATTTTTTAATTATATGGGATTTTTTGCATTAAATTTCTAGACAATACTTTGTGTGAATTCATAGAATGGAGAACATTTCTATTCTAATTAACATCCTAAGTCACGATTGCATAGTCATTATTGATTGTTTCCAATCAATGTAAAATCAATGGCTGACACTTGGTCAATTTGTAGTTCTACATGTATTAACATTAGACTACATTAAGGGAATTTAAATTTCATTTTGGATTTTTGAGATCAATTAAACTCAAGTAAGTAAAGAAGTAATTGGAATATTTTCAATTCAAAGGTATGGTTTGAAGTTTCTCAGAAAAAAACTACAATTCACATTTTTTACGTGTTTCGGATCGGATTCGAACCTACCCTCGTCACTTTTATGAGGACCATGTTTTTTGTTATCGGCAGTGATGTATATCAAACATAAAACTCTTTGTAATAGCACAAGTATTTTATCTCTGCTTAGAAAACTAACACAAAACATCAATTCGTCGCGGAAAAATTATAACAGATCAAATATTAACATAATTTAGTGAAAAGATATGATACAATCAGTAAACGACTCAAAAACCTCTCTATTTAGCGTTTCGAGAAAATATTGAATTTCCAAAACATTGCAATTTTTTGGAACCAAACGACTGGGGTGTCATTTGAAAGAACACTTAATTTAAGAAACATTGCAACATTTTTTAGAATTCTGCGATGCACAGTTTTTTAGTTATTGATAAAAAAAGTGCTATTTTAAGTGTATGGATACCACCCTCATCCTTCGTGATGTAGGATGTCGAAACTGGGGTCAACTGGTCATGGAACGAGATGATTGGAAGCTGGTGGCACAGACGGCAAAATCCCTTCATGGGATGTAAACGCCAGAGAGAGAGAGAGAGATACCACCCTATATATCGACGCTGATTTATAGAACAAATATTCCCTACTTAGACCATTAAAATACTGGTTAAATCTTTCTTTAGCTAACATAAACAGCTATGGATAAGATTTAAGCTCAAGTTACATTTTTGATCAATGTAGATGTGATTGACATTTGCGATTGACGTTTACGATTAAACATTTATTTTGTTATGCGTCCATAGTCTGGCGATATAAAGACTTTACAACATAACTTTATGTCATTTATTTTTGATATTGTGTTCTTTTACATTCACGGAACCCTTGGCGAGCGAATTTTATTCGCACTTGTCCGACTTTTTTTATTTGAATGTAGTTTACTTAATTTTGAGATAAACAATTCTTGTTGATAACTTTGATGCTGCTATTTAAATTATTCGGTTATGTCAAACTTACATTTAGACCAGGGCCAAACCGATATAAATATCGAAATAGACGAAAAATTCTTAGCAATATACGAATGGTCGGAAAATGTTGTTAATGGTCTAAGTAATTAAGGAAAAATCGACTGGACTGTAAAAAAATCTAAAACATACTGGACATTATTGACCATAACTACAAAATTATCGAGGAAAATGCAAAAAAAACGGGTTGGTTCCTTTAGGTTCAAAAACGATCTATTCCACTTTACGAGTTTTCGAGATAAATGAAAATAGTATATATTCCTACAAGAGATGAAAACATTGTTTTTCCGTGAGTAAACGAGACGCGCTATTGTCGAGTGAGACATGTTTACGAACGAAAAACGTTTTTATCTCGCGTAGGAAATGCAATTTTTTCTATGATCCTAATATATAATCGATATTTACTATAAATTATAAAGTTATAAGTCGACAATAAAACATTCAAAATTCATATTCTATTTTTTCATAGTTACGTTGTGTAAAATACTTTGTAAAATTATATGAAAAACAATAGCAACTATAATTTGTTATTTTTTTACACTAGTGAGTTTACTTTTCACATAGAAAAAAACTATTTTTTTTAAATTATTTACAAAAACGGTGATTTTATTGTTTAATTCATTTCTTTAGGTATTTTTAATTAATTTGTTTGAAGTGTAAGACAATGTAGGTAGTAAAGTTAAGCTGGTATTTTAGAAACAATTTTGGAATAGACCGGTTTTGAACTTTACACGATGGAATAGGTTCGTTTTGAAATACATTACTGCCGGAAAAGGTATGTTTTGAAACTAACATTTTGATTGATTATTTGGTTTTCTGCCAAATCGCTGGCTTTTCGAATTTTTAAACCAGGAATTTTTTACCACGTTGATTGATTTTAGATAATACAATAAAACAAAATATTTATTTCTTAAATATCTATATTATACATAAGTTTTATATCTTTTTTAAATAAACTATAACGAAAAATCACATTTGAAACAAAATAAAATAAAAATTATAAAAATCACAATAAATTCAATCACAATCTAATTCAGTAGGTAAAAAATAATAATATCACTTAAATTTAATATGTAAAAATTGCAGCAAAGACAATCATTATTAAATTCGTAATGCATCTTCCACTTCTATGTTATTGCAACATATAGGGTCGTCTTCATTGGTATCTATAATATTTTTGTAGAAGTTTAAATTCTGCATACTTCTCCAATTGCTACCAAAATGTTTTTTAACAGTTTACACACATCCGAAATTTTCGCCTCTTTCACCTTCACACCTTTAGGAATTACTACTGGAGCCATTCTTGTCAAATTTGCACCTCGTTTAATATTTAGCTTTGGCTCACCAATGTCTGATTTGTAAAATGGCTCTCCTCGCACTTTAATGATGCCGCGATTACTTTTGGTTATTATAAACCGTTTGCTTCGGTTGAATTTGAAATGCCACACAGATGGCGGTTTAATTGTTTTTGTGATTTCGATTTTAAAATCCAGAACGGTCCACTCTTCGCTGCCCAACCCAATTAAAGTACCGTGTTCTTTGTATATATTTAAATAATCTTTAAGCTCCATGATTGTTTCTTTCACTTTAGCGTTTTTCTTCAATTTGAGCGATTCCCCTTGACTCTGTCAGGGAGAACGTACGAATGTCCGGAAATCGGGAAAACCAAGTCTATTTTATTGACATTTTGTGGTGCAACCTTTGATAAAAAGTATTCGCACATTCCCAACATAAAAGAACTTTTATTCTGGCCACCACATCCGTCGGCCACTAAGCGAACTGTGTCTATATTGTTTAAATTCATGTGGCAAAGTCGATGGTAAACGGCCGAAGCTATTTCATTGGAGCCCTTTGTGTGAACATTCTCTGTCCAGTAATACAGAAAAGACGTTGTCTGTTGTGGGAGCAGAATGACCAGTTCCTACAACTATGCCAAACAAATACTGTTTATAATCAAACACTACTTACAGTCATATTTTAGAATCAAGTATTTTTTGACTTATATAAAATCCATTTAAAACTCCTTTTCCTAAAAATAGATAACCAAATATATGAAAACATTATATTTTTATTAATAAGACCACTTATCTGAATTATGTTATCCATCTTTTTAATTTTATCAAAATTAATTTGCATAAAGCAAAATAAACCGTCAAAACTTAAACTTCAAAACATTAATGTCAAAACAAATAAATCTATAATTATACCATTTGCTGCAATCAATTTTTTGTATTATGGATATTTTTTCTGTAAACATAGAAACAAAATGTACTAGAGTGTTTTATTAGGATATAATAATAAGTCTTACATTTGTGTTAAAGTATAATAAAAATTAATCTTTGTATGTAGTTGTTAAAAATTTAGTATATAAGTCAGATAATTTTGTATAAAATTCATTACAAATTGTGATTTAATAGTGAAATAACCAATAAAAGAAAATTAAAAGTTTTAAATAAACAGTTTTATTAAATTAAATCTAATTATTTTCTAGAAAACTATTTTCGAACAGGAAAATAGTTACAACAAGCTTTCTCTACAACAACCAAGAGATAGCTAATCTGGGCAGAGCAGCTAAGTGAAGTCACCGATTCTCATCTGATCAACGAAGTTAAGCAGCATTGAACGGGGTTAGCACTTCGATTGGTGACCGCTTGGGAACACGACTTGGTGTTGTGTTTTTTTCAAGCTTTCTCTAATTCTTCATCTCAAGAGATAGCTACCTGGGCAGAACAATTCATTGGTCCTTCGAGCCGGATATTATCAACCAGCAACCCGGATATTTATCATCCACCAGGATATTTATCAACTATCAACCAGAGTTACTTTCAACCAGCATATACTCAGTGTAACTACACTTCATCATGGCGCTGGTACGTTCTCTAAAGCGGGTCTACGCACGAATGTCAGAGATTGGGAAGAAGGTCAACGCTCTTAAGGGTGAACCAGAAGAGAACCTAAAAGCAGTTAAAGCCAGTTTAAAGATGCTAGATAGTGAGTGGTCTGATTATCGAACAACACCAGGTCTTGAAAAGGATGATGCTGATATCACTAAACTACAGGAGGACATCGAAGACCTCCACTTCAAGATCCGGGGTAAGTTATTAGAACTAGAGATTGCAGGGGGTTCCAACCAAACCACGAGCAACCACGGTAATGTGACATTAGATACAATACTGGAGCTGACGCAGAACCATCAACAACAGCCCAACGAATTACCAAAGGTCAACATTCCTCCATTCTTTGGGGACTATACACAGTTTCCGTCCTTCAAGGACATATTTGAAGTTACCATCCACAACAGAGATAACATACCAAAGGTAAAAAAATTACAATACTTGAAAACCTTGTTGCGAGGAGATGCAGAGCTAATATTAAAGAATATTAGCGTAACCGATGCCAACTATGAATCAGCCTGGAAGACAGTGAACGATCGGTACTACAAAAAGGGGAGAACAGCAACCGAGCTCGTTCGCCGTTTTATTGAACAACGCAATGCAACGGTTAGCAACGCAGACCAACTGCGAAAGATTCATACTTCAGCCAGCGAAGTTGTCAATGGTCTTAAAAATCTCGGACCAGAAGCAGAGAAAAGAGATTTATGGATTGTTTACATGCTGTTAGAAAAGTGTGATAGAGCTACTCAAGAAGCATGGACCGCATTCAACAACGTAGAGTTTCCAGCAATCGACGAGTTTTTAACGTTTCTGGGTCGTCGATGTGAAAACTTAGAAACTTGCGATACGCTTAGAAAACCACGAGCAGATCGGCCTCCAATTACTACAACCAAACCAGCGATAAGAGGGTTTCTGCTTAGCACCGAAAAAAGGTCAGTAATATGTATTATTTGTAACGAAGATCATTATTTAGCCAGCTGCCAACAATTTAAAGCATTAAGTGTCGAGAAACGTCGAGAGCTGATAAAGAACAATCGCTTATGCTACAACTGCTTATCAACGTTGCATAGTGTCTATGATTGCAAATCAAAATATACGTGCAGGCTATGCAGACGACGTCATCATACACTCCTTCATGAGACGACCTTAACTCAACCTGCGGCCACCACATCACACGAATCAACATCAGCTAAATCCGATAATGCTACAGAGTGCAACCAACTGAGTATTGCTAGTAATTCAGTTTCAATATCACATTTAAAGTTACAAGCAATACTCCCGACTGCAATCATCCACGTTCCAGACCGTAATGGGAAGCTAACAAAATGCAGAGCCCTGTTGGACTCTGGCTCTCAAGCATCATTTATTACAGAAAAGTGCATACAAAACCTAAATTTGAAACGTCAAAATGCACGACTATCAATAAGTGGCTTAAGTACAAGGGGAATTACTACAAGAGGACTTTCGAGTATAACAGTATCATCAACATATTCGGATGAGAATTTGTTCCTGAACGTTTTGATCGTTGAGCAAATCAATTCCGCACTACCTTCAACAAAAATTGATCGATCAGCATTACCAGATTTTACAGCGTTCAACTTGGCAGATCCAGCATTCTATAATCCAGATGAAGTAGATCTTTTAATCGGTGCTGATCAGTTTTTCAACATTCTACGACCTGGTCAACAGTCCTACGAGTGTGGTCTTGTGCTACAAAACACACTGTTTGGTTGGGTTGTATCCGGTACATCAGGTGCACCACAGTGTTCTATCAACAATCATCATATTCAACTATCCGAGGCAGAATTCAACATAGATGAAACACTAAAAAGATTTTGGGAATTGGAATCTCTACCACAACCTCAACCGCTGTTTTCTGATGAAGAAAAGTTTTGCGAGGAGCATTTCATATCAACAGTCCAGCTAAGCGAAACTGGACAATACATAGTCCAACTACCAATCGACACCAAGAAACCACTGGGAAATTCGATGCCAGCAGCTATTAAACGACTCCATGCCATGGAAAGAAAATTTAATAAAAATCCAAGTTTCTTTCAGGTATATAGCGAGTTTATGAAGGAATATGAAGAACTGAATCACATGAAGATGATCAAAGATGTTCATTCAAACGAATATTTCCTACCACATCATGCAGTGATAAAAGAAGACAGCACAACGACCAAGCTCCGTGTAGTGTTTGATGGTTCATCAAAGGCATCAAACGGTATTTCACTGAATGATGTTTTAAAAGTGGGTCCAGTGTGTCAACGCGATTTGTTCACAATTCTCCTCAACTTTAGATGGCATCGAATTGCAATATCAGCAGATATTGAGAAGATGTATCGCCAGATTTTGATCGATGAACAACATCAACCGTATCAGTCCATACTATGGCGTGAAGAGGAGCATCAACCTATGAGAAAATACCAGCTGCAAACTGTTACGTATGGCACATCATCTGCACCATTTTTGGCTACCAGGGTCTTAAAACATCTGGCTACAAGAAATATAGCATCATATCCAGAAGCATCACAAGCCATATTAGATGATTTCTATGTTGACGACTTGTTAACAGGGGCAACCGACGTTGATGCTGCATTACAACTAAAATCAAGCATAGCTACAATTTTATCATCAGCCAACTTCAATCTACGGAAGTGGGCTTGAAACTCAAAGGAATTAGCAGATGAGATACACGCAGATTCATCTAATTCCACAGTAGCAGTGACCGAACTTGACAAAACTATGGGTGTCAAGGTTCTTGGTCTAAACTGGCATCACCAGGAAGACAACTTTAAATTTAAAGTATCGCAGATGAGGGAGGAGCAGATTACAACTAAACGAAGTCTTTTATCAGATGCATCAAAGGTTTTCGACCCATTGGGCTGGCTTAGCCCATGTACAATTAATGCCAAGATTATGTTCCAGCAATTGTGGCTCCAAAAACTTTCATGGGATGATCCAATACCAGCTGAACTACAAAATAAATGGAACTCGTTTAAAAACAATTTATATTTTATTACAGATATAAATATTCCTAGGTGGTTACACACTACCAACACTAAAGTACAACTCCATGGATTCAGCGACGCATCAGAGCTAGCCTATGCTGCAGCAGTGTATCTACGGGTGCAAACCATTGAAGAAGATGTACAAGTCCATCTTGTCACTGCCAAAACAAAAGTGGCGCCGATCAAACAAATATCACTTCCAAGGCTTGAACTGAATGCCGCTCATCTTCTAGTAAGGTTGATCCGGTCCGTTGAAGAAGCTCTGAAAATTAAAAATTATGAAACATTTTGTTGGACGGATTCAGCCATTGTACTATCCTGGCTTTCTTCACATCCGAGAAAATGGACGACATTTGTGGCAAACCGGGTAGCAGAAATTATCGAAGTCATACCGAGACGAAATTGGCATCATATCTCATCCACTTGCAATCCAGCTGATTGTGCCAGCAGAGGTGTAACACCACAGCAGCTCCGAGATCATCATCTTTGGTGGAACGGACCATCATGGCTCCGTCAAGAACAATTCAACTGGCCCTGCAATGAGAATTATATACTAGACGATATTCCAGAACAGCGAAAAATAAAAATTCCTAATCAAGTCAATATATATCATGCCAAAATAGATGAAGAAAATGTCATCCGAAGACTATTTGAGCAAGTATCATCATTTATTAAAATCTTAAGAATACTTGTTCGATGTAAGCAATATCTTCAGCGAAAATATAATGCACCAATCACAGCTGCAGATCTTCAAGATGCAACAAACCTTTGTATTAGATGGGCACAACATGAAATGTTTTTCGACGAGTTACAACGTCTTCATCAAAAATTGTCTATCAACAAAAAAAGCAAGTTATTAAAACTAACACCGTTTTTAGACAACCATGGTATACTTCGGGTAGGCGGCCGAATTCAAAACTCTCTGCATGAATTCAATACAAAAGACCCTATCATACTGTCAAAAGAACATCCGTTCGCTATAAAACTGGCTGACTATTTACATCAGAAGCATTTACATCCTACAAAAAGTTTAATGATGTCAATAATACGACAAGGGTATTGGATTTTTGGAAGTCGTGATCTAATTAAAAAATCCATTAACAAATGTGTCACGTGTACACGTTACAAACGTCAACTAACCGTTCAACAAATGGGAAATCTACCTACAGCACGTGTGACTCCAAGCAGACCATTTCAACGAGTAGGTGTGGATTATGCAGGTCCAATTACTGTGCGAATCAACAAGGGAAGAGGCAGTAGAACTACTAAAGGATACATCGCAATATTTGTATGTTTCGCAATTAAGGCTATTCACATCGAGTTAGTCAGTGACCTTACCACTGATGCATTTATAGCTGCCCTCAGACGATTTGCATCACGACGTGGTTGTCCCAGTGACATCTACAGTGATAACGGCACAAACTTTATTGGGACAAACAGAAAGCTGAAAGAACTACACAGTATTTATTTAGAGGAAGTCGATAGATCAAACATAGATGCTTTTCTGGCTGAACAAGGCATTCAATGGCATTTCATACCACCATCATCACCTAACTTTGGCGGCCTGTGGGAAGCAGGTGTAAAATCAGCAAAAGCACATTTAAAGAGAGTCATCGGGGAATCCAGTATGACTTTTGAAGAATATAACACTCTCCTCATACAAATTGAGGGACTCCTGAACTCACGTCCATTGCTACCGATGCATCCAGATGACACAGATGATTTCAATATTTTAACACCTGCTCATTTTTTAATCGGAGAAACCATCACTACTATTCCAGCACCATTCCTAACTGAAGAACATCAATCTACATTATCAAAATGGAATCTCATTCAAACCATGTACAAGGGATTCTGGAACAAATGGCATCACGATTACATCACAAGTCTACAACAACGTCCAAAATGGCAGCAACCACAGAATAACTGGCAAATTGGGGACTTGGTTCTACTAAGAGACTCAAACATTCCACCAGCAGCCTGGCCAAGGGGACGAATCACCGCAGTTCATCCAGGACGGGACAACTTAGTCAGAGTAGCAACCGTGAAGACATCCACCTCTGAAATCAAGAGACCGATATCAAAACTTGGCAAGTTATTTAACATTTAATATAGATATAAGGTAGTTAAAAATTGTTTAGAAACATTTATTAACGAGGGGAGTATGTTTATAATCAAACACTACTTACAGTCATATTTTAGAATCAAGTATTTTTTGACTTATATAAAATCCATTTAAAACTCCTTTTCCTAAAAATAGATAACCAAATATATGAAAACATTATATTTTTATTAATAAGACCACTTATCTGAATTATGTTATCCATCTTTTTAATTTTATCAAAATTAATTTGCATAAAGCAAAATAAACCGTCAAAACTTAAACTTCAAAACATTAATGTCAAAACAAATAAATCTATAATTATACCATTTGCTGCAATCAATTTTTTGTATTATGGATATTTTTTCTGTAAACATAGAAACAAAATGTACTAGAGTGTTTTATTAGGATATAATAATAAGTCTTACATTTGTGTTAAAGTATAATAAAAATTAATCTTTGTATGTAGTTGTTAAAAATTTAGTATATAAGTCAGATAATTTTGTATAAAATTCATTACAAATTGTGATTTAATAGTGAAATAACCAATAAAAGAAAATTAAAAGTTTTAAATAAACAGTTTTATTAAATTAAATCTAATTATTTTCTAGAAAACTATTTTCGAACAGGAAAATAGTTACAACAAGCTTTCTCTACAACAACCAAGAGATAGCTAATCTGGGCAGAGCAGCTAAGTGAAGTCACCGATTCTCATCTGATCAACGAAGTTGAGCAGCATTGAACGGGGTTAGCACTTCGATTGGTGACCGCTTGGGAACACGACTTGGTGTTGTGTTTTTTTCAAGCTTTCTCTAATTCTTCATCTCAAGAGATAGCTACCTGGGCAGAACAATTCAAATACATATACAATTGGCGGCTATAATATGCGGCTTGATCCGGAATTTTTGGCAATGGCATGTTTTTTTGACAATCAAAGGATATTGTTAGTAGTTCATCCTTTTCTTCGTTGAGAATCGAGAAAAATGCTTTTCTTCTGAGCTTATAAATTCACTGCTGTATCATTAAATTTTGTTTTCCCGCGACATTTTTTTCAATTTTTAAGCTTTCTTGGTACTGCAAGCATGTGGAGCACATGTCTGTGGCAGGCGTTTTGAATCCAAGATTAAATTAGTTATTAAAAATAAGTCTAAAATAACTAATACTACTCTGATTGTCATGATTCTCCTCATTAAATATTCGCCACATTTAGTTAATCGAGAGATCGCCAGATAAGTATTGTCGTTCAGATATTTTACTTCGACAGTAGTGAACTTCAAGAGTTTTGTACTTTTGAATGTACTCAATAATTCTTCATTTAGTGCGCTCATTGTTTTCACTTCTTCGGTCACCACCTCTTCGTTCCATCGGAGCTTCGCCTGTTTCAAAATGCCTTTTGCATAGGTTTGTTACTCGGCTTTTTGTCACTCCTAAAACCTTTAAAAAGGCATTTTGACAAACTTTCACAATTTCTTAAGCGCGTCTTCGCACATTATGTTGAACTTTTGAATTGCGATCGATTCTGCGCGGTTTTTCAATCTTGCAATATGTTAAAATAAAAGAATCTTGTGCTGGTTTTGATTGAGCGTCAGAAAAAGCATTTAAAAATGCATGGGCGTCGTATGTTTTAACTTCCCTGCACCTAAACGAGCTGTTGCTTTTATATCTGCATTTAGGCATTTCGGGCAAAGATTTTCTTTTGTACCTAAAATATGAATTAAATAACTAATCTTTTTAAACCTTTCTAATACTTCAAAAGATAAAATATTAATAATTAATGTAAATAACCGTACAATACAAACAATTTCAGTAACAAACCTTTCAATCTTAGCAATGAATCGTTTACGACTAAGAATGTTTTTTTTTTTTCAAGCGGCTGTTCGCTGATAACGGGCGATTCAATTAAATCCATTTTCTAAACAATATTCATAATTAAAATTAAATTAAATTAAAAATTAATTTTATGTATTATAAAATAATTACTATTTACTTACTAGATAATACAAAAATTGATGTAGCTTACAAAAAATCAACCACTTTCAAACAAATATCGAGTTCGACTGATTTTTGCATTCGATTATTATGAAATAAAGGATTTTGGCGCCAAACGCATGTTTTGGAATAGGCATGTTTTGTTTTTTAACGACATGATTCCTATTGGAATAGATTGTTTTTGATTGCAAAATAAAATGGAATAGCCAGTGGCGGATTATGCCTTTAAGGGACCTGAGGCGGAACAAAATTTTGTGGCCTAAGATTTTACCAAAAATTTTGCAAATGAGTTTGATTAAGACTATTTCTTAAATAATTTTTTATCCGCTTCAGAACGGAGAAAGATCGTTCCCCACTTGCGTTGCATATCGGCAATGTAAGAAATATTTTTAAAATAGTTTCCACATTGGGAAATGAAGATTGCAGGCCATCAATGATTACCTTGTACATCTTAAATGGACAAGTGATGTTCTCTTCTTTTATATATTTTAAAAAATGATGTACTTTGTCTTTAAAATATTGTACTTCTATATCCCTCGCATATGTATTTGATAATTCTAAAATACATTTGTCAACTTCATCACTGGATATATTTTGATCAAAAAATAATTTAAAATTATTTAAAACAGTTTCATATATGGACGTTCTGGTAGACATTTCAGTGGCAAGTCTATCACAGATCATATTGTGAGTATTTATAATAAACAATTCTCGTCCTACTAGCTGTGTATCATTTGCAGATGATTCATCATACATAATTTTGCGTTTTCTTTTTCGTCCTTCTTTGTAGCTAATATTGTCTGTTAATAAGTTTGCTTGCTTTTCTATGCTCTCAAAATCATTCCGAACATCCCTTATAAATTGTGACAAAGAATTAAACAGTTTTACTCCTTGTAATAAGTTCGTTTGAATATTTTGAAATGATTTTCTAGTACTATTGATTCTTTGCAATAATATATCCCATAGAACGGGTAATAAGGCAATTCATATTCATCGAAAGAGCTAGCTAATTTTGTAACCTCAACTTTAGTAATCGGTTTTTCGTCTTCATTTTCGCTAATTTGGATAAGAACGCTTTTAATATTTTTGTAATTAAACCGCAAGGCGGATACTGCATCAGCTCTTGCAGACCATCCTGTCACTTGTGTCACTTAATTTTTTAATATGTTTGGAATAAGGATCGGAAAAATTATCAATAAGCAACTTCCATCTGTGAGTAGATGAAGAAAAGAATACATATATATTTTGGATAAAGTTAAAATAATACACCGCAGTAGAATAAGCATCTGCACCATAATTTCCAATTAAATTAAGCGTATGACTTGTACAAGGAATAAAAATGGCGGTCTCACTTAGAGTTTTAATTCTGGCTTGTAAACCATTATATTTTCCGGCCATATATGTTTGACCGCGACGATTTTTAATATCCAAAGACAAATTGTTTAAAGTTTTCAAAATAAGTTGTGCTAGATATTCTGAACTGTGATTTTCAATTTGTAAAAATCCAAAAATCGTTCTCTCGCATCGCCCACTTTATCAATGTACCTTAATATAAAACTTAGTTGGTCAGTGTGGTTCACGTCTGGCGTAGAATCAACAATAATTGAATAATATAAAGAGTCCTGAATTTCTTGAATTAGGTGTTCCTTTACTTCAGTTCCCATTAAATTTATAAAATCGCATGTGGTATGTGATAAATAACTTACATTACCTTTTCCTGGATGACTGTACCTCTCCAAATGATTTTTAAGAAAATCATCAAATTGGGATAGGTACTCAATGCATGTCATAAAATTTCCTTTTCTGTTCGAATCAATATCTTCTCGATGACCACGAAATGCTAAACCCAAAGTAGCTAATAGCTTTAATGTAGCTGCAACTCTTTTTAAAACTTCCCGCCAGCATTTTTGTTGTACTTAAATTTCACGAGCTATTTGAGTATCAATACGTCCAGTTACAAACAATCTTTTTTTCAGATTTTTCAAACAAGTTTTTTAGACAATCTTTTTTCCAATCAACGTTGATAAAACGAAATATACAACTAAAGCTAAAGCACCTATACTTTTTTTTTTTTTTTTTTTTTTTTTCTCCTTTATCTCCATTTAGGAGCATAGGGCGTCTACTAGGCTGGACCATCTGACTCTGTTCGGGGCAATCGCTTTCAGTTCACCCCATGTCTTGCCGATTTGTTTTGCTTCAGCTAGCACCGTTTTCCTCCACGTCATGGGTGGTCTTCCAACTCTCCTTTTACCTTGTGGATTCCACTCTAGGGACATCCTTGTTATATCTTTAGCTGGTTTCCTCAGTGTGTGTCCTATCCATCTCCATTTCCTTTGTTTTATCTCGGACTCAATGTCTAACTGCTCTGTCTGTCGTAGAAGATCCTGGTTACTGATGGTGTTCGGCCAGAAGCATTTGATCAGTCTTCTCAGGCATTTGTTCACAAACACCTGTAGTTGATTTGTGATCTTCTTTGTGTGTTTCCACGTTTCACACCCATATAGCAGTACTGACTTGACACATGCATTGAACATTCGTAGCTTTGTCTTTCTTGACAGGACGGATGCATTCCAGATCTTGTGAAGCATATTGAACGTATTTCTAGCTTTGTTAATACGCTGACTGATATCTTCTTCAGTCCCGCCTGTTTTTGCTACAGTACAACCAAGGTACACAAATTTGTCGACTTCATCCACTTGTGTATTGTTGATGGTAATTGGTGTTATCGTTTTGGTGTTAAATCTCATAGACTTTGTTTTCCTGATATTAGTGTTGAGACCGACTTCATGTGCAAGGGCTGATAGCTTTTGTATTTTCTGCTGCATTTCCGTATGTGTGTGTGTAAGTAGACAGATGTCATCTGCGTAGTCTAGATCATTGAGCCGGCTTGTTGTGTTCCATTGGATTCCATTTGGACTTGCATCATCGAGCTTTCTCATGATACTATCTAGTACTATCAGGAATAGTAGCGGGGATAGTACACAGCCTTGTCTCACTCCTCGGTGGTTGTAGTATTTATCACTTTGCTGTCCTTTGTATTGTATTCTGTTTCCAGCATCCCGATACATTTCTTTGATTAGATCAACTATTTTCTTCGGGACGCCCATTTCACAAAGTGTCTTCCATATCGCGCTTCTGTTAATTGAGTCGAAGGCGCGTTCGAAGTCCACGAAGAGGAGATACAATGGTGAATTCCATTCGTTTGATTGCTCTATGATGATACGGATTGTGTTGATATGATCGGTGCAGCTTCTTCCTGGTCTAAAGCCGGCTTGTTCGTTTCTTAGTTTCATGTTAATTGACGGAGATATTCTTTCGAGAATGATCATCGCTAGTATTTTCATTATTGTGTTGAGCAGAGATATACCTCTTCAATTTTTGCATTCTCTTAGATCACCTTTCTTTGGGATTGTTATGGTTAAACCTTCTTTCCATTTGGTTGGTATTTTACCTTCGTTCCATACATCAGCTAATAGTGGTGTTAGAGCTTCTGCTGTTGTGTTTACATCTGCTTTGAGTAATTCTGCTGATATATTATCTGTACCAGCAGATTTGTTATTCTTGAGTTTCTGTATGGCATCTCTAACTTCCCGTTCCGTTGGTGGATGGGTGCTGATAGTTTCGTTATAGTTGTCATCCGGAGACTGCAAGTTATCTTCATGTTGGTGGCAGTTGTCTTCGAAGTATTCTTTCCATCTATTTAGCTGCTGTTCATGTTGTGTGAGGGTTTGACCAGATTCATCCTTTATTGGTGGAGTGTTTGTATATATGTTGGTGACCTTTCTCACGCATTTGTGTAGTGTGCGCATATTTCTATTAGCTGCTGCTGTTTCTGCAGTCTTGAGAATGCTTTCTGTATATCTTCTGCGATCATTCCTTGCCATCTTTTTAACTTGTTTTGCTGTACTTTCATATTTGCTGCGGATCTCGGTTGTGTTCTGGTGACACAATTGCAACTTGAGCTGACGACGCTCTTCAATTTTCTTCCAGGTATCATCGCTAATCCATGGTTTCCGTGATTTGTCTTGGTATCCAAGCACATCTGTAGCAGTTTTGACGTAAGCTTCTTTAACTTGTTCCTATTTTTCATCAATGCTGGTGGTTTCGTTGTTTGGTAGATTGAGCTGGAGCGATTCTTTGAAGATGTTATTTGTATTTTTGTCGCTCAATCTGTTGATGTTAAATTTCCTCTGACATGACTTGTTGTGTTTTACAGCGGCTGGTTTAATTTTGAATGTTGCAATTACCAGTTGATGGTCGCTGTGTATGTCTGCTCCTCGCTTTGCTCTGACGTCTTGTAGTGAGGATAGAAACTTCTTATTCACCAGTACGTGATCAATTTGATTCTTGGTTCTTCCATTTGGTGATGTCCAAGTGTATTTATGTATGTTCTTGTGTGGGAACTTGCTGCCTCCTATGAATAGTTGATTTGTGACACAACAATCGATGAGCCTATCTCCATTATTGTTACGTGTTGATTCTAGTGCATTCTTGCCCATGACTGATTCCATTCCGATGTTGTCAGTTCCAATTTTGGCATTGAAATCACCTTGTATTATTTTGATGTCATTTCGGTGTGCACTAGCCAGTGTTGCTTGGAGCTGTTCGTAGAATTCATCTTTTGTCGCATCATCAGCTTCTTCTGTGGGTGCATAGCACTGTATGATCGTTGTATTTCTAATTTTCGATTGGAATCTTGCTGTTATTATTCTGCTACTGATTGGTTTCCATTCGAGAAGTGCTTTCTTTGCGTTTGGTGTTGTTAATATTGCTACGCCTTGTTCGTGTGTGTTGGATTTACCAGAGAACATCATATAATTTCCTTCGCTTGTTGTTAGCTCTGCGCTGTTTTTCCATCTTACTTCACTGAGTCCTAGTATCTCGATGTTATATTCTTTCATTACTTTCTCAACTTGTGCTAACCGCGATGTTTCTATCAGAGTTCTGACATTCCAGTTCCCTACTCGTGTCCGGGTACGATAGCTAAGGGTCGATATTTGATTATTCCGGTTTGTTTGGTTTTGTTTTTTTCTAGTGTACGTTTCTTTAATCATTTGAATTTCGGATTCACCTTTCGGATTAACGGGTGATTGGGCCATCGAATCCTAGCCAGTTTCCAGGGCTGCTGGATAAGGTATACTGGCATACCGTGGGCGAGATATTCCTGCTTCAATGTGCTACGAACATATTTCCATATTTTTTCTGATGAAGTTCCCAAGCGGTCACCCGTTTAAGTTGGAACCCTTCCCAGTGTTGCTTAACTTCCTTGTAAGAGATGTTGTTGACTTATCCACTTCTCCATCTCGCCCACAAAAAAAAGCACCTATACTATATCAATCATATCATATGGAAACTAGGGTTTCTCATTTCCCGTAGAAATTCAAATCCCGGGAAGCCGGGACAAAAAATATCAAATTCCCGGGATCCCGGGAAATCCCGGGAAACGCTAAAAATAGTAGATTTTTCTAATTGGGTGGTAGCAAAATGTGTAAAATTAAAACAGCACAAAAAATGCGCTATTGATTTTTATATTTTCATTATTTTTAATTAGAAAAACTTCAAAAATTAAATAAAAAAGAATACATAAAAACAAAACAAAAATAAATTCATAATACTAATTTTTAAACAATTTTTCAAAAAACTAGGTTGTCAATGGCGCCATCACTCAATTTTGTCCGAATTTTCGTGACGAAACGTCCATTGAACCATCCGTCCAAGAGAACCATTAAACATAAATTAAGAGAAATGAAGCGCAAGTTTTAGGTAGATGTCTCAGAAAAATCTACCTATTTTAAGTTTGATTGGGTTTAATTTGTTGTGTTTATATGTGTCAAAAAAACCATACAAAAAAACCATGATACCATATGTGTCAACAAAAATATTTTCCTAATTTTGAACGAAATTAATTACTACAGAGGGAAAAGAATTAAAAACTACTCGATTTTCGAGTGAGAAAACTTTTAATATCTTTGAAAAAAGTACAAAAAAATGTTAATAAAAATTAGCGGGATACCCGGGATCCCGGGGTGAAATCCCGGGAAAACGGGATGAAAATTTACCCCCGGGATCCCGGGGAAAACGGGATCCCGGGATCCCGTTTGAGAAACCCTAATGGAAACCCTTTTCAAACGTTAATCCAAATGATGAATTTAGCATGTATTGTATAAAAAATACATGGATTTTAAGCATACAATAAAAGATTTCAATTCTACACGTTAAAAAGTTTTCATTTATTTAGTTATATATGAAATTAATCTAAAATATGTACAATTATATGCTTAAAATTGAGGTTTTCAGTTTAATGCTTTCAATAAATTGTAGGTCTTAAAAGAAATCCAAAATCATTGATGAAAACATAAAACTCAAATATACTTCAATTATCCAAAAAATACTTATCTGGATTTTGTTTTTATCAATAATTTTGCGATTGATATAATAACAGCCCATTGCAAATAAAGTTTTAGTATTAATATTCATTCGTAACAGTGGAACTTTTCAAAACAAAATGTTTTTTTACTATACAAATTGGAAAACGAATTTGTACATTAAAAAATTATAAAACTATCAAATTAGAATTATTAAAATAAATACATACATGAAAAAAAGTAATACAAATTGACAACCTAACACTTTTACATGTGGGATAATATTAAAAAAATCTTTAGGCTTAAAAACTTTGGTTGAATGAACGCAGTCATCTGATAATTGAATACCTATAAAATATCAATACTATTTGTAGCGAGGGGGCCCCTGTGCATGTGGTGCCTGAGGCGGCCGCCTCTTCCGCCTCTATGGTAATCCGCCACTGGGAATAGCTTTATTTTGTTTCAAAAGTTATGACGTAATAGATTGCTTTTGAAACGTAACTGAAATTTGTTACCCAATTTTATCAGAAATAGATACGTATTTTAGAATTTTTTTTCACGTATACTTGCAGTTTAATGGAAATAAACAAAATCAATTAATTTCAAAAAGTGGAAAAGATCGTTTTTGAACCTAAAGGACACATATATCGAAAATTTCATAAATTGCATACCATGTTTCGTCAGATCAGTCTTATTATTCATGGTAAGATAACTTTCCGTTTGGATAACATTGAATTAATTTTTATTATATTTTAATTTAAAATGTTCAAATGAAATCTGGTCTTTATTGTCTTCTGAATGGACCAATATCAAACTGATGGGCCAATATCGAATACCCACATTATAAAACTAAGTATTGATAATTGAATTGACGATCTCTTGTGGAGTCATTTGAAAGTGGCATTGTCAAAACCACTTTCAATGTCAAGACTCTAGAACCAATCTATTTAAAACCAATTTACTTCTTATTTGATAAAATGTAAACATCGTTTACATTTTGCAGTCCTTGAAATGATCCTTTTTCAATGTGTTCAATGATCAATGTGTTATAACAGTACTCTCTATGGTAGCACCATAGACTGAGAAAACGTTGTGATGAATTGAAAGATTAAGATTTATTCTAACAATGGTAGATGTCGTTAAAATGTCACTTTATTGTTGACCCTGAAGAACTGCAATTTATGGCTGTTGCGAACTGCGAACTTTTGTACTAATTAAAAATAATTTTATTACAAATTTATTGCTGCTATAAAATAAAATTACTGTTTTACATTCTTACTCCCTGAAAATTTATTTTCTTTTCGAAAGCTTTTCATTTACAAACAAAAATTTTTAATTTCCTAGCAAACAATAACACAATTTAATTAACGATTAAAAAAGAATAGCCAAAAGATAAAAACAAAATAAATGTTGAATTATTGAATAATCAATTATAAAATAAACAAAAACATAAACTTAATCCTGACTATTTTTTTATGGTCTATAAAAAACAAAAGCGAAAGCACTTCTAAATCTTTAAAAGTAAAATTTTTCCTTTTAATCCATCATCTTGTATAAAATTTAATCAAACATAAAAATTTTCTCAAAAATTCTCTAAGCACAATGTTAAACTTGGCACCAAGTTTTTTTGAAAAAAAAAAAAGAAAAATTAATCAAAAGCAAATTAAATAAAAATAAAATTTTCTTTATTTATTTTTCTGTCTTTCCAAATCAAAAAAAAATTTCCATTTTTATTTATTTTCCTTAACAACAAAATATGAAAAACGCTTTAACAATTAAAAACAAAAACAAAATTTTTGTTTATTCTTTTCTATGTTTTATTTATTCAATAAGAAGAAAAATGAAATACAACAAAAGAATTTTCCTTTTTTTCGTATAACAAGGGAATACAGTTTATTCTTTGGGTTTTCCTGTTTTATTCATAAATATTCTCAAGGTGGCAAGGATTATGATAAAATTATCTTATTTATTAATTAATGCAGGAATTTAAACTAAAGTTGGATTTAGAGGGGATTATTGTTATAAAAAAAATTTTTCAGTATAAAGTTTCAGAACAAAGAGAAATGAAAATTGTTGGGTAATATAATTTGTAAGAGTAAATTAACTTTCATCTACTTTTAATATGACAATCTTTATAATTTATCAAAATCCTATATTTCATCATAATATTTACAATCATGACCTTTTTCGATTATAGTTATTCTTAGTCCTTTTTTGCTGTTATATGTATAGAAAGAAGCTTGATTCATAGGAATAATGTAAATAGTAAATGATGACCATCCGAACCCTTAAATTTTTTGTCCTTTTATGAATTGGTACACAAAAATATCACAACGCTAAACAATTTTTTTATTCGAGTTTGTATTTGAAATGATTTTGTTTTGCTTTTTTATTCAGTTCTTTGAAATTAACAAAAAAGCTTTACCAAGCTGTATGTTGGTTTGCTTTTTATGGATTATTTATACAATAAAATTGTATCAAATATTAAAGAGGTTATTTAAATGAGATTGCAAAAATTATTTACGTAATAATTTTTAGGATGACCGTGTTTTTTTATTGTGTTTTTAAGGAATAAATTCCTTAAGAGCAACTCGAAACATTTTAAATTGAGTAAAATTAGAAAACTATTAACGATGTATGTGAAAATTAATATTGAGACTGTCATTCAAGGTTGAATCCTAAGTATATTATCCATTTGTATCGCAAATTTTAAAAAACACAAAACATTTCATTCATTTGCTTTACGTTTCGAATACGAAATTATTTTTATTTACCATTTAGGTCCTTCGAGCCGGATTTTTATTATTTTTTCAAATCTTTGTTTGTAAATTATTTGTAATTTATAAAGAAATTTTAAAATTCGACTGATGATCTATAGGTTGAAAGTTCGAATCTGATTGTTGCGCATTTTTTTTTTATTTTTTTTTAAAATAACATTAAAATTATTTACACACAAAGTATTGTCTAGAAATTTAATGCAACAAATTCCATATAATGTAAAAATATTTTCCATAATATGGAGTCTAATGACAGTGAAAAATTCAACTTAAGTAAAAATAAATAAGTGATGAAGAAGTTTCAACTTTGAAATTGTCTTCGCCTCAACGGCGTAATCGATAGCGTGTCTGCCCAAGGATTCGAGCCGGGCACTGACGAGGGTAGGTTCGAATCCCATCCGAAACACGAAAAATGTGAAGTGGAGTTTTTTTCTGAGGAACTTCAAACCATATCTTTGAATTGAAAATATTCCAATTACTTCTTTACTTACTTGAGTTTAATTGATCTCAAAAATTCAAAATTAATTAAAATTATTGTTTTTTTACGCACTTTTATTTTATTCATACATACATTTCGTTTTACGATAATGCAATTTGATCGATAATACAGTTTTTATAGCATTTTATTGCACTGTCATTTCCCGTTTCGTTATTAACAAGAAAATTAATTAGTTTTTTGACAGGCAGTGCTAAAAATCATATAATAGTGGTTTCCGATAATTATTTGCCATAATTTCATTCCTGTGAACTAAAATAAGGAAAAACAAAAACTACTATTTGAGTATGTATTTCTCTTGCAATATAATAGCTTTATCATAAAAGATCATTGCAATGATTATAGAATGCATTCAGGGGATTTTATTTTAATTAAGTTACATAGTACATAATACATATATTTATAATTTTTGTTGATGTTTTATTAACAAAACCTTTTTTATTTTGAATAAGTCACAAGATATGTAATATTTATTATGAAAAATAGTTCGAATTTTTTTTAAAGGAATAATAACCTTTTTTTAAAGGAATAATTTTTACATTAAATAGTAAAGTTGGTAGATGGTTTTTATAATAAGTTTATTAAAATAAAAAGAGGAAACAAATTGATGGAAGTACATAATTAAAAGTCTATTTCCTCACTTTTTGACACAATATTTCGTAAAATACTTTCTTCAATTAAATTATACAATTTAAATGTAGATCAGTAAGATGTTAAACAATGCGTATTGGGCAATTTTTCTGTTCCGGTGTTCATCGCCAAAGCGCTATATAGGAAAAAAATCACAAAATTTACAAAGGATTGTATATCAAACACAACTTCCAATAATTTTAAAAATTGTCAATGAAATTTTTCATTGTACTAAAATGTAAAACTTTTAATTTGCTTATTGAATATATTAAGCATAATTTATGTAAAATGTATTTTAGCTAGCACATAAAAAACACGAAAATGATCGAAAATTTCCATATAACTTTGCATGGAAATTTTTGACAGTTTCAATTTTGCTTTTGGACCTATATAGGTAAAAAGATGCTATATATAGTAGTACTATTATGCTTGATTTAGAGTAATTAATATACTTCACAAACAAACTTAAATCGTTTAAAGCAAAAACACGAGAAATTTCGTAGAGAATTTTTTAAATTATTATAGTTACAATACAATAGTTAATACAAAACACGTATGTAAGCCAATATAAATTTTTTGAAATTTTTTCCTTATCTCCTTCTAGCGCTATTATGGCAGGACCAGAACCAGAAAATTGTTCTATAGTACAGCGAACATAACAGCATAGAAAAATATAGATTTTAACAATTTTTAAAAACAATGTAGGTTGAAAACATTTGATATTTTTGGGACAAAGAACAGTTTGTGTTATAATATACATTTTCAAACATTTAATAATTTTAACTGATTTAATAAAATGAACTTTAAGAAACTCAGTACGAAATTTCGTTGTCATTGCCGATGTAGGGTGTTGTGAGAAAGGTTCGGGGCTCAACGCGAACCCTATATTTAATTTTTATTGTTTTGTTTTTTTTTATAGAACACAAAAATTATTCCTTTTTATTCATAAAAATTCCATTTACGGCATTTAAATTTTTCGATAATGTAGTTTTTCAAAATTATTGCTCTAATTGTCTTTAAGCCGTTTTGTTCAAATTTATATCGTTGCGATATTAATAAGAAAATTAATTATTTATATGACAGATAGTGTTAAAATCATAGAATATTTTTTTCCATCATTATTTTTGCATAGCTTCATTTTCTGTAAATAAAATATAGAAGAACAAAAGCTGCTATTTCAGTATTTTCTTATTATTATTATTTTCAACCATTTGTCATTGATCGTATGAAAATTTATCGTTAACCTCACGATGGTTTTTGAAGAATTATAGTTAAGCAGAAGGTGCACACAGAATAGATTAGAAGAGGTTGGATTATGATGGATAGTACTTAGTAGTTGTATCAAAGCCGGATGAAAAGAGCAAGAGTGTATTGGTGTGCGAAGGGAGGGGAAAGGAGGACGGAGGGAGGGGGGGGACGGAGCCCGCGAGATACTCCCTAGTGTATATTAAATGCACAGCAAGTCATGAGTTATTAATATCATACAAACTGCTTTGAACACCAAACATATGTTTTTAATTCTATATCAATTTATGTATTAAGATAAATTAAAGAACCAATAACTAATTAATGTTTAATTAATTTTTTTGTAAGAATAAAACTACATATGTACTAAATCGTTACTGCCGACTAAGATAGTTGCAAACAAACTTAACAAAATCAACAAACTTTAAAAGTTTGAGAAGAGATTAAGTGTTATTGATTCAATATTCAGGTAACAATAAAGTGAAGTTCAAAACAAATAATCTTGATGTCTTCTGATTTAAAAAGTTTTGATGTTCAGCCAAAGAAGAAACAGTTTTACTTCACCACAATTAAAAATTGTTTGAAGTAATGCAATATATCAAAACCAAAAAAATCTTGTATATCCCAAATTTTATTTTATGGTTTGTTGTAACCTATCCTGAATCTATATAGCAAAAAAAAGTGTATGTGTGTGGGTGCGTGGGTGCGTGGGTGCGTGGGTGTTTGGTTGGCATAAACGCATGGGATCTAGATGAAATTTTGGTTCACGAGCCGGGTTCACTTAAAAATGAAAAACCTGAATTAATTTTATAATTGGATAAAATGGCGAGGGGTGTACCGAACACCTGTTAAGTTGAATCTTCAATAACTTTTAATCCTTTATGTTTTTCCGTATCGTCGATCCTACAGGTACCAATTGATTTTCATAAAACATTGGTAAAAGGTATCAATCATTATGAAACAAAATTGTATAAATCTTTAAGGTACATTAAACAAAGTGCTGGAGGATTCGCCACACAACAGGTGTTTTTTTCACTGTTTTTTTTATATGTTGGGAGCATACAATAGTCGATCGGGAATTAATCTTGATGAATGGCACTTAGACAAAAGATGCAAATATGTATGACAAGGAGCTTATTAGTTTTTGAGTGATATTGAACATGTGGTGGAGGGTCTCCCAAGCACCTTTTTTTGTAAGCTCAATAACACCTGTACCTGATAATCGAATTGGATGAAACTTAATACATAAGCATTTAGTACGGGTCACAACAATTTTGCATCCCAACTTCCGGTTTTTCATTTCCGGTAAACATTTTGTTTTTTCCATGTTTTTAAATTTTTTTAGTGTCTTTTTCCACACTACAGCCTAAAATATTAAAATGATTATAAGGAAACTTATGAAAAAGGTTTCGATTAGTTTGAGAAAATAATGATTCAGCTTTTGGGCCGATCGATCAAAGTGGCGGAACTCTACTATACAACTGCTGACTTTTTTTACTTTGTTTTTAAAGTTACATTACATTCAGTAATCAATATTGATCACGCTTTGACCGAAAGTTGAATGAAAAATAACTAATTAGTTTTTGGACGATTTTAGAATAAGTTCACACTTTAAGTGATGGGGAATAAGTCCCCACCACTTTTTCCAAAATCGGCTCACGAGCACTTGCTTATTTGAAACTTCAATAACATCAGTTCTTGATAATTATTGATTTTAATTGAACTTGGCAAATTTGTAACACTTTTGCATCCCACTTTGTTTGTCACTTCAGTAGAAAATAGTTTTTGCTTTTTTTATTCGAACAACAGAATTTATGTCTGTTGTGATACTACAACTTTCTTTAATGCAAATGATAATATGGGGATTTGTATAAGAAGGAATTGATAAGCATTTGAGCGATAATGGACCAAGTGGTGGTGGCTCCGAAACACCTGTTTTTATAATTAGAACTACGCGAAATTTGATTTTGTATCCAAAACATTTTTCCACATTTTTATTGAAGTCATTTTATGTCTGCATCAGCGTCGCCAATATTTTTTAAAATCTTTTTAAGGAATTAAGTTTGGTCGAAAAATATCGAAACATTTTTTTAAAAAATTCAAGGAATTATCGACTGCTTGGTTTTTGACGGTCGAATGTGTTTTTCCTGTACCAACAGTCCCTTTGGTAGTTTTTGAGTGCTCAGTTTTCGACTTATTTTGAAAAAAGTGAATTTTTTTTCCTGCTACCAAAAAATGAGAACATTCCTCGTAGACCTCGTGAAAGGAATGAAGTTTGGCGAAGGAGAATGAAGTGCATAGCCACATCTTCTCCATACTAGGCCTTAGAGAAAATTTTAAAAGCTGCATTAAAATTGCTAGGCGCGGTAACAAAGACACCAAAATCCAAGGAGACCTTAAGTTGCCGCTTATTTTTGAAAGCGATGGCTATTTGCTATTAAAACGATATGGGTAGTCACTTTATGACTGAATCACAGTGGCGTTAACAGTAATTGTATAGTAAACGTACTTACTTGAGAAGGGACTAAACTGCATCTGCTACAAAAAACAAAGTTGATCGCTAGGCTGGTCTCTATGATGGTCGCTTGCAAATCTAACAAATGAGCTTGATTCCTTATAATATATGTAGAATAAAATGTAAAAATGTTTCTGATTTGAGGGTATTATGCATGAGCACATGCACAATCACATTATGCATGAACGAAGATATCAAACCGTGTTTACCTGAGTCTGCAAACCTCTCACGTCACATCAGAGCAACATAAGCAGCCCATCTTGTATAGTTTGAGTACAATGTGTGTTTTTCAACGTGATTTTATTTAATAGAGCTTCGTATCTCTAGCATATCTAACCTGCGTAGGTTTTTCATGATAATTTTAAACCTCAAGATTTTAATCAAAGTTATTAAATTCCTAAAAGATTTGATTTATAATCTTACACCCAAGTTAGCATATTCATTCATAGAATATTCAGAGACAATTATTTATTATGATTTACATGAAAGATGCGTTACTTAAAAATTAAAAAAAACTGAATAACCGATAACCGTATAAAGAAGAAAAGGAAATAGGGTTCAATTCACCTACTTTAAGCTGCAATAGGTTCGAGTAAGAGAAGGAGATTTTGTGGTTTTACACCGGACCTATTATGGTCTAAGTGTTTCGTCCTGAACTTGTGTTATGATGACAACCACTGATACTTTATCTAAATAAAACTGTTTTGTCTAGAAATGTTTGAAATGTCGGCTGTGGGTGAATTTAAACATCATAATTGTGATTAGCGACCACGAAAACCCCCGGTAACCACCGGTTTGAGCCAATTCTGAGTCTTACTAACAAAGTTATTTAAATTTCTTAAGGCGACTTCAAAAAATGCATTTTTTGAATGCATTTTTGGCTGCAGCAATGCAATATCCGGTTTGTATAAGATACAAAGTAGATACATTTTTTACAAATAATTTTTGAAAGCCAATGCGAGAAACCACATTCCGATATTTTGGCTGTTCTAGTACTTCATTGTCTCGACTTTTTCTTGATAATATAATTTCCAACAATGTGTATTAAAAAGCATATTTACATAATGTATTACAAAGTATTACAAATCAAATTGCATGATGAATGCATGTCCACTTAATTCAACCACAATATTGGGTACAACAATTGATGCAGTATTTCAAGATATTTAGCAAATTTGCAAAGTAAAGTTTATGTTTCTCACTTTAGTTATCATAAACCTCTAATATAATATTTCAATTATGATAATAATTGATTTGACTTTTGTAATACATTATGTAAATATGGCTTTTTATTAAAAATTATGTAAATTATATTATCAAGAAATGTTACTCTAAATTGCAATATGACATATATATATGTATAAATTGTAAAATTTATTTTTAGTAATATCTGACATGGTATCCAAAGAAGTTTTACTTCAACCGCGTGTAAAAATAAAACACGCACTTATATTTTTTATTTAACAAAACAAATTTAATCAACACAAATATATTTATTTAGAAATAAACTTAAAATAAAAATAACCTCGACTTCAGAAAAAACAAAAGAGGCACAAAAAAGTGAAAAATAACTCAATTGTGGGTTTTACAGCTTGCTTTTGATTAATTTTCATTTAATTACACCTTACTAGAGACAAAAAAATTACGCTTTCAAACATAATTATTATAATATAAAAGTTTATTCATTTTAAAATAATTATAGTTACTATAGTTGTTATGGTTGTTATTATATTTTGAAAGTTATTTGTAGTACAAAATTGTTGGAAATCTGTGCACGACGAAAATATATTAGTCGGTTTTTCGTCAATGCGGCACTGACTTCCAACAGTTTTATACTACAAATAACTTTTAAAATATAATAAAAGATAACAACTATAATAACTATAATAGTTACAATAAAATATACTTTTATAATATAATAATTTTGTTTAAAAGCGTAATTTGTTTGTGTCTAGTAAGGTATAATTAAAAGAAAATTAATCAAAAGCAAGCTGCATTTCTGTTTCTAAAAGTCATAATTGAGTTATTTGCACTTTTTTGTGCCTCTTTTGTTTTTTCTGAAATCGGTTTTATTTTTTTTTTAACTTTACTTATTTTTACATTTTTAGTGTATAGTTATAAAATAAATGTCGAATAAGAAATAATGGAAACCATTCATCAATAACAATATATTAATCATGGTTTTGCGAATTTTTGAAAAAAAAAACCGGCATATTTCTAGTCATGGAAAATTATATACGACCACCTCAACATCTATAGCAATTTAATACAACTCAAACTATCCAAACAGATTAAGATGTTTTGACGATATCGACGAAAATACATAAAAATATGGGTTTTTCCAATTTTCTGAAAACGGCATTTTTCATATCATAGAAAATTTATGAGATCCTCTCGAAATCAATCCCAATAGAATACGATTTTAATCATCCAAATCGAACCCAAAATCAAAAATCCACAATGAAACACAGAACCTCCTCTTATTTTAAGTCGCTTAAAAACTTAATTGTATCAAACAATCCATCACAAACGAATGCCTAGAGAAATGTGTAATGAAATAATATGAAATGTTTTATGATTCACATTTTTAATTAAAAACTACAACAATTCAAAATATAAATTTAAAAAATAACGAAACTCAGTAATTAAATATTTAAAATCGACACATCTAGCTCATATAATATTTAACACGAGAATGAATAATAAAATATAATACCATTAACAAATGATTCATGATTTAGTTATTTGTTGTTTCAATTTCTTCTTTATTTTATTTTTCTATAATTGTTTGATTTTATAACTGTGTTTAAGATTTAAAATCCGAGTGTATTATTATAGAGATACATATATGTGCGGTTTCATTATAATTTATTTTATGTACTGTACGTCATATCTGTTTGAAAACGTTACTTCCGTTCGAAAAAAGATATAAGTTACTTGTCATATCGCGCCTAAATAAGGTTTACTTAAAAAAAAATTAGTATCGTTTTTATTAAATAACTGCAGTGATATAAGCACGAAATCAAAAGGTAGAAATAGCATCAGCAAAAAGAATTAATTGATTATTCGTAGTAAGCAAGCATTCAGTTGCCATCTATGATTTTGTTCGCGGGAACATTTTATAACGAAACATTAAAAACTTCTAACACTCGGTTTTTCAATAAACAGCAAGAACTCTAATGTAGCTTTCTTTGGCAAAAAAAATTGATCTGAGATCAAAAAAATTAGCTATCAGATCAAATTAGCTGTCAGTTTGTGTTCTTTGGCAAAAAAGGTTGATTTTTTTTTTATCTAGATCAAGTTTCAAAAATCTAGGTTTTTTGGTAGATCTTACAAATGCATTGCATTATTATTTTTATTTCTTAAATTTATGTAAACAAAAAACCGCCATTTTAATTAATATTATGATTTTGTTTAAAAAAATTTATTATTATTTAAATTATTTAAATTACTAATTAAAAATAAAGTTATTACAAATAAAATGATAAAACGTAAAATCTATCATTTTCAAATGTAAACATAACCAAACATATCAATTGACAGAACAAAAAGTTAAAACAATTTACTACTACATTTACAAAAGTAGATTGATTTATTTTATGCTGTTCGTTGGCAAGTAAATAAATCAATCTTTTTTCGATCAAGCCGAAGAACGCGACATAAGATACAATAATATTTTAATTCACTGCATTTTTATACAAACATCGCAAACAACACGTGTAACAGATAAGTTCGCGACGACCAATGAACCAAGTTTTACTTTTTCAATGGATGAGTGAGTAGTGAGTATATTTAAATTCTTTAGTAATATCCCTTCATTCATTTATGTTATTGACGTCGATGGCCACACCACATTTTTAAAGCTTTTGTCAATAAACTTTCACAATGATTATGTCAAATAAATTAACTAAAAAATAACTATAAATTATTATTTGGAAAGCTTTTGTTTGCGTTATCATTAAAACTACCACTCCTCCTTTTTTATTTATCGAACTTTAAAGAAAATTCTCTTTAACTTTTCTTTCGTAAACATAAAAAGAAAAAGAAAATTTAATTTTCTTTCTAAAATAACAATCAAATCCCTCTATCATGCCAACGTTTGTGTTTTTATATTATGTAATTAAAAATAAACAAACAAAATAATAAATAATGATAACGATTATGTTGATGATTACATGATGATGGTGATTTTAATTGTGGTTTCATGATGAGATGATGATTGCTATAATTAAGAATGAAATTAGTTTTCTTAAAAAAAATAATTTTTTATGTTTAAAGGACTACTACTTCATGATGACATTTAAAATATAAAAATCAAATTTTATTGTTAACCTCTACATAATACAATTGAAATGATGATGTGCGTATTTTCTCTCAATAAAAAATTCGATATTAAATTTTAAGTTCTTATTCATCAAACAAATAAAATCGTAAAACAAATAGAAACAAACTCATTTATATGACATCATTTCCATGTAAAGTTGAGAAAATTCAATTAAGTTTAATTAAATTTCACCTTTTCATCTCATTCGTGAAAATTAATTTTTTTTAAATTGCTACAAATAATAACAAAAAATTGGAGCTTTTATTTTTTTTAATTTGAAGTACAACAAAAGCAAATATAGGAAAAAAGTTTTCGAAAATTCATTAAAAATAGTAAAACAAATTTTAATTATGTATATTTTTCTCTCTTCAATTTTATTGGTTGATAGTTTTGCGAAATAAAAAACTACAATGTATTCCGGAAGGTGTATGTGTGGAATGTTAATGCATATGTAAAATATTTATAAGCTAATTAATCGATTAATTTTTGACTGAAGTGTTTGAATTTTATTATAGTTCCAATATACATAATTAACGAACAATTAACATTTTTATAGTGAATTTTATAACTTTAATAAAATTGTGTCAAAGAAGTAGTATGTTTGGAAATATTGAAAATGTTTGTAAGGTACGGTATATTAGTGGAAATATGGTATATTCACCTTCACCAGCAATAAAAAGATTGGTCTGGTTTAACCCACTTATAACGATTTTTTAAATTATATAATTTCCAACAAAAATTGCCAAAATCCAAATCTTTGGTTTTATGTAGGAAAATAACAAAGATCAAAAGACAAAAGTCGGTCAAATGCGAATAAAATTCCCTTGCAGAGGATTCCGTGAATGTCGAAGAACAAACTGACAAAAATAATTTACATAAAGTTGTGTTGTAGAGTTTTTAAATTCCTTCAAATTCTCTTTCAAAATACAGAAAAATAATTAAGTGACACTTCGCTATAGTTTAACGAAATTTCTATCTCTATAAATTTTTTCAAATTTTTCTGTCAATCAATGTCGAAACGTAGAGGGGGGGACCATCTTTTTGTTGCACTTTTTTGACAATAATTCAAAAGCTGTGTAGTGAAAAATTCTAAAAAATATTATAATAATTCTGAAATGTAGCGCTCTTTCATATGACACCCCACTCGTTTGGGTCACAAAACCTTTTTTTCATCCTTCCCCACCCCCATCCCCTAAACATATGGAAATAAAATTATTTGAGACTGCGCTATTTTTTTTCGTTAAGGGTTTATCAAATTTCCTGTCACTTTGAGTTTTTTCAAGATCTTCTGTCAATCAACGAAGAAACGCAGGTGTGGGGACCAAGTTTTTGTTACACTTTTTTGACAATAACTCAAAAACTCTGCACTGCAAAATTGAAACAAAAATTATAATGTTTCTTAAATAAAGTGCTTTGACATATGACACCCTACTCGTTTGGGTCAAAAAAGATTTTTTTTACCCTTTCCCAGTCTCACCCAAACATACAGAAAAATAATTATGGGAAACTTCGCTATAGTTTTCGTTCAGAGTTTATCAATCTTCCTTGTTCTGTGAATTTTTCAAGATTATCTGTCAATTAAACTCGAAACCCTAGGGGGAAGGGGGTGGGGGAGCAACTTTTGTTACACTTTTTTACCATAATTCAAAAACTGCGAATCGCAAAATTCTAAAAAAAATTACAATGTTTTTCAAATTAAGAGCTCTTTCATATGATATCTTACATGACTGGGTTTTAAATGGTGTGTTTCTCCCTTCTGATTTCCACCACCTTAATATATATGATTTTTTTTTAAATAAAATGTGTTGTGTAACAGGGTTTAGAATATGTGTCACTACAACACATAAATACATTTTAAGATCTTGGTCTAGACCTGGGTCCCACAACAACTGGCGTTCTAAGGTGATGATTAACGCTTTTTTTAAACCTCTGCGGGTTGAAGCCACCTGAGACTAAGGGTTCTTGCAAACTATTCCATTTGTATGCAATTCGAACAAAGAAGTCTTTCTGCGATCTGCCAGTATGACAGCGTGGGATCTTAACCGTTTAACTGGTTGTGGTAGCCGATTGCCGAGTGGAACGGGGGTAAGAATAAGTTTGAGGCAAGATTCCGCTCATTACATCTGAGCACTGTTGATGACGATATTTGTAAAAAACAACGAGGGCAGCAACAGTGCGTGCGACGATGTTGTAGGGAATCAAGTTTTGATGTCAAAGTTCGATCACCCACAATTCGTACAGCCCGCTTGTGAACAGAGTCCACGAGGGCCAAGATGGAAATAGAAGCAGCACCCCAAACTTGACAGCAGTACTCCATACAGGGACGAATATCCCAGGTAACAATTTCGCCTAAATTTTTTAAATTATTCCAACTTAACTTGAAAAAGCATTGTGTAAGACCATATTATTCAAGCTTTACCTAAAAAAAAGCTTGTAAAAGACTAGATTCACTAAGTTTCTTATATAATTCCTTAAGTAAAGCTTAATTCAATAATAAATATTTAGGGCATATTCAAGCAACTGTTACTCAAGTATAATACCTTTTATAAGGTTTTATTCACATATAACTTTTAAGGTAGTATTCAAGATGTTTTTACTCAAGAATTCAATCCCTTATATAAACCTTTATTAAAGTACAACTTTTAGGAAGAATCCAAGAAGATTCTTACCCAAGGATAGTTCCTTGTATACGACTTTATTTATGTATAATAATTTTAGTAGTATTCAAGAAAATTGTTACTCAAGTAATACTTCTTATATACGGCTGTTTTCAATGAATATTAAAAGATTTACAACATATCGATCTGTCAATATTTTTGACAGTTCGTTGTTTAATTCGCGATTGTGTGTTTTTTTATTAAATCACTTATCGTGTTTAAAAAGTTAACAAACCTTTAAGAACTTTAACAAACTATTATTGATTAATACAAAAGATTATTTCAAAATGGTAGACATATTTTCGTCAATGGAAATTTGCAATTGCCATTATTCCGCAACCATTTAATCAAACGTTTCTGATGATGGTTTATATATTGATTTGAGTTGGTCAACAAATAAATAAACTGATGATAATTTGTCATACAATTCATTTTTGTATTATATGTATGTAATCGCCATATTGTGCGTAATTCGCTTGGGAAAAAATTATATCAAAACTTGCAACAGATTGCAACTGACTTATGAAAAATATAACGTAGAACGTTTATTTAATATGGTCATTTAACATTTATTTATTAATCAGCCAAATTGTGTAAGTAATGCCAACTGAAAGTAATGCCAATCACAGAATACTATACCCCTTACGAAGCTTGAGTAACACTTTTGTTCTGTGTTGAGTAACGTTTTATTCCTGTCGTGGAAATTGATTTAAGGAACGTGCGTAAGGGTAAACGATGAGGAAGAGGGTCTGTGTTCGATTCCTGCCAGGCACGTTTTCATTTATGAATTTTATTTTCGTTTTTTTTATTTTATTTTTATTCTTTAAGCATTTTTAATCGTACAATTGAATGGAAACACATGCGTAGATATTGTATATGAATACGCAAAATTATTTTATTTTCGTTTCGAGATTGTCCTCAATCATAACCAATATTATTTTTAACAAAAACCCATATATTCTCATTTTAGGAAACCATTAGTACACTTTATATGCATTCCTAATCAAAATGTTTGAATAAAAATTAATTCATAGTCGTGGTAGTGGTCCGAAACTTGAAATGTGTACAAATAATTTATTAAACAATAGTGATTAAGTTTCAATTTTCTTTATGACAGCTGCTAAATAGAGAAGTGGATAGCCTTCGGTCCTGAAGAATCAAAGGTTACGAGTTCGATCCCAGCTACAGGCGTTTGTAAAGATGCGAAATGTGTAAAATAAATAGTAATTTCCGATAAAAGATTAACTCAATAGCAGCAATATACAAAAAAAAGGAGTTTAATGCGCCAATTAACCAAAATAACTAAAGCAAACAATCACCAATTTTTTTTTCAGTGGCATCGCTTCTTGAATAGCCACTGAGTAATTCTCTTGAGAAAATATTTACTCAAGCACTTTATTCAAGTAACATTTTGACAGTATTTGAATAAGCCTTGAATAACAACTTATGTACCACTTTATTCAAACACTTATATAAAACATGTATAAAGCATTATATATGCCTTCTTGAATAAAGAATATTTTTTCATACGCCTTTTCTCCTTGAGTAGAGCTTGTATAAAACTTTTATCATGCATAGTTCAAGAATTTTAAATTTCCCCTTCCATTTTAAATTTCTCTTTTAAAGCTTTACTCAATGATTACCTAGGTTAAATTGTTACCTGGGATAGGACTTATAAACATGGAGCAATTGGTATGGAGTGAAAAATTTTTCGCATCTATTTAGGAGGCCGAGTTTTTTAGACGCGCTTTTTGCCATCGCCATTACATGATCATTCCAGAGTAGGTCATTTGAAACTGTGACACCCAATAAACGAATGTTTTTACATTCACCTATTGGTTCATCACACATACTGAATAAAATATCTTTGGAGAACTCGGTCTTTAATCTGGAAACAATCAACAGCTTTGTTTTGGTAGAGTTGAAATTGACCAGATTCTGGTCACCCCAATCGGCGACTTTTTTCAGGTCTTTATTCACTTTTATGGCAGCGTCTCTCCAGGCGGGATTAATTTGTTCGTGCATTTCACCTTTTGAAGGAAGGGGCTCGAACGACTTGTGCAGAGTACTATCATCTGCAAAACTATTTATTGGGTTGCAGGTGATTTTCAACAATTCGTTGATATAAATCAAAAATAGGGTTGGGGACAATACTGAGCCTTGAAGTAAGCGTTAATTAGTTTAGACTCAGAAGAAAATCCGCCTAAGGAGACCGAAATGTATCGGTTGGATAGAAAATTTCGAATCAGCTTCACAACAGTGGGATGAAAACTGTAAGCCGTACAAATTATCAGTATTTTACACTTGCTTATATTTTTCGTTCAAAAGTTACCACTTTTTTTATATTTTCAAAGACTTTTGAAGTTTTTTTATTAAATAGGTTCGGAACAAAGTGGGGAAAGCAAACATGAAAAAAACGTTATTATTCAATTTTATTAAAAAAACTGTGGAGTGAAATACATTTATAAGGGATACTGAATTTAAACCCTTTCATATGATACCCTACTTGACTCGGTAAAAAAAGTATTTTCTTAAAGGCTTACATCGCAGCTCCGTAACACAAATTTACGCACCGTAAATTTCAGGTCCATAGGATTTATATTTTTAAATATAGTCGATTTTAAGACAAAAACACATCGAAGTCTCACCAATAGTATTCCGTATAAAAAACGGAACCCTAAGAACATATCAACCCGCAACCATTATTATTTTTAAATTTTGAGTAACGAACTATCAAAAATCTAGAATTTAATTATTTTTACGTCAACTGATTCTCGAGATACGTTATTTTGAATAAAAATGAAATCCATTGTTTAAGAAACAACCTAGCTAAAGACCCATTTGAGGGATTTGAAAAAAATTTACTTCGTTTAAGAGGGAAAAATGAGTCCTTTTTAATAAAAATAATTAAAATTAAAATTTTTGATAATTTGTAACAAAATAATAAAAACATGATTGAGGTTAGACGGTTGATTTTATAAAACACAAAAAATTTGGATTTTGACGATGTTCTTTGGAAATTATAATAATGTTTTCATAAATCTTCTATTAAAATAAAGAAAACTTTTTAAAAAAAATTCCTATAATTTTCCAACATATCACCAAAATCTAAGCCTTTGGTAACATGTAGAAATATAATTAAATTATAAAATAATTTGCAAAAATGTAATCAAATTACAAGCAAAACCATATCAACCCTTCAGTCCTTATTATGGTTTTACTTTTTATAATAAATTATCAAAAATTGTAACAGTAGTTATTTTTACTCCTACGTTAACCATTTGAAAAAACTAATTTTATTTTGAATCATTCAAGGTAGTTCATCAGATGCATTAAATTGAATATATGTTCATGTGCACCCGTAGTTTTAAATACTACCCTTAGCTAAAAAGGAGGAACCACTCGTGACCAAAAAATTTCTTAAAGATATTTTTTACTTGCTCTTCCACTGTAAAAAACTTGAAGCAAATCAAAAAACAAGTTACAAAATACCGTATTTATCGGTTGAATATTCGTGATTTTAACCTATATAAAAACTCTACATAGTTGCATGGAACCCACTTTTACAGCATATTTAGTTTTGTCTTCCAGTACAAAGCTGCAATAGCAGTATACGGTAGACTCTATTTCACATGATAAACTTATTTATAAAAAACACGATCAACTATCCTTATATAGAAGGTGGAAGTAAAAATTAAGTTAACTTAATACAATTAAGCAAACCAATTATTTTAATATTTAAAATAAAGAACACTTAGTAATTGATTCATCTATGAATAAATCGTAGAATATTTAACTTGTGGATTCATTAAATAAATCCTGTAAACCGAAATTCCGTAAACTGAAACTTAGGCCACTGTAGCAATCCAAAAGTTGAACGGAAGTCAATCGCTCAACACTATTTTCAGTCCAGTGGTATCAAATCAAGCAATAACTGCATCCACCAATATCTGAAAAAGGCATAGGATATGTTTCTTCTTACAAAAACAATTGTCAGGGGCTGATTTGAACAACCTTTATATTACACTAATTTGCCCATAGGATTGAAACGATTATTATTCAGAGCAATTACCTCATACATAGAGCTGCTAATCAATACGTATAAACTGATGATAGCTTGCACAGCTTATTCCTAAAACTTTGTTAAACAGCTAGCATCAATTCTTCTCAATATACTTTAAAACCAACACATTTCTCGAAACGAGAAAGTTGGTTTGTGTATCTTTATAACTGTAAGTTGAAATCTTGAGGATTATATAAGGCGTTTATTATATTAGGTGTGTATTAGGAGTTGTAGTATGTTGATAGAGGCAAAATTTAATTTAATTTAATTTAATTTAATTTTTTTAAAGAATGGATAACTTCAAACAATAAACAATAAATCCTATCACATATAAAATATGACACAATTGCCAATACATCATGATTAGATAGGAAAACTAGCATAAGAGGAGAAACGCATTTTTGTTTTAAAAAGTTGCAAGAACAAAACTAAAATGGGCTAAGATTACAAGCTAAGATTGAGGGTGCAACCGTTGCTTAATTAAAGAGTTCATCTGACAACACCCTTAATAAATCACTCTGGCTAGTGATATTACAATGATATTCCCAATGGTACGTGTTATATCACTCTAACTCAAATGTCAATAGAAAAGAATTGGAGTACGAGGAATTGTCACACCCGTAAATCAAAAATTAAAAAATTGTTTACAAATCTTCAAAAATTGATTCCTCTATGGCGGGCATCGGTATCTTAAAAATATGTAAACGATAACTAATGAAATATTTGCAGATGTCAAAAATCAAACACGATAACATGTTTGGATTTTATTTAAGTCATTTAATAAGTGACCTAGTTAGGACAAGTAACCAATTCAATATATTCGTTCACTACAGGACCTAGATAAAGTATAATTTTTAATATTTTTAAATTATAAAACTAGATAGTATTTTTCTATGGATAATTTATTTAGTCCTATAGGTTTAAATGTAAGTAATTCTAATTCAAATATTGTCCCTTCTTGTAGTAATTCCGTTGCATCTGACGTCACCACAAATAATGTTGTAATTAGTGAAAATTTAATTGTTCATCAAAATATTAGAAGTATGCGGCAAAATTTTAATGAGTTTTTGTGTAATATTCAAAGTCTTTGTAAGAAGCCATTAATAATTTTTCTCAGTGAGATTTGGATCAATGATAATGAGATAAGTAACTTTAATAATCTAAATGATTTTGACTTTTATGCTAAGTGTAATCCTAATAATCAAAATGCTGGAGTTGCTGCCTATATTAGTAATACTATGCATTATACTGTTGATTTGTTGCCTATGCAAAGTGCTGATGGGATAAAAGTAGATTTTATTTTGGAAAAGGAAAAATGCTCAGCCATTTGTTTGTATCGAATGCAATCTTTTTCAATTAATTCTTTTTTGGAAGAATTGAGTAATTTAATTTCATCAATCAAAACAAAAAATCTTTTTGTTCTGGGGGACATTAATATAGACACCTTATCTTCAAACCAAGCCAGTAGAGATTATCTAACACTAATGTCCTCATTCGGTTTAAGCTCTTTTGTCAATGAGATAACAAGATCTGAATCATCAACTTGTTTAGATCATATTTTTGTGAGGCAAAAATTACAATCTAAACTAATACTGTCTTTCAACGTGTTGAATCTTGAAGTTACTGACCATAGCTCTACTTGGTTGAATTTAAAGGTAAAAGCACCTTTAAAGGAATCTTGTGATGCTGATATTCTACCTGCACCTGTATTAAACATAGACGAGTTAAATAAAAATCTCAGCATAGAATCTTGGGACAATGTTTTTTCTGCCTTGGACGTCAACATCGCTTATGACACTTTTATGGCAATTTTAAACCGACATTTATCTATTTCCAAATCATTTTATTTAAATAAACCTCGTGATAATAAATTTAAAGAATGGATATCGGATGGATTGTGTAAAATGATAGTAGATAAAAACAGGTTGTATGTAAAGCACAAACGACATCCACTTAACAGTAAATTGAAAACAAGGTACCTAAAGTTTAAAACAGAAGTGTCTAAGAGGATCAAACATGAAAGATTTTCTTACTACGAACGTTTATTTGAAAAAATAAAAATAACCCTAAGAAACAGTGGAAAATTGTCAAAGATATCACAGGTCAGAAGAATAAACCATCCAATCTAAGTAAGGTAAGAAATGAACAAGGAACAATTCATGAAATTGAATCCTCTATCGTTGAGCTGTTCAACAGTTATTTCACTGCCATTTCGGCCAAACTTAAAACAGATCATATTGAAACGGTTGTATGCGATTCTGCTGAAAAGAATGATTTAATTTATTCCAATTATTCTGAACCCTACAACTGTTTTTTTACCCCAATTACACAAGACGAAGTTAGAATAATTATCAGTGATCTTGATAATTCGGAATCATCCGGTTATGATAGCATTACAAATGCTTTAGTTAAAAAAATTTCTCAGCACATATTAGAACCTTTAACATACATTTTTATTCTGAGTCTTACAAGTGGGACATTTCCCTCAAGTCTTAAGAAAGCAGTTGTGATTCCTCTATTTAAAGGTGGTGATGCGTTAGATATGACCAATTACAGGCCAATATCACTGTTGCCTGTTTTTCTAAGATCCTTGAAAAATGCGTCAAAGGAAGAATGATGTCCTTCCTTCGTAAAACAAAATTTTTGAGTAACTGTCAGTATGGATTTCGTGAAGGTATAAGCATAGAAGATACTCTCATTGATTTCTTAACGAAGTTATATTCAGGCTTAAACACCAATAAGAAGGTAGCGGCATTATTTATTGATATAACTAAAGCATTTGATACCGTTGATCATATACTATTACTTAATAAATTACTATCATCTGGTTTTAGAGGAATTGTTCTGCACTGGTTTAAATCTTATTTAACAAGTCGTACGCAAAGAATAAAAGTAAATAATACTTTTAGCCAGGATATTGAGATTACGGCTGGCGTTCCTCAAGGCTCAGTCTTGGGACCAATCTTATTTTTGGTTTATATAAACTCACTCTGTAAACTTGAGATGGAAAGCTCATTGTTCGCCTTTGCTGATGACACTACTTATCTGTATTGTTGTGATGATTGGACGACTGTTATGAATGAGCTTTATTCGTCTATATCTAAGATGTTTAATTTGCGTGATGTTTGTCCTCGTCAGATGCTGAGATCACTGTACTTTTTTCTTGTAAATTCTCGACTTGAATATGGACTGGTATGCTGGGGAGGTTCATATCTGATTAATATAAAATCACTTATAACAGTCCAGAAGTTTGCTCTACGTGTAATTCATTTCAAAAAATCTAGAGAACCGTCGTTTCCACTTTTCATGAAAGCGAATATATTGCACCTAAGACACCTTTACGTTTACAAAGTTTTGAGAGTTTTTTTCTTGAGAGGTGGCTATAATATAGTTAAAACAATTGAGCAGTACAATCTTAGAACGAACACTAGATGTTTGATCGAATTTACCAGAAAAGAAAACTGTCGTCGCTTTTATTCTTTTATGGCCCCTTTCCTCTACAATATTTTACCTGAGTCTGTAAGCGATTCTCGCCCTATTTTCTTGTTACTGAAAAATCTAAAACAATGGCTTTTTACAAAGACTAATATGGAAATCTATTTTTAGTAATAAGTTTTACATAGGCTTAAAATTGCAATTTATAACTTTGCTTTTCTGCATACATCAATACTTCGTTTCTCTCTTGTTTTCTTTTATATTATTTCATCAACTCTTCTTTTTTCAATTATTTTATATCTATTAACCTACAATCCTATACTTCAATTATATATTAAGAATATTTTTGTTAGTTTTATAACCAATAATGCACCTCACGCAAGTTGGTAGCTATAATTTATTCAACTTCTTCAATGTTGGAGCATTTGCAATAAGCGCTTTACGCACTTCTAAATGTTCCTAGTATTTTACCATCTTATATCATATTTTTGCATTTTTAGTGTCTTATTGTTATTGTTCTACATTTTAATTAACTGTTTTGTATTAACTATTATGATTTTTATGTAAAACTGTATTGATTAAGATTAAATGTATTATTGAATATATATGTTTGGTAAAATAAAATAAATAAATAAATAAATAAATATGCAGATCGAATCTCTGGAGAACGTCATTATGCTGGGAAACGTGTAATGTGTTTTCAATTTGTTTTGAAATCTGGAAAACGCGTATTGTACATGTTAATTGCAATGTTGTGTAACAATTTTTGTTGCAGAATCTCGTATTCCTTTATCTGCTTTAAATTTCAATCAGGATTAGTTTAGCATTTACAATTTACTATATGTAATTCTGCTCCAAACCCGACAAACATCATGTGCATGGTGAACGAGTAGGTGCACATTTCGTGCACATTTTATTTTGACTAATTTTGTAATTTTTTGGAAATATTCTAGTGTGTATTTAAAATTTAGTTGAAGTATAAATGTGTTTGAGTGCTAACCTCATACAAATTTGTTTTAATTTAACATTTTTAAATCATGTAAACATGTATACAAAATGTGCATAGAACTTTAAACAAAATGTTTTATGCACATTTTGTATACATGTATACATGTTCACTTTAAACAAATGTTCACCGTGTAATTTTGTATTTGTGCATATGTTTATAAAATTCGCATGAAACATGTTTACGAAATGACCTATGTACAGGTAGACGAAATGCGCATATACTTGTGTACGAAATATATAAATTTCAGTTGGTTAAAATTCACTAGAGTTCTATCCATTTAAGATATACATAGTTTACAAAATTCTATACTTTAGTTATCCCTTCTCGGCTTAAAGACTATGATAATAGCGGATGTGTAATGACTACACATTGGTTAGTATAAGGTTATGATATATCTATTAACGAATTTATTTGATATTTTGTAATATGTCATAACCATGTTTCTAAGAAGTATACAGAAAATTTATGTATCTTTTGTGAATTCATCGTGAACATGTTAATACATAAGTGGTGCATTTGTGTCTAAAATGAATCCGAAAATTTTCTGAACAAAATACGATTTTTCTGTAAATCTGGTGATGCACATGCCGCCTTAAATGTGTCTGAAAAATGTATACATTGCAACTCAAAATTGTAGCTTTTAGAAAAACAAACATAATCTTTTTTTATAATTTTTCTACGACTAATACAAACCGAGATATGGCATGTTAAAGGTTAGTTTTTTTCGTCAAATGCATAATTTGAAATATTCAAAGCCAAATAACCGGAAAATTTTGCATTTTTCGAGGATAACTTAATAACTAAAATTTTCCTGTGCATAGATTTTTTTTACAGTGAATATTTAGCAAGGTACAGCTGTTTACAACCTCTATTTACGAGCAAACACCTCCTTATTCGAGTCCTTTAAACTCACCCCACTTAAAAACTAAGGGATCTTACGGAATTTAATTCACATACTCTTATAGTTCTCAAAAAACCCTACAAAATCATTTTTAAAAGTACTTTTTATCACCAAAAATGAAGGAGCTATGTTTATAAACCGAATTATTTTTTTTTTTCCAAAAATTCGAATATCCCACTGCGAGAGCTAAAGTGGAAAAATTAGAAAAAGAAATTTATTTTATCAAACTTGGCAAACAAAATTCTCCTGCCACGATATATTCATCTAGAAGTTTTGAAATAGGCTACCCAGATAGTGCAAAGTTAATAACTTTTTCTCATGCATTTACTGGATGCGACACCGTATCAGCTTTTTTCAATAAGAATAAGAAAAATTTTTTTGATATTCTAGAAAAAAGATCCAACGCGAGAGAACACGCCGAGATTCTTTACAGTAGTACTGCCAATGTCGAAGAAATTTTAGAAGCCGGTAGACACTGCGCAATAATGTTGTACGGAGCTGCCAAAGACATGCAACTCAATAAGTTGAAAAAAATAAAAGATTTTAAACCTTTTCTCGAGCAGATGCGGTGTGAATATTTCATTAAAGCCACAACAAAAAACAGTGCAGTCAAAATATCTTCCCTTCTACCAATTGTTGATGCCATAGACGAGCACACAAAAAGATGCTACTAGCAAATTCAACAGTGGCATGGAAATGAAAACATCCGAGCAACAGATTGGGGGTGGTATTTTAAAGAAGGTTATTAACACCCCGTGCGCATGAACAAGCCGCCTGCACCCGATGAACTTTTGAAAATGATTTTTTGCCAATGCAAAAAAGGGTGCGGCGTTTCATGCGGGTGCAGAAAATTGGGGTTATACTGTAATCCCACTTGTTCTGGGTGCTCGGGGGAAGATTGCAACAATAGTCCACCAGTTATAGAAGAAAACGAAGACGACATCGAAATCGATGAAGATGGTTAAAAAACTATTTGTATTTGTATTTGTAAATTCGTATTTTTGTGTAAATAAATGTTTTTGTATGTAATTCTACTTTTTTTCTGTATAGATCTATTAAATTACTTATAACAATTGCAATGCTATTAAGGGTGCTTTTTAAGGGTTGAAATATTATGATATTATATCCTAAAGCATAAAATAATCATTATTTAACTAATCCAAACCAAATGTTGACCATATTAAAGTTTAAAATGTTATTTTATAATTTTTTACAATTAGGGGTAGTTTTCACCCTTAAAAAACCATAAGCGTACAACGGCTCAATATAGAAAATGAACTAGAGGGTGAAATAAGCCTAATCCCAAATTTTTGTACAAATCGATGCTTGACGAAAAAATTGCGAGGTTTTGCTATTTTTTTACCTTCATTTCCTGTACTATTAGATTTATTATACACGGTGAGTATCAAATAATATTTGCAACTATTACTTACACAGAGCTACTAACAAAAAACAATAAAAATACATCGCTTCACTTTCTTATCATACAAATCTACATCCTTTGCCATAGTTTCATCAAAATTGAATAAAGAAAACGAAACGAAAACGTTGTAGATTTATGAAAAAACTACTGCAACTGATCTGTATTTTTAAAATATGTCTGCTTTTAATTCATTTATAAATAGATGGTTTATTATTCCAATGAGTAATTTAAAGTTCCAGAAAGAAGTAAACACAATTAAATTTATTAGTTATAAGTATCGGATACAACCCAAATATAACTGATAAAATATCATTTCGGAATTCAAAGAGAATCAATAATCATATAGATCAAAGAACAGATTAAATAATAATACAGATATAAAATATATTTCTATAAATTAAACAATTTATTACCCAACATAATTGTTAATAAATAAAAAAAAAAAATTTTAAATTTCTTTCAAAACAATTAACAGTCTGCACAAACATTCTTAAATAAAGAAGAACCTTAACTAGAGGAATACTCTGACATGTATAAAATAATTTCTGAATTTCTTGTGATAAATTTTATATAGGCCAAATAGGTAGAAAATTCATCAATAGATTTTTGAACATTTGCCCAAAAGAAAAAACATCCTTAATATAAAATCAATTTTCTTCAACACATAATCAATGAAAATCATTCAGTTACAAGTTTTGACAATAATTTTAATGTGTTACATTTTTGTAACAAAGGTCGTCTCATGAATTCAATGGAACAACTTGAAATCTGTAAAGCTATAAAGTAGTCACCAATCACCATATTTAATTTTCTAAAATTTGTATGTTGACTTAACGAGTCAATAATCTACTTGGGCTGACTGAACGAAGCTCACTGAACTATAAGTTTGCCCTAAAAGTATTTTCAAATATTTTTGCATATAAAATTTTAAGCTTGACTAAGATAACGAGTAATTACTTTGTTTGTTGATGGTTGCCAACTATTTTCATTTAATTAGCGGTTTTATTTTTCTGTCAAACATATAATGAAAATTTTTTACTAGAAACTTCTTTCACATAAAGTAACTAACTATTTTGATGATATGACAAATTAATTTTTTTTATAAAATGTGTTGTCACACAACAATACATAAAAATCGTTTGAACCATGGTACCACTGCACAACAACATGCGTTCTAAGGTGTTGATGGACACAAATTTTGTTTATTCGATTTTTTTAAGGAATGGGCGATATGGGCGACATGGGCCAATATTTCATGATAAGATAACGAAAGTAAAAATAACATAAAAAGGTGAAAAGCAAATATTTAGAAAAAATTGCAAGAACACTACTAAAATTACGGTTTCAATAATCCAGTCAATTTCAAATTTCTTGATCATGTGATGCTTTGTATTGCTCAATGATTAAATCCAGATAAAATTATATAAAGACTCATTTTTTCGAACAAGCAAAAGAGTGCCATCATCCAGGAACATTCCATAATAAAGATTGAGGTTGCTATACCGACGACTGATTACAGTTCATCCGTTAGCGCTCTTAAGATATTATCTTGATCAATGATATTTCACCGCTTTGGCCGGTGGTGTGTAATGTATCACCTTAACTTATATGTCAATAACAGGGACTGGAATACTCAGGGTTGTCTTGTTATACTATAGAATAGAATGTGAAGATTGTAAAAAATCAGAAGGATATGAAGGATGTAGAGTATCAGATGTCTACCAACTGTTTGGAGAGGGGTTTTACAAGGATGTAAAGTATCAGATGTCTACCAACTCATTATCTGAGTAATATCGTCACTTTAAATTCAAGATGTCATGTTTCTTTGCTATAGTTCAAAAATTTATATGAAAATTTAGAATATCAAATTTTTTATAAACAAATTTATTATTGCACACATTTGTTTTTATTGCGCTCAAACAAATCTTATAATAATAAATTTGAGGTTGTATACGCGTCAATATATATATATATATATATATATATATATATATATATATATATATATATATATATATATATATATATATATATATATATATATATATATATATATATATATATATATATATATATATATATATATATATATATATATATATATATATATATATATATATATATATATATATATATATATATATATATATATATATATATATATATATATATATATATCTAATAAATGTCAAGTAATTAATATGGAGTGAAATAATGTTTGCCTCTATTAAAGAGACAGAGTTTTTTGGACACGGGGTTTGCTATTATATGATCGTTTTAGAGTAATCTTGGAAATTTTTGCTGAACTAAAATTGACTGCTACTTCAAATGATACCCACTCGACTAGTTAAACATTTCGGATTCTATTTCTCCTCATTATCGAAATATAGAATCACTTTATTTTTCGTTGACAATTTATCAAGAATCCTACCACTGTGAATATTTTTATCCATTCAGATTGCTACCAAAGGTGATTTCAAATAAAAATAAAAATGGCATTGTTAATTAAACATTTCTGTTTTAGTCTTCCTTACTCACACCTCAAAAAATTCATTTATGAATATCGTACTCTGCCTGTATTATATTGTTTCACTTTACTAAGTTTTAGATTAGTGATTTTCAAATTTTATGCTTTTTCAATATAAGAGCGTGGCAAGGACGTGGTTTAAAACGATAATTTTTGTCAAAATTTCAAAAACTATGCAAAAAATCTAAATAAAATATATACGTATAAATACTTAAATTAAGTCCTCTTTCAAATACTACCCGACTGTGCTAAAAATTGTGTTGATATACTTTTTAATATTCCCATCCCCTCATAAAATATAATTATGATTATTATGCATATATGCGTTATATTTTCCATTGAAAATTTACTAAATTTTCTATTAATGGATTATTGGTTGTTAACCACTCTTCATTTAGGTAGATAGAAGATAAAGCTGGCGGGATAATCGAAGATAAGTGACATGCAGACTGCAAAACATCGTACTCTCACTAGTATAGGTATTTAAAAAAAACTTTTTCTGTCCTATATGTTCTATGTAGGAACATAGGCTGTCAACAAGAGTCCCTCACATATATATACTAGGTGACCAATGCACAATGCAATTGATAAAAAGGAGCGAAGATATGTCCAATCCAAAAGATATGTCCGAAGATATGTTACAATCCAAAAGAACTACAAAAACGCTACAGTTTAATGTGTGGTAAATATTGCTGCATCTACCTCCGGCATAGATTTAGTGGAAAATCAATGAAAAATTTTTTAAACGGATTTGAAACCGATATGTCTGACTACAACGATCGTACCGTGAAATTTGTCTATAAAAAGTACTTTAACAAAACGACAAAGAAAAAAAGGTGAACGAACCAAATAAAAACTCGTCCAGGTTGAAAACATGATCAAACTTTGTCAATGTAGGTAAAGCTGTGTTAATAAATTTTTTTAAAATCAACTAATAACAAACTTTTATTTTCAGGCTTTCAATATCACTGCAGTTCACAAAGAAAAAAAAAAAAAATATAAAAAAAAACAAAAACAACAAAAAAGAATTTAATAATTTGTTTAAGTATTGTGAAAAGATGATAATTTTCACATTGAAAGTCTATGGGAACCGTTTTTCAGTGATTATTCCTCCGTGGTATGTTTAACTTTCAATATGTTTTTTGTAAACCATCTATGGCTAGACGTCGTCTTACATGCAAAATTTCATTTTGATATCTTTAATAGTTGGGGAAGATTATGCGGACAATCGAATATCCGAATCGGGGTGAAATGGAGCATCGCTCGCTTCGCTCCAATTAATCTAAATTCACCCAACTTTAAGGTCGAGTGGCACTTGAAGATTTAATTTAATCTATTAGTTTTAGTAAGCATGGATGATCAGCCTGTAGAGGGTTTCTCAAAATTATTAACAATTTTGTTTGACTATCGGTTAATTGAAAAACATGAAAACAATTTAAGGTAAATGAAAGTCGAACCTGGGTCGTTCGAGTTCGAGTATAGTGTGCTTAACAGTAAGCCACTTAACATGCCATTTACAGGTAATATGCTAACTGTACATGCATCTGAAGCCATCGTGTTACTTTATCTACTTAGCTATAATGCTGAAAAACTGAATTGATACTGAATTGAACTATAAAATATTGAGCATTTGGATTCAATTATTGCAAAATGCAGGGTTAAGTTCTAGTAAAATTGAGCAAACCCAGCATTGTTTATTACGTCTTATGTTTTTAAAACAACACTTTTCATCGCTTCATAGCTTCACACACAATCAATCGAAAATACACTTTTTATCGAGAAATAATCAGATAGCAAACTGGTCGAGGTTGAAGTCGAGTAAACGTACAAGGATTGGCGACCTGGTTTGTTAGGTTAATAAATACTCTTTTCTTTTTATTTTTCCTTTGTTGTTTACTACATTTCAATGTTTTTTAGCAAACTCTCAATCGTGTTACTATTTGAATCCAACTTTTTCGCCACTCAATTTGGCCTCATTTGATCACATTCTAAACAAATTTTTTTGGCGTTTCAATATTCTACTCACACACTGCACATTATCTTTATGAAATTTTATTTCATGCGAAAACTCTCCTTTTGTTGGTGTTACGTGTAATACCCGAGCTATATGAGGGCTCTTATCTTTCAAGTCATGTGGTACATCCCCACAATTGTACTGGATGGAAAATCTTTAATAAGGCTGCAAAGAAAATACCAAACAAAAAGCAAATACAAGAAAACAAGTTTGGCGTTTTAGTGTGACTTTCTTTTAGGCTCTCTTTTCATACTGTATGGATACATTTCAATCATCAGTCAAGGAGCAATATAGTAAGATATCGGTTTTTTAAGTATTATGATTAAAGCTTTAGAAGATGTGTAGTAAATTAATTTATTTTGGTTGTTTGTTTGATTTAGCACTAATAATGTGCTAATTTCTAAGCCCTGGTGTGAGGTGAGCTTCGTAAAAGGCTTCGGCTTTCCTTCCTATTTTGCTTAGAGTATAGGTCATTTGAAATGACTTGTGTATTCATTTTTTTAACCATCGTTGGTTTGTTGTTTGTTTTAATTCTATGACAATCCCGTTCATTGAGATACGTGTAGCTAAACCCTACTCAGCTCTGAACAAAAGTCGTGGAATGACTGCCTGTTGTTGCATTTAAACGCATCTCATTTGGGTTTAAAAAGTAGCTGTAGACCTTCGATAGCCCCTTTTAATATTATTTTAATGCACAATGTCTTGTGTTCCGAGGTTTGGAGACTACTTAAATCACCCAGCATCTTTAAACTCTGCCTGCCGGTTATAATTCTAATCCTCTGGAATCAGACCATTTATTTAAAATAATTAATAGTGATTGAAAAAAAACGATACGCAGTTTTAACCCTTTGCTTGAAACGTACTGAATCAAATGCTCTAAAATATGGTATTTCATAAAATTTTCAATTATGTAGCCAAGAGCTGCAGTATTATATCGAACAAATTAGAATATTTTATCTTGCCAAAATCAAGCACAAAAACTCAGATTATCACTACAGATTTAGTTGAAATAATCAATATAAGAAATCTCTAAGATAAACGCATATTTGTTTAACGTAACTGAGTTGAAAATTAATATCAACAATGCTAATAAGCTGATAACAATCTCTGATGAATTTTAAAACCTTATTTAGATTCTTCTGCCTTTCACACACAGGCTATTTTATTATTTTTAAGAGTAATATTTTAATATTTTATAAATCTGACAAATTCATTCTTTAGTTATTAAACCAATCAAAGCCACAGCTCAAACCACGAAGTTAGTTATGAATAACATGAAAACTTCAGCAACTCAGTAAAATAAAATCTTAATAAAATCTTTATTATCTATAATTAAAATGAAATCACAAGAAAAGAATAAGAATTCGTTTAACTCACACTTATAATTCTAATTTTGATTAAGTTCTGTACTTGGAAACACAAAAAGTACCATTTCTTTTGTTAAAACAAACACAACAAAAACAACAGTTTTATTATATCTTTGAATTTTCCACATTTCTGATCTAACTTTTTTCCATATATTTTTTCCTATCATTTCCAACCTTACCACGTTTCTTTTTGCCAAACTAATTTACATATAAATGCAAATTGCTAAACATAAAAAGATATAATCCAAAATAGGTGATTTGAAATAACGATCCCAAAGTAACACCCTTAAAAAAAAACAAAGACAAAAATAGCTGAAGATCCAAAGAAAACAAATTAATTAAAATCGTATATTAATTCTCTTACAAACAAACAAATTTAATTTATTGTAATTATCTCATGAAAAATAATTTTCTAATATACACTCAAAGAAAATTAATGAAAATTCAATGTTCAGATAAGAATTTATGCTAATTTTTGAAATAAATTAATCGACACGTAATTTAATTTACAATTTATTGTTCGACGTTGAGCATAATAAGAAATTAGGTGCATTTGTTTTTGAATTGATGAAATTGATTAATGAAACTCAGCGAAACGTGACAAACTACTTCATGACAACATCAGTCAATAGAAGAAAAACAAAATAAACGAATTTAATCGTAAATTGAAACAACTAAAGCGGAAAACAATCAAATTTTATTTTATACGAAAAAAATATCCTTAGGGTTATGTATTTCTAAGAAATGTTTATTTTATATATTGTTGACTTTAATTATAATTTTGATTTGGGAATTAAAAGAACGAACAAGTAAATAAGTAAACATGAAAAAGTAATTAGGAAATTCATAAAATTTATAAAAAAGTATAATCACATTTTTAATTTGTGTTAATCCATCACAACTATTAATTTCAGTTTCACTTAATTATAAAACTTTTGCATTTTCCACTTTATTTTTTTAAATAATTTTCCTATAATCACTCATTTTCACTATAATTTCAATTTTATATTATTTCATTTTCACTCAATCTAATTTTTTCTTTTTTATTAAAGTAATAACTGAATTTTTATTTAATTAATTTTTTTTTTTGTTTTGCTCAAAACTACGAAAATCCAAAAAAAAATGTTTAACCAATTTTCTAAATTCTAAAGAAAAATTGAGAAAAAAGATGAGAAATTTAATAACGTTCGGAACAACATGGTTCACTCGACAAACGGAAAAAGACTGAAACTACAGAAAAAATTGTTTTATTTTTCTTGCTTTTTATTTTATTTAACTTTTTTTTTATTTGCAAGAAAAATAATTTTCCTTTATATTTATTTTGAGTTTCAGTGATGAACAGTATAGTTCGCAAGATATACGATTTTATTACGAAGCCGGTTGTCGTGGAAATTCGTGAAAAACTTTGTTATACACTTTTAAAATGTTTTAACTGTAAATGAATTGAAAATTATTTTTATCAGTGTTTAGGAAAAGAGAGTAGATTTTTATGCTCCTTTTTCCAGTTACAATGTTAAAAAGTTTGTGTTTTTGTAAGAGAATTTAATAAAGAAAAACAAATTTATTAGAGAAAATATAGCATTGATGTTTTCGAACAATATTTATTCTCGAATTTTTTTATTGAAAAAATTTGTATGAAAATAGTAATGAGAAAAATGGATTAAAATTATTTTTCTACCTTTCTTTTGCACCCAATTTTTTTTAAATAAAACTGCATGAACTTGTCCTAATGTATACAATATACATTTTTTTGCTATATAAAAATTTATTGCTGCGTATTAATCTATTATTTTATCCAAACTTTCTGCGGGCACTACAGGTGGCCACCATCTCGTTAACCATTCTATCAAACAAAAATTCCACAAAATAAAAAAAATCATATTTAAATATTTTTTATTGAAGAAAATTTTTCATTATGAATTATGATATAATAGTACATTATATAACAAGGTTGAGAAGTAAGCTATTATTGACCGAGAACTTTTAGATATAATGTTCAAGATCTATATTAGTCTTCTCAACCGAGGTATATATAGAATTATTTTAACTACTAACACTAATTATCATGTACTTCTATTATTATTTCATGTACTTCTATTATTGTTTTTATTTTGCTTACCGTCGTAAGTTAAATGAAAACAATTATAAGCCTTAGATCAATGAAACTTGTGAAGGGAGATATATTGGACAGACTGGACAAAAACTAGGGAATAGGATGAAGCAACATAAAAACGATATTAAGTCCTCAGTGGTTAAAACAAACAGCACAGCTGCTTTTAAACATGCCAAGGAGTTAGGACACACATTTGACTATGATCATGCTAGTATAGTAACAAAGGAAGAGAACTGGAAAAAACGGCTCATACTTGAATCTTTAGCCATTCACATCAACAGAGACACAGCAGTCAGCCACAATTCTGACATGGACTCTCTGAGTCCAGCATACACCCAGGTCTGTAACCACATCAAAAAATTACCAAAAAAAAATTAACAGGATACCATGAACGAAGTATAAATTCAAACAGATTTAGATGATGCTAAACGAATCTTTTTCAAAATGTTTTTTCTGAATGTTTTCTGTTTTTTATGATGTCCCATAGTTGGTAGATGAGTAGTCATAAATTAATATAATTTTTTTTTGTAAAAATAAATGACAATATAAAATTAATATACAATTATAGCGCCATGTTGATCGTCTTAGCGCAAATTGATGGTTTAGATGTTATAGATGAATTATTTTAAAACTGTTTGTGTTAATTTATTTTTTATCATAGATTTATGTTTTTGTTCAATGTTATCAATTTATGTCAACACTACATGTTTAGCGTATTAGGACCAATTGTTTTTTAAAAATTGTTGATATAATAGTAGTAAGGTAATTGCGTTTTTTTAAATATTGTAAATTTTCTTAAAATTAATTCAAATATATCACGATTTATAGAACACTGATGAAGGGGACAAGTAATCCCAGAAATATATGTGAAAAGCAATAAAAGGAACACTAGTTTCATTGATCTAAGGCTTATAATTGTTTTCATTTAACTTATGACGGTAAGCAAAATAAAAACAATAATAGACAGTACATGCTATTAAACTAGATCAGTTTTATGATATTTATAAATATCATAAGCGCCCATCATTAACTAATTATCATATTTGCTTTGATTAGATTTTTATATTAGTCATTTTCCATTTCATTTTTTAAATATCTTAATATATCAAGTAGCCTGGAAGTTTAGTTTCATACAAATTAAACGAAACAAAGGAATGCAATTATTATTTGTTTGTGTATTTTTGTTCATTTCAATTAAAAATAAAAGAAAATTTGTCATTATTAGCCTAGGTGATTTTTTGTTATTGTTATTGTTGAGAAAAATGACTTCTCATTGGGGCATTCGAGTAAATAATGACGATTTCTCAAGTTAGTAGTTAAAAAATATAATTACTATGTGAATTGGTTTTAGTTTCAAAAGTTTTATTCAAATTGTTAAAATAAATTAACAAATTACAAAACAAACCAAAAAATTATAGAAAGTTACACGTTTAAGATGAAAAACGTGATCTACGCAGGTGAAAAAGTCGAGATTTGAACTTGACCCTTTTTGATTTTCCTGAAACTTGGCATATAAGTAGTATGGACAAAATAAAAAATACGACTTATTTTTAAAGTTTTTTAAAGTGCATAGGGGGCACCCCAGCATGCATGAAAAATGAAAATTCTGCCAATCCGATGTAACTTTGAAATTAAATTGCTCAAGAACTGCTATACCGATTTCATCAAACTTTTTTTTGTTTGATAGATGATTAGTTAGTTGTTTGAAAAAAAATTAATTCATTGTTTTTATAATTAATTTTTAAATAAAAATATTAAAAAAACTTTTTTAAAGATGGCGCTAGGGTCGAAGATCAATTGGTATTTAATTAATTTATTTTCTGAAAACAGTTCTATTTTTATTCTAAAATATATTGTAATAAACTTGGTTCAGAATGGGTCAATTTAATTTAATCATAAATAACCAATGCGTTCCGCCTAAATGTTTCCTACATTCTATGGCAAAGATTAATTAAAAGTTAACTCCCTTTAACTAATACAAGTTGCATAAATTAATGTAAATTAAATTTGTTTACATCAATGAATTAAAAGGAGGAGTGGCCTATTGTTTCTAGAAACAACTACAGTGAGTACCAGAATATTCTGCTTATTTGTTTTTGAATATAAATAAGCGAACAAAAATATCAGATAGTCAGTTTAATTTTGCAATTAAAAGTGTTTTACAAATATTCGAAAGTATAAGGAATAATCGGTGGTACTTGAGCCTGGGTACTAATAGTGAAAGAATCTGAACTTAGTGGAATAGTAAATACAGATTTTACGATTCCGAATATTATTGATTTAAATTGTGGAAAAGCGGTGAAGTTTATGTACATAAATTGGAGACCCTGGAATTTATTGTAAGGAAAAACGGAAGCTGCTGTAATTTGATGACAAATAAAGTTTGAGATTCTGTTAACTAAAGATATTTCTTTTACTGTCGTGTTTGTTCAATAATCTAAAAGAACCAACGAAGAGTCGCTACAATATCAAATTTACAAAGAGGCATTAATTCGTGTTCTTCAGATATTTAATTTTAAAGATTTTTAGTCCGGTTTAAATTCTAATTGTTCATTATTTTTTCGAACAATTTTTATCGTCAAAAAATTTTAACCAATGAAGTTCGTATTTCGTCCATACTACTTATATGCCAAGTTTTAGGAAAATCAAAAATGTTCAAGTTTTCACAACTCTGTCTAGAATACGTTTTTCATCATAAACGTAATTACGGTTTGATTTTGCATGACAATTTTGCATAAATAATGGTATTAAAACGAACAAGTTTAATTGTTCGTTTAATTGTTCATCTAATTTAATTAATTGTTTATTAAGCACTGAGATTTAAAAAGCTATTAACTTTAAAATTATATATTATCTATAAACTGTAAGGAGTCTTTTACCGTAGTTAAATTTTTTAATAAAATTCGACTGCCCAGTATTTGTAATAATTTAACCTTTACGAATGACACAATCGTAACATAAAGAGCTTGACAGTTGGCAGCCTAGATGGAGTTATATCTTGATGTATCCAATGTTAACCTATCTCGATTAAATTTGTATCTGTGCGTTGAATAATCAAAGCAGTCATACAGATTCTTAGTTGCAAACAGAATTAACTGAAACTATAGTTTGTTAAAATAGAGGCTTGTCGGATTATGCAATGCGGCACACTATGTGGAGAACTACAGAACCTCTCTCTTTTTAATTTAATTGTCTTTAGAAGGCTACAAAGAAATATATTGGTATGTATTATGGAGTTGTTTTCAGTTTTTTTTGTTATTTCGCCCCAAACTTGACAGTAATATTCCCTATAGGGATGAATAAACGAGACAGACCACTAAATATATCTTTATTTCAAGTACCTCTGTTCCTCAGGGGCTCACCCAAGGAAGTGTTCTCGGGTCCGGACCACACCTAACCGATCATTTTTTCGTATACATTTTGTTTGGCTAGAATGTTTTAGTTTTGTGAGTGTTTTTTTATAGTTGAATAATCGAGACCAGTTTTGCTTATTTTTAGTTATACAAACAAACATATTTTGGTCATTACATTGATTATCATGCCATTAACCACACTTATGAACGTGTGGTTCAGTATCAACGTCCGATAATGTTAAACCAACAGAGAATCTTGGGCATGTTAAATATTTATAATAGATTTATTCCACAAACTGTCTGTAATTACGCTTTATTAAATGATTTTTTGAAAGGGTTCAAGAGGAATGTTAAACGTCCTATAAATTGTTCCATAGAAGCTATTCAGGCATTCGATCTATGTAAGAAGTAATTAAATGAGGCAATTAAAATAGCTTTTCACTCGTCACAGCGCAACTTGCAATAATGGAGGATGCTATTGAAACAGTAATCGCTGTTGTAAAACAAAAAGTAGCTGGAATTGGGAACCACTTAAATTTTACTCGGTTTATCTTACTGACACAACAACAGTATAGCATCTACGATAGGGATGAGCTTCTAGCAGCATAAAACATTTCCGTTCCCTTCTTAAAGGTCGAAATTTTTGTTCTCTTTACTGACTATAAACCTCTAACAATTTCCTTCTCACATAAATCTGATTAAGATTTTTTACGCCGATTCATTATTTTGATTTTATCAGTCAGTTTACAAATGATATTTAACATATATTTAGAGTGGTATTGACATTTTTGATTATCCACGACATTGGATAATGAATAATGTCAATACCTTTTCGCGTATTGATGAAATATTTATTTCAGAAACGATCAATTATGACGTAATTGCTGATGACCAGATGGACGATGTTGAAGTTAAGACAATATTGGAAATTTACACTAAAATGAAATTCCAACAATTCTCAATTGCATTTGGTTCAAAGAAATTCATCTACTGTGGCACATCTACTGGCGTAAGTCGGCCATTTATTTTTTATCACACCGCAAATCCGTGTTTAAAAGTGTTCCCATAATCTATCTCACCCAGCAGTTTCAGCATCAGTAAATATGCATACAGATAAATACATTTGACCATGAAATAAAAAAGATGTAAGAGAAGAAAGCTTAAAACTGCCTGGCTTATCAAAATACAAAAATATCTGGTACCTTTCGTACCAAGGTCGTTTAAGGAATTACCCTATACTCTATAGTATATCTCAAAGATTTTTTGAAACCTATCTCGATATTCTCGTTCTATTGCCAATATCTGAAAATCAACGATATTGAGTGACGATTATCGACCCGTTGGCTGAAAGCAATTCCGATACCAGATATAAAGCTGAAAATGTTGCTTTTGCAATATATTCTGTTGGAATAGCAGGATTTGGTGTTCGAAGATCAATTATGATAAATCAAGTATCTCAATTTGAATCTGCATTGTTTTCGCGAAGATTTTAAAACTACATCTGCAGAATCTGTCTACGGTGCAAAATTCTGCCTACTTGGACAGATTTTTAAGGATTGCAAGGAGATTGTTTGCTGTGTGTAAATGTAGATTGAGACTTTACGACTGTGTGTAAATCTAAAAAGATCTTGACTTTAAAGTCTCTGAGCACTCAGTCGATCTGATAAAGCGTTTATAATTGACTTTAAGGGCAAACATGTCAAAATTTCTATAAAGAGGCTAAAGCCTTATTACCGAGAAGAGGCTGGCACTTCTATAGAGCGGCAAACTTTTGATACATTATTATAACCGTTATTGCGGTTATGCCGGGATTAATATTTATATATAAAAAAGAACTAAATAAGGGCTAAAAAAGCACTAAAATCTCTAATAAAATTATTTAATGATTTATTTTATATCGTAAACATAACTAAAGAAAATGATACAAAGTAGAAATAATTAATTAGAAAAAAAATTAACTTAAAGTATTGATGTCTTCGATAATGAGTTCTTGGTTAATTAATAATAAAGTTTTTATTTTGCATTTAATTCCCCAAATCTTTAATTCAGATGTCTGATTTACCAATGAATTATAAGTAACCAAAAATGTGCGGTTCATCTGATTTTAGAAGAAAAACCTAGACTTTTTCTTCCTTAAAACACCAACGGTACCAAAACTATTAGCACTCCAGTTTCCGTTTTTATCCATATTCTGAATACCAAGGCCGATATGTATGTTGTACGTGATTTTTTTTCTGATATTTTTATGCTTCTATTAAATTAGTTATTGCTACCCACCAGAAAACTCATCACTTAATAAAATTTACAAATTCAACATCCGAAAATTCTTGGTGGTACTGTTACAATAGACATCATTACGGACATAGTCCTTTATCCCAATAACTTATTTTTGCATTCTTTTATTGAATCACTGATTCTAACATGAATTACTGATTCTAACCCAAGGAGCATTTAATAAAAGAAATTTTTTTTCAGAGAATTAACACACCCGATTGTTATTCACAACATTTTGTTTTATTTATACACATTAACGGTCTTACTAGACCGCAAGGAAATCTCAAAACGAACAGCAATCAAAACTTGGATTAAATAATTAAAAAAAATATGATTTTTTTTGTTTTTCAAGTTTATAACTCAACCATGTACGCTAACATATTAATTCAAAAGAAAAAACATAATCAGAAAACGTGCTTTCCATTATTTTTAGTAGAAATAAACTTTAACTGCTAACTATATAATTTATTTTCACTTGTAGTTATTTGTAAGGAAAGTTTAGACCGAATTTGGTGGAACACCAATAAAAACTCAATTAATTGATTAACTATCAAAGCTTAACCGATTTTAAACAATAACTTTTTTTAAATCGCCCGATATATTTAGATTCAAAAAAACCTAAAACTGACTGACCAAAAATATAAATTAACAATGCTTATATTAAGAGCCTATTTAAAAAAAAAGAAAAAAGCTTATACGCATCCAACTATTGTCTCTTTATTATATTATATTCGTTATCCTTCAGGAGACAACTAGCATTTTTATCATATGACGCAAATACAACATGCATTATTACATTTACATTGAAAAACATTTCGCGCTTAAAAAAAACTAAGTCTCAGTCTGTAATAACCTCATACACAACTAGTTAACGAAACAACAATATCTTTATTGATTATTGTAAGAAAACTAGCCGGATTGTTCACCGAAATAAATGTAATAGAAACCATTGTATTGTAAAAAATGATATAATAAATCAATTTTTTTTATGTCGATTTGATTTTTTTTTTATAAAAGGAAACAATGATGTCATCGTATGGACTTTTATTGTTGGAATACAGAAAAGAAATGAATTAGTGCATTTATTGCGCTGCAGGTTTTGTTTGAATTTATAATTTTTATATTTTTATACAAGATTACACGTTTTTTTTAATGCAAAACATTGCAGCATAACAACATCTACGATCCGCCCAGCTCCTACCGAATTCAATTTCGTCTTCAGACGTTTCCCATTCTGAACAATTCCCATTCCTGTATTATTCTTTCAAGTCGTTCTGATTTGGGTCTTGCAAACTTCGAAACTACAGACCTAAATAGGGAGAAAAATTTAGTTAAACTTGTTTTGTTTTCTAAACCACCATGAATGTAGTTCTTTGCTCTACAACAACGACTCGATCAGACCGAGTAACTAAATTATCACCAAAATTATTAGATAATTTACAGTGTGAGGCACAGAATCGCACTCGAAACTAAGCACCTGATAACAAAAGTCTTTAAGTATCATTTGACCACCACTATGGTCACTGGTGGAGCAGGCACACACAAGAAGGAGATTCTAGAGCAGGAGATTTTCCAGAAGTCCAGACCCTTTGTCTAACATTTTTTTTAATATAAATTTTGTTTGACTAGAACGTTTTAGTTCTTTGGAAACCACCCTGTGTGTGCTTAAAAACAGAGAGCTTTTGCAAAGTTTTCATGAGTTCAATCATCTCTCAGCTGAAGAAACTATGTTTAAGATATTTATTTGTCTGTAGAAGTAAACAACTAAGTTTACTTCAGTCAAAATTAAAATTAGTGCTCGTTTCCATCCGTAACCTACGAGGGGGTTGATGGTTTGCATAAAGAATATCTGTATGCTCTACTATCTTAGAGCTGTGTCGGAAAGCAGTCCAACTTGAAGAGTTAGACCTGATTTTTTTCTCGCATCAGCTCATTAGTTCCATGGCATAATATTTTGAAACCATTAATATTATTTAGGTTCAACAGTATACGTATCTGTTGTTATAGTTCTGTACCAAGAGGTCATTTGATTTAGTGCTTCTTAACCACTTTCTTGTTATCGTTTTCTCGAATTTTCAGTTATTACAATTACTTTATCATCAGCGTACGCAACTTCTAGTCCAAAAATAAAATGACAAAATGTGCTAGCAGGAAACTCTATAATATCCATGTAATCGAAATTAGTCAAAGTATAGTGCTGGCTCATTAAAACTGGCCATTAATCGACAATTACACAAATTTACATACAAAATGAAAATATTGCTGCCATTCCTAGAAACATTGCTCGATTAAGCTCAAACTTCAGCACAGTGCATGTTTTGGTCCCATCTGTCAGTGTAAATGTCACTCGCCAAGATTTACGACTACTCATATTTTTGGATTTAAAAAAGGTAGGGCCAACTAACCCCTAACTTATTTTTCGAAATTTTGTTTGTTAATAGTCAGAATATAATTATAGAATATATAAATATAAATGCTCGCTACGTTAAACTGGCAGATAATCACAAATTTTACATACAAAACAAAAATATACTGATTAGCGACAGAATGCGAAGGTATTCAATTGTCCGAACATCGTATAAATGAAATGATCTACCGTAAATAATAGTCCCGAGTAACCTCAATCAAAAAGATATAAAAAAAGCGTTTATGCAGCAGTAAGCACCTCAAAACGCATGTTGTTTTGAAAACTAGATCTTTTAAAATATATTTGTGTTGTTGTGACACCTTAAAACGCCCAAGCACTTGTAAACATTGGATTCAGTTATAACACAAACTGAAAGGGGCCATTGCAGTTAACATTTACAGAAGATGGACCAATACTATAGAATTAATTTATTTCATAGCAACAAAATCACCTTAACATATCCAATAATGAACAAAAGGTTAAATAAGCATAATAAATTTCATTGACAGATTTATTGCCCATCGGGAATAAAACTACATTTATATTATTATTTTAATTTAGAGCAAATTGATTTTCTACTCCAAATCAAACCACTTACAGAAGCATATATGGATTATCTTAACATATTGTAGAATGAATATATCTTGTTGAAAACTGACAACAACAATAAAAAAGTTAGAAAACTAATAAGAACAATTGGATTTTCAGTATTATTTTCTTTTTATACAGTTTTCTGAAAATTTGTCAAATGAAAATAGGAAATAATAATATAAACATTACAATTCAGTGATTCCGTTGGGAAAAATTAATAGCTATGTTTTCTAAAAGGAAAAATCAATAAGAAAATATGAATATATTTTTTTTTTAAATCTAAGCCGGAACATTTAATTTCAATTTGCTTTACAAAAATTTCAACACAATGAATCAAATTTCAATTCAAAACAAATTACACGACAAACATGTTCCGTTTTTGTTATCAAACGAAAATTTCAAATCATTTCAAAAATCCGTGCACACACAATAATTATTTTTCACGACAAAAAAAAAATATAACAAAATTCAGGTCACATAAATTTTCAAATTCTATTCACCTAACCCAAAAACACAACAAAAAATTAATTTTCAAATTACAATTCAATTATTTTGACCAGATCACGTAAATTTTCCAGAGAGAAAACATACGAAACAAATAGAAAAATGAAATTTTTTTTTCAAAATTAGAGTAAATGAAAATTCAAATATAATCGAAACACATCATTTCATTATGATTCACTCCCACTTAAGTAAACTTAATTATTTATTGTTCTTTTCCTCAACTTTCTTTATATTACCGCCATAAGAAGTGTGTGAAAACGGAAATATTTGGAAAAATTTGTACAAAAAAATTTGAGCACAAACAAAAAATATACGGAAACATTTTGTTTGATTTATGGAGATTTTCCACGTTTTCTTCAGAATTTTTTTCTTCTATTTTAAGAAGAAAAAAAATTTGGATGATTGTGGAAAGTAGCGGAAAATTATTATTATTTGTTTTTTTGTTAATAGAAAAAAAGAAGAAAAATATGACAAGGATTCAGTTGTTTACTTATATTTCTTTTTGGGTTGGAGTTTGAGTTAGATGTTAAGTGGATTTTGATTTAGTTGAGTGTTTAGAAGTGCTTTTAAGATGAATTGATTTGATTGATATTCAATATGAAATTCTTAAATGGTAAGTATTTCTAGTGAAATGATATTTGAATGAAGTTTTATTCTTTATTGAAAATGAAAATCCCTACCGATTTTCTTATGTTTTAATAATTATTTATTAAGATTTTCTGTAGGTAGGTATATGTTTAAAATATTTAAGATTTGAAAGCGATTCCCTTGAAATTTTAAATCCAACATCAAAAATAGGAATAATTAAAATTTCATTCGATTTAAAAATAAATTGGTTTTCTCCATAAAAAATCTACCCACACACGTTTTATAAAATATTCTTCAAAGAAAAGGTGAATCTAAATTAAACATTTTTCATTAAATTTGGAAAACAATAAGAATAAATGCGTTTAATTGAAAAACGTTGTTGTTGATCCTAGTGACGTAAGTAGAATTGGTATAGAATAAGTGTGTTAACGAACGAAATTATGATATATAATTTTCTCAAAAATATTTTACCATTAAAATGTATTACGTCATTAATTATTATCATAAGTAAATCTTATCAACTATAACCTTGGAAATAGTAAAAAAATAAAAAACAAACTTTTTATTTCATATGTGTTGTGACATTGTTTTTCCTTCAAATGAATATTTTGATTAGGTATGAAATCAAATTTAGTTTTTCGGGTGTAAATCTATGGAACATGCAAGAAATTGGCGACCTTCAGTTTTGAGCATATGTGTGACGTCATGTTCAAAAGTTGGCATTTTAAAGTTGAAATTCTTTTGTTGTACAGGGTCAATGAGACGGAAATTCGTACGAAAAAAGGCATGTTTTTGTGAATTTTTTGTGACGACATATTTAAAATCTCTTTATCATAACCCATAGTACATTAAAGTATGACATTTGAAAAATATTGTACAAAGCTTTCAGGAAGAAATATTAAAAAACACGGCAATGGCAACAATTATTCGGACGTGTCTCGGAAAAAGTAGAATTGCGGTGCCCCTCATAACATGGTGCTGGATCACTCGAAATCAAAAACTCAAAGTTCATTCGTTAGATAATAGTTTTCCCTAAGTAACGCTGGGAGGATTTTTCAAAACATTAATTTTTCACTTTTTTGGAACACTTTGAAGGGAAAAACGGGATTTTTTGCGAAAAAATCGTCTAATTTGTTATTGTAAAATAAAAATTATTAACAAAATTTGCAAAAACTCTCCGTAACGCTGGAGTAAATTATGTACAAAAATAGTGTTCAAAATTTCAAAAGGATCAGTGCAGTAGTTTTGAAGTTATGAGGGGCATCAACTTTGAAAACGTGAGTTGTGGTGAAAACGCTTTAAAGCTTTGAACACTAAAAAATAAAAAAAAAAATAAAAAATAAAACGTTCATAAGCAAATTAAAAAATACTCGTAATTCGTAACTTAACAAAGCGAGATGGGCTATAGAATCCTTCGGTCCGTATAAATCTCCAGGAGGTGATGGAATTTTTCCGGCTTTCTGCAAAAGGGTCTAACAATTATTCTTCAATATCTGATGCGTTTGTTCAAAGCAAGCTTTCGCTTTGCTTACATTCCTCAGATATGGCGAGAAACTAAAGTTGTTTTTATACCTAAGCCAAAAATACCAAATGAAGCCAAATCATACAGACCCATAAGTCTTACATCTTTTCTATTAAAAACAATGGAAAAGATGTTGGACTATCACATCCGTCATATATGTCTCAAACAAAACCCTCTCAACTCTAGCCAGCACGCCTATCAGACTGGAAAATCTACTGAAACGGCGTTACACAAAATGGTGAAAGAAATTGAGAACACGCTAAACTATAAGGAAGCACTTGTATGTACATTTATGGACATACAAGGAGCCTTTGACAATGTCCACTTCAATGCTGTCATTGAAATGGCCACAAAGAAAAATATAAACCCGCTTATCATTGCGTGGATTATCAAGATGCTACAGAGGCGGAATATAACGGATACACTAGATGATTATTCAGTGACTGTTACTTCATCTAGAGGCTGCCCGCAAGGGGGCGAGCTCTCTCATTCTCTCCGCTGCTTTGGCTAATGGTGGCTGATGATCTCCTCACTAAGCTAAATGATTCCGGCTTCAACACTGTAGGCTATGCCGACGACTTGGCAGTCATGGTTAGAAGGAAACATGACTCCATTGTCGTTGGTCGAACCCAGACAGCTAGCTCTTAATATTGTATCAAAGTGGTGCAACAGATTGGGACGGTCGAACAACCGCTGAAAAACAAGCATTGTTGTTTTCACAAACAGGAGAAACTTTAATTTCATTTCTCCTGTTCTAAACGGCGATTCAATACAAACATCAAAAGATGTTAGATATTTGGGTGTGATCCTGGATAGCAAAATAACCTGGAACTCACACCTGAAATATATCTCCGATAAGGCAAACAAAGTTTTCTTCATATGCAGAAACCTGTTTGGGAAAACATGGGGTCTCAGCCCAAAAATGATACTTTGGTTGCACCAAAGTATTATAAAACCCATTCTAACAAATGCAGCTTTAGTTTGGTAGCCTAAAACGCACCAAATAACTGCTCAAAATATGTTTACAAAAATACAAAGGCATGTGTGTCTTAGTGCCACAGGTGCTTTCAAAACCACGCCAAAATCAGCAATGGAGATTCTTCTAAAGCTTTCTTCATTGCATCTACATGTCAAATCTGTAATGGTGTTGAGCGTTTATTGACTTCAGCTCATAGAATGGTTTAAGACGGGCAATTTAACCGGACACCTTAAAATCTTTTCTGAATTACAAGCTGAACTGCATACATACCATACTTCGGATTGTATGCCAAAAATAATAGATTTAGACAGGCATTTTGATGTCAAGATATTGGCCAAAGATCACGGGAGCAAGAGTATTTGGTCCTTAGACAAAACAAACAGTTGCCTTAGGCACCACAAAAACCATATTTCAAGCCGAAATTTTTGCCATTAGCAGTTGCGCTTTCCTATGTGCTGAAAGAAAATACCAAAGTATTGAAATATATATTTTTTTTGACAGGCAAGCAGCACTCTTGGCACTAAAATCTACGCACTTTGATTCAAAACTGGTATGGGAATGCTACCAAAACCTATTAAAAATATACTGCCATAATATAGTAATACTTGTGTGGGCACCTAGCCACACAGGAATACAAGGAAATGCTATCGCTGACGCTTTAGCAAAGCAAGGTTCCAATAAAAAGGTTTTTTGGACCGGAACCATGCTTCGGAATGGCCAAGAGTTCGTTAAAAAACACCATCCAAACATGGGAGCAGGAACAAAATGCTAAATTATGGAGAAGCAGAGAGGGACTAGTACACTCCAAGAAGTTTCTAGGTAACCTCCCTGTTTCACCCTTAAAAACAATCAACTTAAACAGAGAGTCTCTAAGAATTTTAACGTGGTGCGTTACTGGACATGGTCTTTTAAACCACCATCTTAACAAAATGGGCCTTGTTGTTTCCGATAGATGGAGATTCTGCTACTCGGACGCGGGAACGATGGAACACGTCATCTGCAGCTGTTCTGAACTCTCTTGGCACAGATACAACCAACTCGGTCATAGAAGACAAACACTTCCATTACCACAAAACGTCACTCCAATTGAGCTAATTAATTTTATTAAAAGTCTCAGCTTGGATGACAGAATACAACCAGTAACGGCTGGCACAGACGAAGACTGACTAATAACACAATCAGGGTAAGCACAATAGACCTTCAGGTCGCAGTGCTACTTGAACTGTAAGTCTCAAGGCCCTCCAATAAAATAAAATAAAAAAATTAACAAATTTAGAATCTTTGGAATTTTTTTTATCAATTTGTTTTATAAATAGACCTCTGCAGTTAGACGTTCCTGAGTGAGCGGCTCCAACAAAAAAGCTTGCCAAGAAAAATTTTTTTTGAAACAATCGGCACTTTCACGGTCGCATTGTAATGCGAGACTAAAAAATTTTTTCTAAAAATTTGCGTTTTATTAATATCTTGGACATGTTCGTAAATCAGAAAAATCCGACACATGGTTAAGAAACTAGAGACTTTATACTAGAAAAAAAGTCTGTTTTTTAGATCCGTTATAACGGCCGTTTGGATTCTAATATTTTTAAAAACTTCATAAATTTAGAATCTTTGAAACCTTTTTAATCAGTTTCTCTCAAAAAAAGACCTCTGCAGTTGGAGGTTTCTGAGTGAGCGGCTCCAACAAAAAAGCTTGTAAACAATAAATGCGTTTGAATCAACCGGCACTCTCACGGTCGCATTTGTGGAGCCAGATCAAAAAACTTTTCTTAAAAATGTGTGTTTTATTAGTATCATGGATAAGTTCGTAAATCAGAAAAATCTGACACATGGTTAAGGAGCTAGAGGCTTTATACTAGAGAAAAAATTGGTTTTAAATCCGTTATAACGGCCGTTTGGATACTAATATTTTTAAAAACTTTATATATTTAGAGTCTGTGCTAACATTTTAATCCGTTTCTTATAAATATTAACCTCAGCAGTTAGAGGTTTTTGACTTGTTGGCTTCAACAAAAAAGTTTGCAACAATCCCCAACTACAATTTCCAAAAACCTTATAACAGTCAATGAAAAAAAAAATAAAAAGATTTAAATAGAAGTAAATATGGAGGGGCTGAAATCTCATAGCTCTGAGATATCAAGACTTCGGTCTGGGATAAGGATTTGTATATAGTTTTCGGCAAAAAACTTTTATGAGAACATGGTTTTTAGTTTTGGGCAGCGATGTATATCAAACATAATTCTTTGTTAAAGTACAAGTATTTTTTATCTCTGTTTAAAAATTTATAACAAAACTAATACGAAACATCAATACGTTGCCGGAAAATTATAATCAAAATTCCAAAAATATTGTTAAATTAAGTAAAATCACACTTTTTCAAAATTCCAAAAAAATTCCAAAAATTAAAATAAAATCAAATATTTAAACTTTTTCTGAATTCCAATAATATTTCAAAAATTCTTAAAAATTTAAACTTTTTCCATAAGTCTAAAAATATTGCAAAAATTATTACAAAATCAAAAATTGAAAATTGTTTCAAAATTCCAAAAATTATAATAAATTCAAAAATTAAATTTTTTCAAAATTCTAAAAAGATTCAAAAAATTCTTACAAAATCAAAAATTAAAAATTTTTCCAAAATCTAAAAATATTGCAAAAATTATTACAAAATTAAAAATACAAACTTTTTCAAAATTCCAAAAATATTTCAAAAACTATAACAAATTCAAAAATTTCCATGTCCAAATTCATTTTAAATTACATTTGCGTCATAAAAAGAGCTACATTTTTTTTCCAAAAAATTGGCTAAAAAAATAAATGAAATCATTTTTTGACACACTTTACATTATTTTTTGACAAACTTATAATGCCATAATTCTCTATAATAATAATAAAATATCATGTCATAAAAACTATTAATTTTATTTTTTTCCAAAAAATTGTGTAAAAAATAAATAAAACCTTTTCTTTTGACACACTTGACAACATTTTTTTGACCAACTTATAATGCCATAATTCTCAATAATTATAATAAAATTTCAATTCAAACAAACAATTTTATTTTTTTCCAAAAAATTGGGTAAAAAAATAAATCAAAATCTTTCTTTTGACACACTTGACAACATTTTTTTGACAAACTTATAATGCAATAATCTAGTTCATCTCATATACCAGTCCCAACCATCAAGATTTCTCCAAATTTGAGTTCCTACTCGTAATCACTTAAAATGAACGTTTTTTAAGCCAAAAATATGAAAATTTGCTATTTTTGACACACCTAATGATTTTTTTGACACACTTCCGGTACAGTTATCGAACACAGCGTCCTTTCGGACCTGTCCCTTGTGTATAACTATTTTAGAAAAAAAAATTTGGAAATCCCTTCAGCGGTTTTCCCTGCAGCGTAGGTAATGACGGACGGCAGGCCGGCCTACAGACAGACACACATTTTTTTTTTGCTTTTTTAGAATCAGTAGGTCCTAAAACGTCGAGAAATGCCAAAAAAGTGGGTGTAAGAATTTCACTTTGAGCTCATGAATGTAATACTTAGGTCTTTCAGACCGAAGTAATTAATTTTTTCTACTTCAAGCTACGAAAATGTCATTTTAATATATAGTAAAACGTATGTGAAAGAGAAACTTCTTCTAAGTAGTGACTGAAAATGTTTGACTGAAAGTAAATAAGTTTCGGTCGCCTACAAGTGGTGGTTATTTAAAGGATTGAATATTTGATTGAATATTTGAGATTGAATTTGATTTATTGTTTCTGTTGTTGTTGCGGTTGCTGTATTTATTTCTGTCAATATCGCAGTATTTTGAAGGGATTGAATATTTTGAATATTTTGATCGAATCGAATCGAAACTAATCATTATATCAATTGTGTTTAATTACTTAATTTAACTAATAATGAGTGTTTTTTTTCTATATCAGAGAAATCGGAGCGATAAAATCAAATTTGTATCAGATATATCGTATAATTTTTTCCTCCGATAATTAACTGTCAGATATAAAATATATTCTCTGAGTTCTTTCCGCCAAAAAAAATTTATTAAATAAATAAATAAATTTTATTAAAAAGTTTATTTATATTTGTTTTTAATTCAAAATTTACCTACAATTTTTTAAATTTATACTTTAAACGATGACTTCCAGTCGGTAAAAAAAATATCTGTAATATCTGTAAAAGTTTTTAGAGAAAATATATGAATACTATTTTCATTATTCATATTGTCAAATTCATCTACTAAGAACTTACAAAACGACATAGCTAAATTTGACAGTGTAAAAAATAAACAAGATTGTATTTATATTTAGCATTTTTACCAGTGTAAAATAATGTTATTATTGTGTTCGCCTGTTATTATTCTATCTGTAGGCGAACACAATAATAACATTATTTTACACTGGTAAAAATGCTATATATAAATACAATCTTGTTTATTGTTTACACAGTGAAATTAAGATATGTCGTTTTGTAAGTTTTTAGTAGATGAATTTGTAAATATTATCATTTATATTTACAAGCGTAGAAAAAATAGCCTTTTCTACGCGTGGTAAAAACGTTTTTGCGTTCCTGAACTTATTCCACTCGACACTATGGCGTCTCGTGGACGTTCACGCAAAAAGAGACGTTTTCACCACCTGTATAAAAATCTACTTTATTTTTCTTAGAAATAAATAATAATAAAAAATAAACGCCTTATTCTTGTTAAATTGAGTTTTATTTCACTAAATACGTATTTCGAAAGCTATGCTTTCATCGACAGTAGTATCTAAAAACTGAAAAAACTAAAATAAAAATGTTAGAAATAAACTATTTTGATATTTTGCAGTAATTGCACGACATATGATATAGGATATGTTTGTGTCATAAATTGTTTCACATATGTTCTGTGGTAGATTTGATATTTGTTTGTTGCAAAATTGGATAGATATAGTTTTGCTTATATGCAGCTAATTTTCTTTTTAAAATTTGTTCGATATCTGTTTGAAATTAGTTTGTTTTGTTTAAACTAATTTAATACATCAGATTCTACTGGCACACAAAACTGTCTGATCTCGAAATCTACCTATTTCTAGCGGATATACGTGCCGCTTAGACTTTTTAATCTATTCTTTTTGTTTCTCCTCGTTTTTTATTTTAACAAACACAATAATTCTCAAACAAAAACATGAACAAACTACTTAATTCAACTATGATTTGTGATTATTTGAACCAGAAAATTGATCACGCCGTTGTTGATTTAAATAATGAAAATTGATACTTTTTTTTAAAATAAATTGACAATGCTACATTGGTTAAAATAACCACGTTCATATTAAACGCAAAATCAAACAAGCTTTGTAGTTGATTCTACCAACGTTTTTTTTCGGTATAATGTTGTCGCCAAAAGCAACAAAACTCCAAAACTGAAGCTTGTGCTTTCACCATCGAAACTGTGCAAACCATTATAAAACCATCGATCAAAATCGCAGATTAGAGTTGGGTGATGACGAAAAATACAAGCCAAGACTACGAGAGAGCTGTAGAAGATAGACAGAACTCGACAGAACTCGATGCTGAATATGAGCAAGATGGGTCACAGTTCCGGGGAATGCAGAGATTAAGCAGAAAAAGAGCAAGATCAGCATCGCCTATGCAGCAGCGTTTAACATAAGAACCGGTGCAGTTTAGAGAAACCGATGGAACGGTGTCCCAGCATTTTAAATAAAACGAACAAACCTTAAGGGGCGTAAACTGGTTCCCACAACTGATTACCCTATAACCTTCATCTTTGTTTTTAAATTAAAACGAGGTGACGATAGAATTAAATATTGAAATCCAAAATTCTGGGTAACGCTGAGATGTAACCTGGGTAACAATAACAGAATTTGGGTGGTTTAGATGAGATGGTCAGAATAAATACGGCTTATACTCAATGATTCTATACCATAGAGAGTCATTGGCACAATAAAACCAACTCAAAATGCAAATCATACGTTTGTTCTCCATGTTAAGGGCGGCTTGAAGCGGGCATATAACTTGAATCAAGCGGCTTAATATATGAACGTGTAGAAAGGTTTTTCAGACAACCTGAACATCAGGATTCAGGAGGGATCTATTCACGAAACTCTGGATTGCACCCGAAGCAAACCCCCCATTTCCGAAAAAAATGATTTGTTATAAACTATGTACATTAATCTTGGGTTACCTCGAGCTCATTACAAGAACGAGATCATTAAAAAAAATTGGAATCTATTATTTCCATTATAAAGGGCTGGAATTAAACACAAAAAGATGAAATACAATATATACAAAATAATAACGTAGATTTGATCATAATTTCTCGAGTTTTCTTTGTAATGAAAATAGCCGCTCGAATAACCGAGAAGTACAAATTAAGAAGAATTATATTAAAGAAATTCCACTTGCAAAATGTTAAGTTATAGTTTTAAATTAGACTGCGAAAGTATAAATAGTTTAAGTGGAATGCGATTATATTAAGTGAAATTAATTGTAAACGAAACGCAATAAATATAAAACCGTGTAAATAGAATAAAAGTGATTTTTAATTGTGAATAAAGTGTTACTTTGGCCGCTGTGGACTGAATATTTCTATAATAAATCCTTGAAGTTTTTGAAGCTGTTAAATATTCTTGTTAAAGAATATTATTTGCAGAACTGTTTTCCTGTTGTTTTGAAACAATATCGGTGTTGAATACTTAATAAAATCTGGATATTTTTGCTTACTAATCAGTGATCGAATTCACAAGGAGATTTTGGGAATTACTTTTATCGAATTGAAAGTAAGGCAAAGTCGGGGCAGATAGAAAAACGTAACAATATGATCGCATCAGAGTAAATCATTGCATTATGTAACGCAACATTTTCTTGTGAAATGACCATATCCTAATGTTAATCTCGTATTAGTAGCAACTGTCCTGCATGTGATGCCGGGTGCGTAGGACAGTTGTTGCTAATAATAACTTTGCCACTGATTTTGATAAAAAAATCTGTTAGTACTGTTCACCCCTGAACCGTGAGTTTAAAATAAAAACGATATTTTATGGGTCAATATAATTGGACCTCACCGATCAGGACAATATTATTTCAATTTATAATTACATATTTTGTTCAAGATTTTGACAAAAATATTTGAAAGTTTATCATTTATACTTATATAAAATTAAACAATTTTTAATAAACTAACTGTCAGCGTTAGGTGATATTTTTCTGTAAAAAACAAATGTCAATTTTGACACATTTTTTGCTTAGTATTTTAATTACTATTCAGCGCCATCTATATTTAGTTTTAAAGTAAACAAAGGCAAGCGTTTAAAAGGATTTCAATACTGGCGCGTGCTTTGGTCTTTTCAAGAAGAGACATTTTATATCCATTAAGGGTTTGGTTTTTTGTAGACTTACTAGTTTGTTCTAAAAATCTATAATATGTTTGTGCAGTTTTGATTGGCTCTCATAATATTACTTTAATTGTCAAATATTGTGAGTTTGTCGGTTGTAAAATTTAAAAATAATTAATATTAAAAATTTTATCGAATTTACATACTGTTATTTATTTAACATGTTGAGTCATTTAGTAATGAAATCTTTATTGACGTTCTTCGAGTTAATCTTTATATTTTATAGGAGTGAAGTTCGGTAATTTTAGATGATAAATTATTGCATCATATTCAACCGCATCAACTTGAATGCGAAGGTTATCCTGTGGCTTGTGAAGATCTACGTAATGGATGTATTAGGTTATTAATTTTAAAGCATTTACCGTCAGAGCTCCCACCACTTTTCTATGATCATTCTATGAGCGAATCCATAACCGAATTTTTCGTTGGATCATCAATCAGCTTCAATGCACGCCTGTGTTCTCTGTCGACAAAATTTAAAGAGGTTACCGGTGCTGCAGCCCATAAATGGGAGCCGGATTCGAGGATCGGTTGTATATATGCTTTATAGATAGTAGTAATTTTTGGTGGAGAAAAAGTTTTTACAGCGACGTGCCGAAAGAATATGAGCATGCCATTTCAGTGTGTGATTAATATTAGTGTCCAATAGTTTGAGTGTAGGTGAGTTTAATAATGGTCACCTGGAAAATGTTGCATTGCCGCTATAAAGTGAGATTTCATGGAACAAAACTCAGGACTTCGTCTTCATAGGATTAAATGTTACATGACTCCGTACATAAGTTATTTAGATAATATATTCGTCAACCGCCATATGAGACATAAAAATTATTTCATCATATATTGGTTGACCACCTTGTTAAGCAAATAAGTTAAAGACATCACATATGCGTCAACCGCCTAGGTTCAGTAATTATTTCATCATATATCCATCATATAGCCTTGTAGAGTACATCTATTCATATTACGATTTAAACTATTTATATCTTTACTTCTCGTAGACTTCCTTTTCAACTAGAGGATGGTAGAATATAGAATGGATGACCAAAATGGGTCATTTCAGATCTTAGGCAGTTTTTACCTTTCGATCCCTATATCTACTGTTTAAGGAAAACACTTCGTATATCCATGTAAAATATACATCTCGTTCTTTTAATCTTGTATAATATATGTTTAGAATATACAATTCGCTATAGTTGCATATTTGGAACATATTATGTCCAAAGTTTTACTACTTTTCTGCTAACTTAAAATAAGTTTTTATATACCTAATACTTACATCCGTGTTTCTCTCAATCTTAATTCCTCATCACAATTCATCATCCAAAATAATAGTCAAAAGTAAAAACAATAAATGTTTCCATTCCTTGTAATCATTTCCGCATCAAACAAAAGAATAAATATATTATTTGTTTTGATGACACAGATTCATAATCGTCACAATTTTAAATTATATAATATAATTATATAATAAAATTGTGGAATTTATATTAAGCAAAAAAGTTAACAAATTAAAGTCATTAATAAAACATAAGTGTTTTGAAATGCAAACTTGCTTTTTTCATAATTTATTAAATTCGAATTAATTTTAAATAAGAATTTAGTTCATTTGGAAATATGTATGACATGGATGCACCAGTCTGTTGCTCTTTAGGTATGAAAATTATTACACAGGTATGAGAATTATCACGAATTTTAATGTTTACTGATACGTAAACTCGATCTCACAAATTGTACAAATCATTATCCTGATTATAGGAGATGGATCATTATCTTAACTATCTTAATCATTAGTAATGCATTGGGGATTACAGATTGATCATATTATATTTTTTTTTTTTTTCTTTATTTTAATTTTTTTGTTAAATTACAAAATTTGTAGAGATTCTAATTTTATAAAATTTTCTACTTTAAGAAAAAAACACTATTCTAATTATTAATATAAATGTAAGGACCTGTGTGTCCAATAACTACATGTTATAATATCAAATGTAATATATAAAAAATAAATTGATTAGTTCGATTAACTAAAATTTTCCATAAATAATTATAAGGAATTTCTTGATTAGTTACATTCAATAAAAAAACTAAAAACAAAATTTTTTTTGTTGTTTTTTTATGAAAATTCTTATTTAATAGTACTTATAGTAATAGTAATTTAATAGTTCAACAGTTTATTTTATTTCAATAGTAAACTTCAATGAAAACTAGAGTGAATTCAGAAACTTTGAAAACAAATTTTAATTTTGAACTTCGAAATTTGTAATTCAATTTTAAGATCTGTGCTTAAATTGTTGATTAATAGTAGTAGCCCACGACATAAAATATTATTAAAGCCTTGATTGGTTTTATAGCTTTCAAAAAAAAAAGATTAATTAAAAGAAAATTGTTTTTCTTATAGAAGTTCTTATTTAATAGTAATTAATGCAATAGTAATTTAATATACTTCAATAGTAAGCTTCAACGTAAACTAGGGTGAATTCAGGAACTTTGAAAACAAATACGCTTTAATTTTAATTTTGAACCTTGAAATTTGTAATTCATTTTTAAGATCTGTGCTTAAATTGTTGAATAATAGTAATCCACGACATAAAATATTATTAAAGCCTTGATTGGTTTTATAGCTTTCAACAAAAAAATTAATATTTCCTCTAGTTGGATATGAATGAACGTCATTAACGAGAATTATTCGCTGGTTATGTTTCAGCATTCCCTGTTTAATTTTAAATACTAATAATAGTAGCTCATAATCATTGATAACTGCTATTGGGAGTCTGTTCAAACTATACAGTTGTTTGGAGGGATGCAGTTGAGGAAGCCGATCTATCAATTTAAAAATTTTATTTTGTAGAACCTGCAATTCTTTAAGTTTTGTTATCCCAGCGCAATTCCATATCGGATTTTGATACAACAATCTTGGATAAACATAGGCAAAATATATCGACCATAATGTTGGTTTATTTGTATGATTCCTTATTTTGTTTATCGCAAATATGTAAGGAAGGATGCTCCTCTTTATGGAATCAATTTGAAAATGCCAGTTAAGTTTGGAGTCTATTTCAAGTCCTAGGTATTTAGCCATCGATACACGTTTAATAACGTTGGTGTTAAGTTTAATTTCGTTGGGAATATCAGGCATGTTTTGCTTCTCAAACACTAGAAAGTTTGTTTTGTCAAAATTTATTTTTAACATATTGTCAGTGAACCAGCAATTGATTTTTACAAGATCTTTTTCAATATTTTCAAAAATGTTGAATATCACCTTTCCGGTATAGACAATGGCAATATCATCTGCATAAAGCTGCATTTGGCCTGATATTTTAACATTAAAGATATCATTTACAAAAATATTAAACAAAAGTGGCCCAAGATTTGAACATTGTGGAACACCTTTGGTAATTGTTTGCAAGATACTTTTAAAACCATTGACATATACATATTGTTTACGGTTGTGTAAGTAAGATTTAAACAATGCCAGAGAATTATCATCGAAATTAAGAGCTTTAAGTTTTTCTAACAATATTTGATGGTCCACACAATCAAAGGCCTTACGCAAGTCTATAAAAACCAGAACAACAAAGTGACCACTATCAATTCCTTTTTGAATAAGAGAAATAAGTTGAGTTGATGCCGATAGAGTATTTGAAAATTTTGTAAATCCGAATTGATTTTTATGAATTGCATTAAATTTAAGCAGAAATTTTTGAACCCGAAGGAATATTAGTTTTCCTAGTACTTTTGCCAAAACAGATAAAACTGAAATCGGACGGTAATTAGAAGAAGACAGTTTATCGCCAGATTTATAAATGGGTGAAACTTTTGCAATTTTTAGGTTATCCGGAAAAAACCCCTTTCAGTTATATTATTGAAAAATAAACATAGTGCGGTAACCAAGAATTTTAAGAATTTTTTCAAAAAACGCGCTGAAATACCATCATGACCATTAGCAGCGTTTACTTTCAAATTGCTAACCACCTCCTCAACTTCTAAGACTGTAATGGGTTCCATGTGAAATTTTCCTCAATTGTATAGTTGAGGTGTGATTTAAAATTCTCGGTTTTTGCAAGGTCCTGAACCAAATTGTCACAGACACTGACAAAATATTGATTAAATTTGTTTGAAATTTTCTCACCATCCGTTATCAATTCATTATTATCTAGCAGTATTTGTATTTTCGGTGGACTGGCGTTTTTATTAAAAACGAGCTCATTTAAAATACCCCAAAGCTTCTTTGGATTTTCCATTGAGTTCACTAACCTTGTGTTATAATATTTTTTCTTTGCAAAATTAATCATATTGCTTACCTTATTTCTATGGAATAAAAATTGATTTTTTAAGTAGTTATTTCTAGGAAATTGTTTTGACTTCCTCAAATAGTAATCACGTATTTTCATTGCGTTAAAAATTCCTGGATTCATCCACTCATTTTTGAATTTATCATTATCATACAGTTTTATTACTTTTTTATTATTTTCTATTAAATCCGATAAACAAAGAACAAATTCTTCAAACGAGGTAGAATTTTTAATATTTTTAAATTTACTAGTTTCCTCTAACAATTTAAAGTCAATAATTGATATATAATTTTCATGTTTTGGACTAACTTTTTTGGAATGTATGTTTAATATTATCATCTCATGATCGGATAAAAATGTTTGTCCAATAGATAATGTAAATTTATATTTACATAGATCTGTAATAACATGATCAATTATGGTATTAGTACATTTTGATTTATTTGTTGCAAACTGTTCATCAATTTTATTCAAAATACAATAACCATTTGTATTTACTGTATTTACGTATTTATCTAACTTATCACTTAAACCTAATAAATTAATGTTGAAATCACCTAACACAACACAGTTTTTACACAAGTCCAGTATATTATCTAATTTCAATAAAAAATTATTTAAATCACTACTTGGGCATCTATATAGACCACATATTTTAATTTTTAATAAAACTAGATTGACGACTAGGATATTATTGTCATCAAAACATTCATCGTAATCGATATTGCCAATTAAACTGTTTTGAATAAAGATGGACACTCCTCCCCCTCTTTTATGATTACGTACCGAATGAAATGATGTGTAACCATAAATGTTTGTTATTATTTTTTCTTCATCATAGATCCAAGTTTCCGTTAGCACAATTACATTTATTGTATAACTGAACGAAGCAATTAGAGCTGATAGCGAATTTAATTTGTGACGTATGCTGTGTATGCTCATGTAGAGAATATTTAGATGACTGAAAATTCACTGATGTAAATGAAATATTATTGTGATGCTGAATATTTATATTATTGTTGGAATAATCCATTATTAATATTTTAGAGAGTTGGTGCGGACAGGTTGTTGTCTCCTGCGTTGTAAATTGCTTGGCTTATCTGGTTTATTACTTGGTTTATTAATTGTATATTTATCTTTTACAAATAATATGTCGCCTGTTGACTGAATTTGATGTATTTTGGAGTTTTTGTCATCAGTGGCTTTAACAAGCACACAATTGTTTTGAAACCACACAAATTTTATAATTTTTTCAGTCTTCAATTTCCGTGCTTCTTTAATAAGTTCTATATTTTTCGTTGTAAGATGGTGTGAAAAATAAATCTGATGATCATCCCCTGGAAGATTTAATTCTTTGTAGAACACTTTCGTTTCTTTAAATGCCTTTAAAAGTTGATTTTTTATTTCAACTGACGAAAATTTCAGAAGTACGCTTTTAAAGTTAAGGTTGCCCTTTTTGATAATAAAATTATATCTTAAATTTGTTTCAGTTAATTCAATTCCAAATTTATGTGAGATTGTTGTTATAACAGAACCAATTTCATTTTCTGTCATTAAGAACGGTATGTTATTAAGCACTAAGTTGTTTTGTAATTTTTCTTGTTGCAAAAAATTGATTTGTATTGATAAATCATCCACTTGTTTAGTAAGAATTTTTTGGTTTTCACACAAAGTTTTTACAAAATTATTTAAAACCTCGTTTTCTTTTAATAATTTAATATTAGATTCAGCCTGTTCTGCTTATAGTTTTTCTATTTCTTTTAATTCGCTCAATGAAAAAAAAAACGCCTTGATTTAAGGTTGTACTTAACCGTAAGGTGTATTTTTCTTTGTTTAAAAGCAAAGTTTAACAAGAAAGAAATTATTAAAGTGTCGTATTTTGCAAAACTTCAATTTTTATTTTTTATATAAATAATAAGTTTAGATTTAGAGAGACACACTTATAACCAAACATGTACAAATTTAATATTACAAATATTTTTTTTTTTTAATTTTATGAGTAGAAAATTAACAACACGACTGACTCGTACAACGTACGAATTTGATTTATTTATTTTTGGTTCCCTTGAGACACTTGTGATGAGATCATCATTTTCTCTTTGATTATCGAATCAAAAAAATTAAATGCAGTCCACAGTTCTTAACGTTCTTAACAGAGCGGCTACAATTACACTAACATTGTGAAGTTTATCATCAAAACATTGGCACGTTAACAAAACCACTTCAAAAATTGTTTAAAATTAGCAACGGCAGTTTATTTTTCGTGAAAACCAAAAACTTACCAAATTTTTGACCTTTTTAAAACACCCGAAAAAATCATCATTAATGATATGAAATGCTAAAACGCTGTTAAGTTTTTACATGTAACATACTGCTACGTCTTTCGAAACTTCCTTCGAATTGGCTTTACTCTCAATTCGATAAACGCAATTCCCAAATCTCTTCCGAGCTCGATCACTGATTAGTAAGCACAAACATCAGGTTTTATTATATATTCAACAACTTAATTGTTCCACAACAATAGGAAAACAATACAGCGAACAATATTCCTAACTAGAATATTCTTTCAACAGCCTCAGAAACTCCAACGGTTGATTGTAGAAATTTCCAGTAATACAACGTTTAAAATAATACAAAAATTATTTCTACTTAATAACACTTTAAACTTTATTCATCAAAACTAATTTCAAAATTATTTTTATAATTATAATTTCACTGTCGCAGGTTTAAAATAACACTAAATGCTAATCATTCTGCAAAACCTCAAGACGATTCGAGGTCACTTTTTAGAAACCTTGAGAAAACACTAGAATATTCGATTATTTTACGTTATGGTGATTTGATTCATAAATTAATTTTAGGTTGTCCCAAATTCTGAGAAATACAACAACAACACTATTTATTTCATTCATTTGTTGTTGCCTTTTGTTGTGATGTGATTTTCCTGGAAGTGACCGTAATCGTCTAGATTTTTCTGTAATCGTCTAGATTTTTCTGTAATCGTAACAATACAGATCTATCCATCTTCTATAAAAATAAATTTAAGTGTATACCTGTCTGTGTTCCCTCTCATGCAAAATCTTCTGCATGGCAAGATCCTGAAATTTCGTCCGTAGAAGTTCAATACCAGCTTCTTAACCACCAACAACGGAGCCCGAATTTACTTATACTTTTTACTGTTTATTTTTAAATTTATTTATAATAATAAAACTTCCTTATAGTAACAATTTGATTTTATTTTTTATTTTAAAGAATATCGATTTCGACTTACGTCATCCTCAGTTCTTAAATTATTATTACAATTTTTGCTTAAACTATTACTTATATACTATTTCAACTGCTGTTTTTTATTATTATGTCATATATTTTGTTAGTTTTAGTGTTGATTTTATCATTTAAAATATTGTTATTGTTTTTATGTTTATATATTTCTATATCTTCCAGTCTATCTAGATTTTGTCCTTTTCTTTTTTTTATGTAATATGGTTAAATTTGTGTTGATATTGGTGTATTTGTGTTTTTCTATTTTCAAATGTTGGGCATATCTGGATTTTGGATCGCTTCTGTTAACTTCATTGGTGTGCTCGATAAATTTTTTTTTGAAGGACCTCCCCGTCTGGCCTATGTAAAATTTACTGCAGTCGTCACAGGTAAGCTTATAAACACCTGTGTCTAAGTTTCGGTTTTTTTTTAGTTTTTAGGTAGTTTTCTAATTTATTTTTGTTTTTGTAAGCCGCAATATATCCATATTTTTTTAAGGTTTTTTGCATTATTTTGAAAGTTGTTCTATTGTATGTTACGCCTACGTATTTTTTACCTGCTAAGTTTTCTTCATTCTTCAACGTTGTTAGGGTTCGCAAATTTTTCTTGTTTTTGTGTTTTCTATTTAATGTGTCAATCATTTCATTTTTATATCCATTTTTTCTGGCTATGTATTTTATATTGTTTAGCTCGTCTTCATAATTTTCAGCGTTCATCGGTATAGTGTTCAATCTATTGATCATGTGGTTGTAGGCAGCTAGTTTATGTTGGTATGGATGATGTGATTTGATATTTATTGTTTGATCCGTTTGGGTTGGTTTTCGGAATATTTTGAATGTGTGTTTTGAATTTACATTTTTGATTGACAAATCCAAAAAGTTTATTGTGTTGTTTTCTTCATTTTCTAAGGTGAGTTTAATGGAAGGTTCTCTGCTGTTTATGTGGAAGTATATGCTGGAAGAAAATATGTTTTCATGTATTTGAAATTAGTTTAGCCATAAATTCACACACAACTAGCCATAAATCGACAAAGTGAACGCAGTCGCAGTTTTGAAACAAAAATATCCACTAAACATACTGAATTTCTCAAACCGATTATTCGATTAAGCTCAAACTTCAGCCCACCGCATGTGATCTTCTATTTTATAGGCCATTTGATTTTTTTATTTTATATGTCATTTGAAAATGGTTTGTGACAGATAATCATTGAATTGAATTATACCCGCCATTACTTTCAAAAATAAACAAAGCAAATGCATCAAGGTGAACTATATATAAAAATATGTCAACAAATGAAGTGGTTTAACCGCACGTAGAATAGAATATGATTCCAACACATCAAACGCTATACCAGTTGCAATGAACCATGTGTGACTATTTGGTATGGCGAGTATGGTGGTTTCATGTAAGTCATTGGAAATTCGGACTAATAAATGACTGTTTTTATTCACATAATTAATAACATAAACATTGCATACGTAATTGAAATTAAATTAAATCGTTAGAATACACCAGTTTTTAAACTTTATTTTGACAATTAAACGACAGTTCAAAAGTAATAAAACTTTAAGATTATTTAAGGTGACAAAATAAATTATATATTCAAAATAATAGCCCATTATGCAAAACGAAGTTTAAAATAAATACGTTTATTAGCATGATGGAGTCAACTTTTGGTGATTTGTAAATAATTTTTTCAGCTTTTCTACGGGTGTGATAATCCTGGGTACTTCAGCCTCTACTATTCATAAATGAACTATCGTCAAATATCATATACTATGTACTGACAATAGCAGTGAGGTATGACTGATTAAGGCAATAGCATTAAGGCATCAGCAGCACCCTCAGTCTTGGCTATGAAATGCTCCTTGATGATGACATGCTATTTTTTGCTCAAAAAATTGAGCCTTAATAAAACTGGAGATGTTGGTTCTAATCATTTAAGAAGACAATGCGTTATATAAACAGGGAATATGTCACTAGCTGGGGGCAACCTCAGTTCAGTTTTCTCCCTGGAAACTTTTAAATCAAATTTGTTTGTTATTTATTGTTAAGTTATTCTTAAGTTATCTTTTGTAAACAAAATATATAAAAAATATAAACACCTTAGAACGCACGCAGTTGTGGGACCTAGGTCTTTCATGGTTTGTATATGTGGTTGTGATTGTTATGACACATATTGTAAATTGCCACTACACAGCACATTTTATTGAAAAACAATATTATTATTATTATTATTATTAGTTTTTTCACAATTTTCTCTTCACATAAATATTTGAAAAAAAATTGCGATAACAAATTTTCCATAAAACATAAAAGTTCAAAAAATCATTTAAATTTAGAAACAGAAATTTAAAAATTTACATAATTAGTAAGAAAATTGTCTATTTCTTGTTAGCTTTTTTTTTACAAATGTAAATAGGAAGAGAATAAAATTAAAAAAACTAAAATGAACAATAACAAAAGAAAGCAATTCTAATTTTCATTAATTAATTATTCTTATTTTAAGTAAAATTTCATTATTTTATAGAGAGTACAATCTTAATGAACAATAATAATTTTCCACATCAGCAGATTTTTATATTTCATAGAACACAATTGTTTTAATTAGATATTTATTTCCACAATTGAAAATTGACATACATTGAATACAATGAAACTGTTAATTTCCAAACCCGAAACGATTTGATACCACAAAACACAAATCTGCGAATAAAAGTTTATTTGTACAGGTGATAAAATCACGGTTCACCCTAAAGGTTACATTCAATAGAAAGTTTTCGATAAAACTTTGGCATGTACATTGTACATGGCTCAGCCCTACATAACGGGTAGGAAAAACTCATTTTCGGCTGAATTTAACCAAGTCTTTATAACACTCCTTAAATGTTATAATTCTGAAGTGTTATATGTAATTCTTAAATCCGTGTTTAATACGGATTTCATTAGTTCAGCTTTGCGATTGATTATCACTTGCAGTTAAAATTTCTTTCGAAATAGTTAGGTTTTTGTGCAGCCTATACCAATGAAACGATTTTGGAAAAAGATTGATGTAGTTCTCTAAAAGAGATTCTAAAGGTTCTCTGCAACATAATGGCTTTAATGTTTTATGAATTCAAGAGTATGAATCAAAGTATAAAAATGTTAAATTGATAAAAATTTAATTATATTACAGAAGGTGTTGATACAAGTATCCCTTGTTACCTAAAAAATATTAAGTCAAAAAATCATCGCGTATAACAATCCGAACCTTATGTCCTTTTAAGTTTGTTGTAACGAGTTTTTTCACTTTAATTTTGAAAATTAAATAAAATATGTTTTTCTCAAATCGGATAAAATACGTCAGTTTTCTAGTTTGTTATCTGTCAGCAAAATGAAGTATTCCCCGACACTACAGCGTTGCTAGGCAACTTACTAAAAACAGTACTAGAAAATATTCTCTGCCTAGACAGAGAATACTTTCCAGTACGGTTTTTCATCTGTTTTTAAGAAATACATGATATAATATTAATTTATTTAGTTTTTATTATTATAACTGTAAAAGTACATATTTAAGAACTATTTATTATTGGTCATATTTACATTAATTGTACAATTTGTACAGGTGCTGAAAATTGGCACAGATGGATTACAATTAAGGTTAGTTATAGCCACTGATTCACTATTATCGTTTATTTCGATCATGTTAGGGTCCACACCTGAATTTTGTTCGGTACTATTGAAAATTCTGTTTGCAACTTCAATTTTGTTATTTAGAGAATCATCAATGTACCCTTCGGCAACAGTTGACGATTTCCAACCACCATGTCTCTTAAGGCAAGTCAAATCTGCACCTTGATCTACCAATATTGTAGCAGACGATCTGCGAAAACAATGCCCTGTGTATTCTTTCGCATTTGGCAACTTCAAATAAGTAGCTACAGTTTGGGGCAATTTACCAAATTGATGTATGCCCACTACTTGTCTGTTACCTCTACCGTTTTTTAATTTGAAAAAGAATCGAGGGTTATCGAAATCAGTGGGACGTAATGCTTTGTATCTACGATATATTTCGATATACACTTCATTTACAATAAATGATCTTGGTTTGTTTGTCTTGCTGACAGGAATGGTAATCAATATATTATTTCCAACTTCTTGAATGTCATTCAAATTCATTCGGCATAGTTCATCTTGACGACATGCGCCAGAAATTCCAAAAATTAAGGCAACCTAGAAAACAAATTTTTTGTAAATAAATAATAGGCGCGTACATATTAACATACTTTTGCCATTAAATATGTCTCATCTGGAGCATGTTCCATAAATGTTTCTATTTGTTGTTTCGTTAATATTTTGGACTTTTTAGGCTTATATCCATTTGACTGACGTTTCAGTAATGCGCGTAGTTTTTGATATTTGGATATATCAACATTATTGTTAATGCTAAGCGTCGACCTCAGCATCGAATAGTTGGACCATAAGGTTGACGGTTTCATCTTTTGACATAAATCCGCAAAATAAGCAATTAAAACATTTTCGGAAAATGAATTGGTCTCGTTATTTGTGCGATAATCCATAAAACGCTTGTATGCATTTTCGTACTTCTCTCTCAACTTCTGCGGCAACAAATTTATTGTAGTCAATCTTGCCGTCTCCAAGATGCCAGGCGGAGTACCTGGGATTGAATTATCAGAATCGTTGTCCATTATTTTTAAATTCAAGTGCACTACAAATTAGCAACGCGTATCGTTTGCTTTGACAGACATTTAAATAAATTGAAAACGCACGCGATTGTTATAATTCTAAGGTAACTTTGATAGTAAAATCTATTGAAAATATAAATTGACAAATGCTGCGTATTTTAAAGAATATAATGAATAAAATTGATAATCTACGATATACTGCCGATTGGAGAAAAAATAGTATGTGTAACTCGTAGAAAAACTATAATTTCCATACTCGTCCGGGAATATATCGTTTTTCCTACACGTTACACAATATACTATTCTCGTAATTTTAGATTGAAATATCAAAGAAAACGTTACAGTACTGAGTAAAATTATATGCATTATAATATAAACAAATAGAAACGAAGTTGTCATAAAATATTGAGCTTTTTGCAAATTTAACGAAAAAGCATCGTTTACGATTACTTATGTTCCGACTTCAATTTTAATAATGGTAAGAAAATGTATTTATCGTTTGTCCCTTTTTACATATTTCTTTTTGCTATAAACAAACTGCTACTGTTTTTAAGTACAACTTACCACTTTACATAATGATTACTGAACTAAAATATAATTATTTTTACGCTTTCAACAATGAGTCGGATATTACAACTAGCATAATATACTACATTTAAATTCTTTTAACTTTGTAAAGCACTTTAAAAATTTAATTCATTTAAAATTATTTCCTTACATCTTTGTTTTTGAATAATTTATTGCAAAAAAGACAACAACAATTATGTTTCAAAAAGTTTCGTCTTTTATCTTTTAAATATTTTAAAATTAATGATTTTGTTCCAATTATGTACAACAAAAGAAGAAGTAAATTTTAAGTTATAATTTTGTTACAAATTACAATTTCATTTCATTGCCATAAATATATTCTTATTATATTTTTGCATTGCTGTTGCGTTTGGTTGTTGTCCTTCGTTATTATTTTATTTTTTTTATTTTTTTCCCTATCTCAAAATAAGATCGTTTGATACTCGTATATTTAATTAAACCACACGAGACTTTTGATTTCGGCACATATTTTCATTAATTCGCAGTTCGGGTTGGACAAAATGTCCATTGGTATTATATGTTATTATGACAGTAATTTGAATTGTTTGCCACAAATCATCTGATGTAGTAGTAAGCACTTTTGTAAACCCATGTCAGTGTACATGCTGAATAGCATTGCTAGAAAGTCTCTACGCTTTAGATTGTGACAACTCTTCATATGATACGATTATTTTGTCTGGTATGTGACAATCTCGAGGACTTCAGTTCCTGTCCCCTTTATTGAAATTTGAGTTGGCTTTAGATAAATGGTAATAAGAAATAGAAGTTGTTAGCCAAAGTGTTGTCTTAGGAGTGATAGTAGACACATTTTAATTAGTCAACGGTAGCACAACCAGTACAGTAAGGGTGTTTTCGTGTTACGTTATATGGCAATTTTAATCATTGGGGTTCATTGAAGAAGTAAATCAATGATTAAAGAAGTGTTAAATTACTTTCACAGACCACTGATAATATAACACTGATCATAACACTGGTAATAACAAATATTGTCCAGCTTGTATCAAATTCTTTAGAGGGGGGGGGGGGGGGGGGTATTTCTTCACATGGTAGCTTGTTTCAGTGTATTGTTTAACTAGGTCTGACCAGAATTTCTTTTACCTTTCCTCTATTATTAGTAGAACAATGTATGACAACCAGGTTCCTTGACTAGAAATCTGATTTACAAAAGAAAAAAACTGTATTTTTAATAATGTTGCAATGTATAAATGAAAGCTTAGTTTAGAACTTATTAAATGGAATAAAGGGCCTTTATACTAAAGCAAGCTGATAAGCTGATTTTTAATAATGTATATATAAAGAAAATTAATATATATACAGTTCAAACAATGCAATACAAATAATATGGAGACATAGCATACCTTGACCATTTCAAGATATGACAAAAGAAGGAAGTCAAGCGAGACAAAAGAAGGGTATGAGTACATTTGTCTTGAGTGGGATAAAAAAGAAAAGAAGTGAGAGTTAGGACCCGAAACGAAACCTAGAGGTTAATAGTCTCATGCTCACACCAACTGAGCTAGGCGGTCTAAACAAGAAAATCATAAGCCAAAGTAATTGCACACGGCAAGAGAGGCACAAAATGAAAAATGCTGGTAAAACAAGGTGTAAGTTGAATGGCGGGCTCGTCATAACAAAAAAAAATGGAGCACACACCTGATGGAAGCTTTAATATACATGTATTCGTTTTTAATATGATATATGGCATGTGGTCGTGTTAAGCGTTACAAATTACTTTAAGCACTTTGGCTTTCACAAGTTTTGGGATCTATTTGTTATTTGGTTGCCTGCCCAATCACTTAAAATGACAGACAACGTCATCTGGAACAAAAGTACGTGTCCGAACACAAAAAATTTAGCAAACGCCATTTTGACAATCGATCGATGGTTATGTCGGTCTCTTTCTTTAGAATTAAATAACGAACCGCATTGTCAGAAACAATTGTTTTTATACAACTAAAGTGTGAAACGCCCACCGTGTGCAGAAAAAGAAGGATCATGGGTAATCAACTTGTCAGGTAACATTTCATCTTCAGGTGTAATATATCAGACAAACACAATTGTATCGGTCGTGCACAAATCGGATAAAGAACCATGGGAATCAGTGGTCTCATTAATTTCATTCCCCAGCAACATGGTTTTTTTTCAGAGCAGATCTACTACAACGAATATGATTGAATTTGTTGATTTTGTTGTGATACAATAGAAGAGGGTGATCAGGTTGATATAGTATTCACCTATTTTAAAAAAGCTTTTGACAGAATTTCTAACGAAATTGTAATATCTTAGTTGCGCTGCGCTGGTGTTCACTCTTTCATGCTTTTGTGGTTAGCTTCTTATCTTGAAGGTCGAATACAGACAGTGAAATTAGGAGATCATTTATCGTCTGGGATAGAAGTTACTTCAGGGGGGCCGCAGGATAGTCACCTTGGTTCTCTCCTATTTTTAGTTTTCATTAATGACGTTGGTAGTTGTCTGATTCACTCAAAATTTTTGCTCTACACAGATGATATGAAAACATTTGTTAAAACAGTTACATTGAATGGTTGTTAGCTTCTTCAACAAGATTTAAACCGTTTTACTGAATGGTGCCAACGAAACAAATTCGAACTTAAAAATGGGAAATGTCGATTTATGAGTTTTTATCACAATTTAAACAGCACTGCTATTGAAATAGTGAATTTGCATAAGGATCTCGGCATTCACCTTGATTGTAGTCTAAATTTCATTCATCATATTGAAATAATAATAAATAAGGCCAATGCTATGCTAGGATTTATGTTTAGAATATGTAGACTTCCGAGCTACGTTTAAAACATTATTTTTTTCATTAGTTCGATCTCAATTAGAATATTTATCTATAATTTGGAACCCACAATATGTTGTTCGAGTTAACCGTGGGCGTATTGAACGCATTCAACGGAAATTTAGTCGCCGAAGATGTCGTTATTGGCTTAATAATCAGGAGTATATCCCATACAAAAACATGTATCCACAATTTTGTCAGATTAACAGTTTAAATTTTTATATCTATCCTATTCTTACACATGAAAAATTAAAAATTGAGATTTTTTTCATATAAATTTTAATTCGAAAATGAAATAAGGAACGTAAAAACCATTACCAAAATTTTAGTAACATTTCATTGCAAGAATTTTCGTAATATATTTTCAAGAATACCATTTAAACATTTTCGTAATAAAATCAATAATTAATATAAATAAATTAAAACGTAAACATTCATCGTCAGATTACAAAAATATACTAATCATTAATAAAAACATATTTTTCATTCTTAAAATTTTTTTAAATAAAATAAAAAATTCAAATGATAACAATAGCAACATCAAATATGTTTCGATGGAATTTACTAACATATTACCAAACATTTTAAGAAACCATTTCAAAAAGTATTATTATTCAATATCCTTTAAAACTAAAAATAATTTATATAAAATTCTAAAACCAAAACCAAAAATCAATTTGGCATCATGTTCTGGTATTTACAAAATCAAATGTGATTCTTGTGAAAAATTCTATATTGGGAAAACAGGAAGATGTTTCAAGGAGAGATTCAAGAAACATATTCCTATGGATAAAAACAACCAAAATTTAAAATCAATATTTGCCAATCATTTAGTAGATAACAACCACAATTTCACAAGTTTCGAACAAAATCTACAACCTTTACATTTAGGTAATAAAGGATTGTTAATGGATTCTCTAGAAGCATTCGAAATTTATAAGGCTTTCAAAAAAACACCAAATTTAGTTTTAAACGAAAAATTATCATTTAACTCAAATATTTTGTATAATACTATTTTGTAAAATTTCATTCAAAACATTTCAAAAATTCAGTTCAACTATATATATTTCATTCGTAATATTTTGATCAGTATGTCATATTTTCTAAAAAACAAGTAAAAAATTTTAAATGTATATAAAAATGATATTGAGCAATTTGATTCATAAATTTATGTCGTTTTCTTTTTGCCAGAGCAGAAAAAGTGATTTTTTTAAGATTTTTTTTTCACAAAACGAATATGAAAAAATTTGATCTAGTTTTGTAGTTGTGTTTGTGAACTCTCATTTAATGTTTTTATTAATTAATAGAATTTAATTAAATAATTTTTTATTAATTTTGGATTTAAAACACGATTTAAACAAAACATTTATTTAAACTAACAACTAATAACTATTTCACTTTAAAAAAATAATAATAAATAAATGGCGTCTTGTTTGTTTACTAATTTTACAGATTTGTAAATGTATTTGTGTAAATTTATTGTATTTGCAACTTGATCTACCAAAAAATCTAGATTCAGAAAAAATATTTTCAGATCAAAAAAAGAGCAATTTTTTTTACAAAAAGAATACGAAATGTAAAAAAACGTGATCTGACAGCTGCTTTTTTTGCTCTTAGATCACTTTTTTTGTCAAAAAGAAAACGACATTAGTATGCCATTTTTCAAACAAAAATTTTAAGAATAAAAAATATGTTTTTATTAATGATTAGTATATTTTTGTAATCTGACGATGAATGTTTACATTCGAAACATGTTATAATAAAATATATACCAAAAAAAGTTTGTTCCGTTGATTATAATTACAATAATTTATTTATATAAATTATTGATTTTATTTAAATAACAACAACTTGGAGACCAATTAAAAATAACTTTTATTTTTTAATAAATAAAAGCTTTATTTTAAAAATATGTCTATTTTCGTAATACTTTGAGATTAAGTCGATACCCAAAATTTTCGTAATGGTTCAGGAATAGGGCCCTGTTTGTAAATTCGAATTCCTTTAACTTGTACATCGCAGGCAGAAAACCAAACAAAGGATATTGGGTTTCCAGCGCCGGCGTTAGCGATTTTGGCGCCTGGTGCAGTTTTCAAAAATGTCACCCTAAAAAAATCTATTTGTCGTAAATAATCCGTTTCCACATCACCCAAAAGGTAGGATATGCAATGCATTTTTTTTAACGAGGTATCCCACGTAGGTATAGTCCTCAAAAATAAACATTAAAAAAATAAATAAAAGTTTAAATATTGTTATCTTCTAATCCAGCGTACGAATTTCAATAACAAAAAATTAATATTAAAAATATATTTAAAAAATAAATAAAGATTTATTATTGCTATCGTACTTACTAATACAGCGTACGAATTTCAATAACAAAAAATTAAAAAAAATTGGATAAATAGCACTAAAATTCAAGCGTGTATTTTTAAATTGTAAAATATTTTAGTTAATTAAACTTTATTTTACGCGCTCTGGTTCTTGCAAAGTCGTCTATCAAATCACTATAATCCAAGTTGCTCAGAAATTCACTTTCATATCTATAGAAGCTAGCTAAATCTACCAGTCTTTCTTGTCCTATTGTACTACGTAAATAAATTTTTAATAATTTTTAATTTAGAAAAGCTACGTTCCCCGGAAGCTACTGTGACTGGTATTGTCAATAAAATTCTAAGAGCTACAACTATATTTGGTAATATCTGGTCGAATTTCTTTTCAAATATAAAATCTAATGATTCTATAGGGCTTAAAGTTCCTGAAACTATACTTTGGAATGTTTTAATTTCGTCCCATAAATCTAAACCTACTATATCAGACTTTGAATTGAAAGTTTAATGCTTTTCTAGGGAAAGACAATTATTTAAAAGATCAGAAGCATTTAATGAAGCCACAGAAATATTATGCAAAAATTTGAAAATATTATTGTGTTCCGAAATTTGATCAAACCGTTCGCTAACAGATTGAATCGCCTGATCAAGGATTTGAAAATAAAATTCAACTTCAAATTTTTGTTCAGGATTTGATATAATTTCGTCTCAACCTTCGTACGAAAAAAAATGAGGTTTTCGACTAGGGCGCCTTGGAGCATCCGGGAAATTTAGTGGAACATCTAATTTTAAAGCTATTTCTTTAACTTGCAAGATAAACCCCTAAAATTTTTCCTCATTTCGTAAGTTCGTCAAAAACTTTTTTGTGCCCTCTAACAAATGTACTGCCGTCGTTGAACAAATAGCAGGACTTTGTAAATATTTTCTAAATATATTAATTTTATCAAAAATATTATACTAAATAATAAATGAACAAATAAATTCAAATTGAATAATTTTGAGAGATAAACTATTCGCGTTATTTCTTGTTATTCCGTCCTTATCCTTGTCACTTCCTATATTTGAACTAAAGCGTCATAAATATTACCTAAACTACACATTAAGGGTTTTAAAGCTTCTATGCGGCTTTCCCATCTTGTCGTACAGAGTGGCTTGAGAGTCAATGTTTTCACATTATGTTTCAAAATGTCCCATCTTGAAACAGAACTAGAAAAAAAACATATAAACATTGGACAGTATCAAAAAAATTTACAGCTTGAAGTGAACATTGAACTGAATCCAGAAGGACTAGGTTAGCATAATGTGATGCGCATGGCACAAAAAATGCTCGAGGTTCTATTTGTTTAATTTGAGCTTGAATTCCAATGTTTTTTCCCTTCATATTTGAGCCATTATCATAGCCTTGCCCCCTGCAATCACTAATTGAAAATTTTAGAGAAGTTAGTCGGTCTAAAACTAAATTCGTTAAGCCCTTACCCGTCGTATCTGTAGCTTTTAAAAAACCCATAAAAACCTCCTTAATTTCATGTTTGTTTTGATAACTCTAACAATAAGTGATAATTGTTTATTGCGGCTCTGATCTGGAGTACAATCAACAATTATCGAAAAATAGTTTGCACCTTTTATCATATTGTTACGTTTTTCCAAACTTCCTTCGAATTGGCCTAACTCACAATTCGATAAACGCAATCCCCAATCTCTTCCTGAGTTCGATCACTGATTAGTAAGCACAAACTCCAGGTTTTATTAAGTATTCAACACCTTAATTGTTTCACAACAACAGGAAAACAATACAGCAAACAATATTCCTAACTAGAATATTCTTTCAACAGCTTCCGAAACTCCAACGGTTGATTGTAGAAATTTCCAGTAATAGAAGGTTTAAAATAATACACCAAATATTTCTACTCAATAAAACTTAAAACTTTATTCACTAATTTAAAGATCACTTTTATAATTTTAAAATAATTTTAATAAACTAATTCTACATTTAGTTTCGCTTTACTGTCGCAGGTTTAAAATAAAACTAATTAAAAACTACAAGAAGTAATTTCCTTATATACATTCTGCCTAATCTCTAGAAATTTCGCGGTCACTTTTTAGAAACCTTGAGAAAATATTAGAATATTCGATTGTTTTACGTTACGTTGTTTTGATTCATAAAATCATTTGTTTTGTGTTGACCTTAATTCTAAGAACATGTACAACAACAACAACACTTCATTTCATTCACTTTCTGTTGTGTTTTGTTGATTTTATTTTCCTGGAAGTGACCGTAATCGTCTAGATCTTTCTGTAATCGTATAGATTTTACAGTACTCGTAACATTACCCTCCACTTAAGCCTGTTCGTCCCGAACAGGATCTAGATCTCTCCTCCAATTGTTGAATCCAAACATTTTTTTTTCTTTTTCTATTTCCCAGGCGGTTTAGAATTACTTCCGGTTCCTTTCTAAGTCCTTGGCCATTACTTTGCTCTATGACAGCGCAGCGTGATGAATATGGATTCTCATTATCTCTAAAGTGCTCCTTATCTCTTCCCCTTGAGTGTTTCACACTGCCATGTCCATGAACCATTCTCATTTTCAGCTGCGATTCGTTTCCACTTGAAGCTATTTGAACCACTTCATTTACATTGCTCACTTCGTACAGGACCTGAACTTGTTTCGTTTTTAACTTTCGGCGTTTGTTCAAACGTTTGCGTCGGTTGACGTTTCTTTCCGTCATCTGTTTGGATGATGGTTCTGGATTTTCATCTGCACTGCATAGTTTCTCATCGCTGCCAATATCTGTTGACTCTACCTTATTCACAAGTAGTGGCATCTCAACATTATTTACCTTTAGGATGCCACATCCAAAATCGAAGACTAATCCCTTCGCCTTCATGAAGTCCATCCCCAAAATGACTTCATCCATAATGGCTGCCACTAGCACCTCTTGTTGACAGCAGTTATTTCCCAATTTTATTTTAGCGATTCTTTTACCTTCTATTTCAGCACATTTTCAAGTTACTGTTTGGAGTTTCAATCCATCTGATGGTTCCAAAACACCGTCAATTAAACCTTTTCGAACGAATGTTCGAGCTGAACCTGTATCCAGTGTCATGAAGCAACCTTTGCCTTCAAGTTGTCCGTTGATAACCAAGCTTTTACCATTTACCGCAATTCTTGAAATTGGAATGTAGGCTGCATTCTCCTCACTTTGTGGCCTTACAGTTGCACCTTCAACAGACTTCCGTTGAATAGGAGACGAAGATCTATCACGCTTCCTGTTCCAGCAGTCCTGTGAGATATGGCCCGATTTTCTACATATCCAACACAAGATTTTCCTACTGCTGCTCCTGAGCCCTCCGTGCTGCTTGTCTTCGACTCCCATATTCTTCGCAGAAAACGACGATCTATCTGCTTCGTTGTTTTTCTTGCACTCCCGCGCCATGTGACCCTCTTCGTCACATGCCCAGCATCTGATGTCGCTTCCACTTCTGTGTGCCAATACTTCTCCTTTGATGTTCCCCTCTACATTCCTTTTTCTGCATCCACCAGATGGCATACACATCCTCTGTACCATCTCATATTGCATTGCGTATGCGACTGTTTCATGAAAAGTCGCCTTAGGTGTAGTTATTACTTTGATCCTGGTTTCTGGATCTCGGATACCATCAGTAAAAGCCTCGATCTTCATTTTCTCCATAAAATACAGTGGAGTATTCGAGTGTGCCAAATGTACAAGCCGTTCTACTGCCGAAAAATAGTCCTGAAGGCTTTCTCCATTCCGTTGCAAGCGACCCTTTAACTCGATCCGGTATAGCTCCTTTTTGTGGTCGCTGCCATATTTTCGTTCCAACGCATTCATCACCTCTGCATAACTTTTGCGATCGTTTTCTGGTACTGCCTGTAATGCTTCAGCTGCTTCCCCCTTAAGAGCAACTATCAATGCAGCTAGTCGATTTTCAGCGTTCCAAACGTTTTGATCAGCTGCGGTCTCGAACTGGAACTTGAAGATGCCGAAAGATGTGGTACCGTCATACGATGGTGGCTTTAGTTTAATATTTGCTATTTGTTGTACCACATGTGAAGTGACTTTATTCGTTTCAACATCTTGCAACCGTTTTTCGAAATCATCAACTTTGGAAAGTACCTTTTTGTTTTCGTCAAGCACTTTTTGTTCTAATTCTTGGATATCGTTTTGAATCTTCTCGACTTTTCCATCGAATGCCGTTGACATTTGTTGAAGTTTCTCATCCATAATTTGTTTGACTTCATCGCGACTCATAGCAATGTTTGTGTTTATTGCTTCTAACTGTTGATTGATGCTACTGATTTCTTCCTTAGTAGCAGCCATTTGTTGATTGATGTTACAACTAATTTCTTGCTTAGTGGTAGCCATGTTTGTATTTACACCATCCAGTTTTTGATTCATATTGGCATTTACGGCAGCCAATTGCTGATTCTGTTGACTGATGTTCAAACTCATCTGTTGCATCATAGCCATTAACTGCGTAAAATCACAATTTGCAGGTGGCAATGAGGTTGTTGTTTCCGCAACAGAACTTTTCTTTTCATCAACTACTACTGAATCAGCATTTGTACTAATCACACCCAACTGGTAATTTTCCACAACTACTCCACTAGCTTCCATAGCTTCTCGAAGCCGTATCAATTCAGTTTTGTTGCCAGTTGTTGCCAATCCACGTTGTTCTAGTTCTTTCTATAACTCAAGAACCTTCAAATCACTTAATAAAACCATTATTAACAGCTAACTAGTCCGCCGATGTCACCAATGTTACGTTTTTCCAAACTTCCTTCGAATTGGCTTAACTCACAATTCGATAAACGCAATCCCCAATCTCTTCCTGAGTTCGATCACTGATTAGTAAGCACAAACTCCAGGTTTTATTAAGTATTCAACACCTTAATTGTTTCACAACAACAGGAAAACAATACAGCAAACAATATTCCTAACTAGAATATTCTTTCAACAGCTTCCGAAACTCCAACGGTTGATTGTAGAAATTTCCAGTAATAGAACGTTTAAAATAATACACCAAATATTTCTACTCAATAAAACTTAAAACTTTATTCACTAATTTAAAGATCACTTTTATAATTTTAACTTCACAATCGCAGGTTTAAAATAAACTAATTCTACATTTAGTTTCGCTTTACTGTCGCAGGTTTAAAATAAAACTAATTAAAAACTACAAGAAGTAATTTCCTTATATACATTCTGCCTAATCTCTAGAAATTTTGCGGTCACGTTTTAGAAACCTTGAGAAAATATTAGAATATTCGATTGTTTTACGTTACGTTGTTTTGATTCATAAAATCATTTGTTTTGTGTTGACCTTAATTCTAAGAACATGTACAACAACAACAACACTTCATTTCATTCACTTTCTGTTGTGTTTTGTTGATTTTATTTTCCTGGAAGTGACCGTAATCGTCTAGATCTTTCTGTAATCGTATAGATTTTACAGTACTCGTAACAATATCATCGATTTTATTTTGAATTACTTTAGACACGATTGAAATTAGTTCATTCTGATTGCTTTTATGCAAATATTTGTTATGCGTCTCATTATTAGTTATCCGTCGTAGGTGTTCTGAAAGAATATTGTCAAATTCAGCAATTGTTTCTACTAATTTGAGAAAATTACCATTATTTTTGTCGTATAACGTGTCTGACCCACCCCTGAATGCCAAAGATTGCATTGAAAGAAATTTTACAAAAAAATATAAGAATTTTTACACAGTGAAAAAAATATTTTTGGTAATAAGTTTCGGTAATTAAAATATTTATTTTATTATTTTAAATTTATTTTTATTAATTGGGTTTTGGCGCCCTCCAATTTTAGCGACCCGTCAAACTGTTCGTACTGTTCCATGGAAGCGCCGGCCCTGTGGGTTTCGCCATGGTTTTGATGTTGGTAGTTAGTTTAGATGATAAAGTGAAGAAGTCACAAATTACTGAAAATATGATTCGTCGAGTGTATATGCGTGAATGCCTACATTGTTTGCCTATGATCGTTTGACTAAATCACTTTCTAAGTCGCTCCTTTTCAAAATTTTACCAAAAGGAGAAAAAATTGAACGAAATTGGTTAGTTTTGAGCTCCAAAAACGTTCCCTTTTTCTGCCTACCGTGACGATTATTTAGCACGAATATTAAGTCGAAAGCAACACGAAAGCAACATCAAAAGTGAAAACAAAAGTACGGAAAGAGAGATTTGTAGAGAAAACCTATATGCTGTGTATTCCCCATTTGGAGCTCAGAGTCTCAATTAATTCTGCCGAATAATGTTAAAATGAGGTTACAGTTTTTTGGAATAATTTAATAAATGCTATACCTTATTTAGCAGCAGCCCTCAACGATGAACGATTTTAAAGAAAGATATTTCGCAGTCTCTACATAAGCTTTCTAACACGAGATGGTCAGCTAGAATTGATGTTGTTAGATCTTTTGCAAAACGTCTACCAGTACTAAAAATATGGCTGAAGTACTAAGTACCAAGAATATGGCTCTAAAAGCTCTTAACAGCCGAAACTTACCTAGCCATCAACGGAATTAAAAAAGTACATGAGTAAATTTACCAGAAGATTAATGCCATCCATATGGCTTAAAATATTGAAAGATATCCATGACAGAAACATCAACATTCAAACAAGACAAATAACAATTATAGATATTGCAATCTTGATAGTCTTCTCGCAGATTCTAAGAAATCAATCTGACGTCATCTTGAGGGAAAGTAAATGGTGACAATTGGTTTAAATATTTCTTCTTTTTTGACAATAAGTAAAAAAATAAAACGATTCGGAACATTTTCTGGAAATGCAAATGAAGATATTGCAGATTTAGTAATATCAAGCGTAATGTTTAAATTTTAAGGAAAGAGGAGTAAAGAATGTAACATGTACAAAGCAATTCGTTGCAATATACAAGGCAGATATTTTAGAAGAGTTGGAGAAATGAGGTAATTCACCTCAAACACGTATATACGGAGCATTTCGAAGAAAATCTTTCACTCTAGATTTATTGAATGCAATTGCCATTAAAAATATTGATACTATTTTTTAATCAAAAATTTTCAGTGATCCTGTTTCTTTCAAGATCATGTCTTGCGATTCTGTACTAAGAATCACAATTAGCGAAGTAGTTACATTTCGGTGAAATAATAGATGTTTTTTGCATCACCAAAGCACTGAAAGCTCAATTGTTATAAAAAAGTAAGAACAACTCACAAAATTCGTACTTAAAAGATCGACGCATGGAAGGATCATGTTTTTTTATTTGTACATTTTTTTTAAATTTTTGATCTACGTATTTTGATCTACCTGTTGGCATACGCCAGTCCCTGCTATTGACATACGATGTCAAGCGAGATATCACATATACCACTGGCAATATATCAGTGAGAAATTGAGATATCACTAGCCAAGGTGATAGCTTAGGAGTGCTGGCGGATGATCTCTATTCAACCAACGGTAGCACCCCCAAGCTTACCTAGGAATTATTCCTTGATGATAGTACGTTATTGCTTGCTCAAACAATCGAGCCATCATATAACTCTATGTGTGGACTATTGATTGAGGAAAACAGTAAAGCTGGATTACTGGCAACACCATTTTTGTTTTGTAACTGCAAAACTTTAAATTAAATTTGCTATTTATCTCTTATTTTATTTATTTTTATTTTCGCTATCCTATTACGAAATATTGGCCTATGTCATATTTTATATGTGTTTAGTTATTCATTCTTTAAAAAAAGCATAAAAATACAGAATACCAAAGATTTGCATTCATCAACACCTTCGAACGCATGTTGTTGTGGGACCTTGGTCTTAAAAGGTTTTTATGTGTTGTTGTGACACATATTGTAATTCCTACTAGATAACACATTTTATTAAAAAAATAACCTTGTCTATTTTTAACATTCTTGTAAAATTGTTTTTAAGCAGATACAACATTTTAATTTTTGCAATATTATAATTTAATAGGTTAATAAAATAAGATAAATGTAAAGAGGGCACGTAATTTATTTTCCCCCGTGCCCGGTTTTTCTCTCTACTGCTCTGCATATAATATAACAGAAGTTATAAGTTAACAGAAGAAATAAATTAATTTTTCATTTTAAAACATAACATAACATTTGAAATTGGTTGAACTATATTTAATTTTTATACATAACGTAGCCACCCTCAAGTAAGCCCTTATAACCTGTGCAGGTATTGAAAAAATTTTAGGATTCGATTCGCCATATCCACGACGAGGTTGAATACCTTATATCGTTTAAAAATAGAAAATTTTATTCAGTGCATCAAATTTTGAATTTCTGACAAATTAAATATTTACTCAAATTGAAAATATAATAAAAAATTTTAATAAACGTTGCCTTTCAGAACATCTTTTTCTGATATAAATGGTCATCCACTTTCATTAATTTAGTTAGATTAAAATTGCTATTGCAAAATTTCATCGGATTTTTTAGTGACTGGCCGGCATAAGGGGGCATAAAAATTAACCCGCCAATTAACATCAAAATGTCCATATTTGTTGTATATTTGTTTAAAATTTCTGAGCAAATACGATATGGGATGCTTTTTCACTAAAGTTTCACAATAAAAGAGGCAAAAGGTTTGTTCGATTCCGTTATTGGGCCCCCGAACCCGACCCCCGAACACATAAATGTGAATTTGGACTATATTGTGAAGTACGTATATTGCAAAACAATAAACGGCAACAATTGTACGGAATACTAATTTCACAATATTGTCTTAATTCACCATATTGATAGCACATTTGTGTATTGAGCATTCCTGACACTTATTGGACACATTTAATCTGACACTTATTGAACGCTCAATATTTCAACACAATTTATTTAATTTTAAAGTTCACAATTTTAATAATTTTACAAGAAATATAAAAAAAATTGATATCCCAGTTTCCACATATTTTTATATTACTTTCACTTTTTATTATATTTTCTTTAGCTTAATACTATATTCTTAATTATTTTTTTAAAAAAAAAAGTACAATTTAACCGTGATTGACAAAATGAATTTATGGTATAATATCGTTATGGCAAAATTTCTTTATACTAAATAAATCTCCTATAGAAATATATAAAAATTCTACGAAACGAACGAAACAGCATTTAACATGTTTTCCTAACTGTTTTCCCACTGTTCGTATATCATTTTTTTGTGGAACTGTTTTATGATACTAGAACGTACAACGGATCGTCAAAGCATAAAAAATTGTGATTGCATACATTTGGTGCGTTTGTTCGATAAAATCTGAGAAACTCCATGCGCTAAATAATTTCGTTCGCTAAAAATAACAAACTTAACATTTTTTTAATTTTTAACGAACCTTGTTTTAACAGAACGACCGTGCGTGAACGAACGATTTTTTACTGCGTACGTGCAACCTACCGCCGTATGTTCGTTGATTAAGAGCTTCAGAAATATTCCACTCATATGTGGTCCAAATACTCAGTTGTAGAATAATTTTCTTTTCAGCATGACGATCAGTAACGAAATCAGTAACGAAGAATTACTACGACAAACATAGCAGATAGACATTGAGTCCGATGGAAGAAAGAGGATGTGGAGATCAATAAGACACAAAATGAGAAAACAAGCCGAAGATGTAACAAGGATGTCCCTAGAGTGGAATCCGCAAGGCTTAAGAAAGGTGGTAAAACCAGCAATGAGTTGGAAGGAAATAGTGCATATATAGTAGAAGCGAAGAAAATTGGCAAGACATGGGAAGAGTTAAAAGCGATTGCTCCAAATAGAGTTAGATGGTCCAGTGTAGTAGACGCTCAATGCTCCTTAAATAAAGCATTGAGAGATAAAGGAGAAAAAAAACGACGAAACTGGTATTAGATACCAATTCACTTTTCAGACATTTAAAGAAAATATTCATCGTCATTTAAAATAATTATTGTAGTTATCCTCATATTCTTCGTTTAATTTTTTCCTCCCCTTCTATTCTATAGTTGACATGGTATTCTCAGCTATTGAAAGAGTCTGAGTAATAAATATTTCATATTAAGTGTGATTAACATGCTCAAATAAATCATACAAAAAATGACCCAGCAAGTCCTTACAGTTTCGTCCTCTACTAATGACAAATCAACCACCCCGAGGTCGAAAGACTCTCTATGATTTGGATTTAAATATTATTTTAGCAACTAAGGAAAATAATCTTTTATAGATTTTCTCCTTAAAATAAATTATTCTAATGCACCATTGTTTCTTCAGCATTTTAGGTAATCCTCAAATTTAAATTTTTAAAATACTGAAAATAAAATCATTCTCCTCATATTAAATTTACACTATTTACGTAAAGAAAACAAAGAAAAAACTAATGACAATCAATAAGTTGTAATATTAAATTTTTCGTTTTGTTTTTCTATAACATTTTATCCTTTTTCCACAAAACAAAAAAAGAGAAAACAGAAAAAGGATTATTTTCGATTTATTCACGGATTAAATTTTTTCGGTTAATGTTTTTGTTTTGTTGTTGTTTTAGATGGGAAATTCTTTAAATGAATATATTCTCTATCTGTTTTCTTTTTTGGAGATTTCACTGTAATTCCAATCTAATAATGAATTTGAATATAAATATTATATTGTTATTGTCCAACGAATTTTTAATTTAAGGTTTTTTCAACTAACAACTTGAGAAAAGGATCTTTTTTTATTAATCTCAAAATTTTTTAAATTAACAGCACATTTACAAAATATTTTTCATTGAAAGATCAAATATCAAGTCAAGCAAGATAAAAATTAATTTTGTTTTACAAACATCATAAGTATGTTAAATTTGTTAAATTAAGAATAAAATAAGTTTTCCTTCGTACTAAATTGAAGTAAAGAAAACGTCATTATTATTACTTTGTTGTTGAAAAAGGTGAGGAAAAAATGAATTTGTATAACTTAAATTTCAAATTACATTTATCTTCCTATTTTTCAATTTATTTTATTTAGATTTTCCTGTTTTCTTTTTGTTTTTAGCGCTCAATTTTCTCTAAAATTGTTCATAGCAAAAAATATCTTGACTCTTTTCTTACATGATATTTATATGCATTTGAAAGAAGAAAAGAAAATTACTTTAGAAAATGCAAAATGTATACAAACAATTGTAAATTTAATGAAAACTTGCAGCTTTTAACAAGGTGAAATTTGAAACGATTTGATGTGAAGAATATGTAAATATGAGATAATGAAAATATGATAAGGATTCGTTCAAATTTTAAATGTTTACATTGTTATGTTGAGAGATCTATATTTGTGTCAACATCATAATTCATTTATTTCGATTGATTTTGATGATGTTTAGTGTAAAACTTCAGAACGGTAACAAGCGCATTAATATTAATGTTTGTTCGTTTTGCATATCTTGTGTAAGATATATGACAATTGTATAGGAATTGCAAGATATTTGCAAAGGAAGTAAATCATTGTTAAAGCTGTCTCTCCGAAGCTTCTCCAGAATTGATCATTATACGGTCACAAAAAATATATTTAAGCTTTTGTGTTCTGTAAGTCATGAGTCAGTTTGTTCAGGTAACTCTTTAATTAAATACACCGGCCCTTCGTTGAGAGCACAGATGCTCTTTAATTTTTATTCAATGTTTCTAGCAATTTAAATCGTTAGATTCACTGAGTCAAACTTAAAGAAGCTAATCCGTTGGCACATGGTTAATATTCGCAAGATTTTAATCTTGAAAAAAAAAACAGAAAAGTTAGAATGGGCGAAAGTGCTATTTTTCATCAATTTCTTGTCGCTTGAACTGGATTTTCTACTTTGCAGTTTTCAAGCCTTTTTCTTTTTGGAAACCTACAATTTCAACCGTTTTCAGATCACAAGTTTTTAATAAAATCCTTACTTTTGAGATGCAATGTAGTGTTCTAGTGACCATTCACTAAAATATAGCTTGAAAATTTGATAAGAAATTTTACTTCATTTATTGATACCTCAACAAAATACCATACGGTTTTTATTACAATAGATAAACATTACAATATATTTTTATATATTGTAATGTTTATCTATTGTTATTAAAAATTACCATAGATTAACATTGTACCGAGAAACTGCTAGCATGGCCAGTCTGCTTTGCAGTGTTTGTGTATGATGGGGTATCGAAGAAACTTATAGTTTCACTTTTCATTGATGGTGATGGTTAGTTTTATCTCTTTGAATCGTTAAAGTTGTTGAGAATCCTTCTCGTCGAAGAAAAACTATCTTCCGATGCCTGTAAATTTCGACTTTTGAAACGGTTCTGCATCATTATTAGACTTACAGTATGGATACATCTTATTCCCGGCTGGTTGTGATTTTTGGGATATAAAGAACAATCCCATTAAGTACAAATTGTTCTAAAAAATTATTGTTTTAGTTTAACAGTGAAATTGAACCCTGTTCATCGATTTGAACAGCAGTTTGTCGGGACTATGATTGATTGAATTACTGCATCCTTTCAACGTAATCGTTGATTTTGTTAGTGTTTTCAAAGTAGGATAGAGTAGAGATTAAAGTTTTCTTGTCATAATAGTTATATGCATTATCACTGTTTATATTATTATTTCTATTTCTATGCTCTGAGAACCAAAAATGTTTTAATTTCTTTCTTTTAGTGATTAATTATATTAAGGACGTGTTTTGCTATAGAATTTCCAGAGTGTTGGTTTGAAAGAAAGATCTCTCATATACATGCGAATAAGTTTTTGGCAGATTAAATATTTTGCATTGACTGAGCTTGATTTTATAGTTAAAGCACAAGTTTATAGTTAAAATCTGAAATTTCTAGAGCCAATCTCAAGGTATATCATGTATATATATCACCATTTTCAAAAATGGTGATTTCATGGATAAATATCACCAGTTTCAAAAGCAAGGTTCAATGTTTTAAGTCTCATATCTCTTTTTCTTAATCTGAAGTTCCAAGTTACAAGTCTTGAGTAAAAATGCACACGTTTTAAGTCTTAAGTCTCAAATATCAAGTCTCAAGTCTCAAATGTAAAATCTCAAGTTTCAAGTCCCAACCTCAAGCCTTAAGTATCATGTCACAAGTCTCGAATCTCACGTTTCAAGTCTCAAGCTACAAGTCTCAAATCTCAATTCTCCAGTCATAAGGCTCAAGTATCAATTTGGTAGTGTAAAATTTTCTTCTTTATCTCACTTCTCAAGTCTCAAGTTTTAAGTTTCAAATCTCAAGGCTCAACGCTTAATTCTCAAGTTTAAAGTCTTAAGTTTCAAGCTTCAAGTCTTAAGCCTCAAGTCTCACGTTTAAAGTTTTAAGTTTTACGTCTCAAGCTTCAAATATCATGTCTCATGACTTAATTCTAAAGTCTAAAGTCTCTCATCTCAAATCTCAAATATCAAATTTCAAACCTCAAATCTCAAAACATAAATTTTAAATGAAAAGTCTCAAACTAAAATTTAAAGTCTCAACCTCAAGTCTCAAGCCTCAAGTCTCGAGTGTCAAGTCTTAAATCTCAATTTGCAAGTCTCAAGTCTCACTTCACGAGTTTTAAGACTCAATTCTTAATTCTCAAGTCCCAAGCCTTCAGTCTCGTGCCTCAAGTCTCAAACCTCACAAAAAAGTCTCAAGTCGCAAGTCACAAGTCTCAAGTCTCAAGCCCCAAAACTCAAGTCTCCATTCTAAAGTCTCAAGTGTCAAATCGCAAGCCTAAAGTCTCAAGTCTCTTGTCTCAAGTCTCAAGTCTTAAGTCTCAAATCTCAAATCGCAAGTCTAAGGTCTCAAGTCTTGTGTCTCAAGTCTCAAGTCTCAGGTCTTTAGTCTCAAGTCTCAAGTCTCAAGTCTCAAGTCTCAAGTCTCAAGTCTCAAGTCCCAAGTAGCATTTTAACTTCAAATTTTAAACTTATAACAGCCAAATATTGTATAATTCTTCTATAGACATGTTTAACGTAGCAAAATAATTATAGAAGAAAAATACTCTATAATATGTTTTTAAAAATATTTTTCCAACTAAGTTACACAATATTAACAGAATCAAAAATTATCGCACGAAAACCTGAAATTATTTATGCTATAAATATTTTCACAACAACTTATAAGAAAGTATTACAGAGGTTTGGATGGTTGTGCATTTCTTTTAACTTAAAAGCTTGTATAAATCTTATGTAGCAATTCCAGTGAGAAGTTAAAGTGGTTGATATCGCAAACCTCGGAAACGAAATAAGATAAAATGAAGTAAGTGAAATAAGATAAAAGAAATTAGTGTTTATAATTTGTATTGGTTTATTTATATCGAAATGGACTTTTGTGAAAATTGGAAAAAAATGAAACGGTCTGGAAATTACCACCGTAAATTAAAAAAAAATGCAGAACGAATGCATAATTATGTATCGCAATATCCAGTATTGTCTATTGCTAAAAGAAATAATTTTATCGACAGTAACAAACAACAATACAAAGAAAGTTTACTGACACAAAATGACAGCATAGAGTCGTCCACCGGTGATGATTATTATTCATTACAATATGGTTTGTATTTTTAATCAATTATTTATAAAAAATAAAGTGAACCAAATTTTAATTAATGCAGAATGCTTTGGGAATATGAACTTTGGGAATGCGAACAAGATATATGTTGATAATAAGCACAATAATAATGAAAATGACAGTATTTCGAAGGATGAGATTTTCCGTGTTGGCTTGAAATTATGGGCACTAAGATTTAATATAAGTCATAGTGCTCTTCGTAACTTGATTGAGCTAATAAACACCCGCATAGGAGAAAATCTCATCCCAAAAGATCCACGTACATTGATGGAAACTCCAAAAAGTGTTTTACTTCAATCAATTGGAAATGGTGGCGAATATTGGCACAACGGATTAAAATATTGTCTTGAAAATGCATTTGTTGGAATAACCGAATCAGTGAGCATTTCGTTAAACATTAATATCGACGGTTTGCCAATTTTTAAGAGCTCCAAAGATGAGTTTTGGCCAATTTTATTTAACATAGTTGAGATGCCCAAACTAAAACCCATGGTTATTGGAATATACAATGGAAAATCAAAACCATCTGATGTTAATGCCTTTTTATTGCCATTTGTAACTGAACTCAAGCAAATTTTGGCTTCCGGGGTTAGAATAAATAATCATATCATATCGATACGTATCAACTGTTTTATTTGTGACTCTCCAGCTCGTGCATTTTTAAAAGGTATCATTTGCCTCACAGAAAAATATTTATATTATAAAGTTTCTGTATTCGTTTTAGGTGTCGCCAATTTCAATGGTCAACACGGGTGTTTAAAATGTATTACTATTGGGGAGTATAATTACATCAGTAATACTAATATTTTTCCACGAACACATTGTGAAAAACGAACAGATGCAGAATTTAGGGCTAAAATATATGATTTACATCATAGATACGAATCTCCTTTACTGCAACTAGAAGGCCTTAACATGATAGATCAATTCCCTGTTGGAGATTCATTACATCTTCTCCATCTTGGAATTATGAAACGATGTTTGGTAGGGTGGAGAGATGGATATTTTCGTAATGGTGATTTAAAATGGCCTGCAAGAACAACACACCAGGTAACGCAACTTCTTCAAAAATGCAAACTGCCTGTTGAATTTAATCGTGCAGTCAGAGGTTTAGAATGTCTTCCACACTGGAAGGGTACTGAATACCGCACATTTTTGTTGTACATCGGAATAGTGGTGCTTAAGAACCATTTAGCATATGAAGTGTATGAACATTTTCTAGTTTTATTCTGTGCTATCACTATTTTTTCATCAAAAACACATTTTCGATTTTTACCATTAGCAAAAACATTGCTCGATTACTACATTGAGTCATTTCGAGAAATATACGGAGAACAATACATGACAATGAACATTCACAATTTAATACATCTAGTGGATGAAGTGGAAAAATTTGGTGAACTGGATACATTTAGTGCGTATCCATTTGATAATATGCTCGGCCACATTAAAAAACTTCTCCGAACTGGCAGAAGACCATTAGCGCAAGCAGCTAAACGTATTATTGAACGAACTAAATTAACATCAGAACTTATGAAATTGAATAAAGATGAAGAAAAACCGCTTCTAAAAAATATTCAACATGATCAATTTTGGCCGGATTTGAATACGTTATTACATGACAAAAATTTATCATTTTATTCTACTATTAACCTCTCAGATTTTTCTCTTCGCATCAATAAGGAAAACATGTGGTTTTTGTCGACAGAAAATGAAATTATTGCTCTCAAAACAATCGTGAAAACAAGTCAAAATAAAATTTTTTTGTACGGTTGCAGTTTATTGGAATTAAGAAATTTTTTTGCAACACCAATTCAATCAAGTTGCTTGAATATTTACTTGTCGAGCTCAGTTGAAAACTTAAATGGAAAATTATACAAGGTGGATGATATAAAAAGTGAAATGGTTAGAATAAAATACACTGACAATGATGCTGTGTTCGTTCCACTTCTTCATACAGTATAAAAGGCATTATTTGAATATCTTTTTAATATTAACATAATATACAACAAAATTAAAATAATTTTATTTCACTATATGTACAACAATTTATATAAAATAAAATTTAAAATAATTAACAAAATAAAAATTTTCATATGTAATTAAACAAAAAAATAGAATTCAGATGATATTTCGTTTTATCCGTTTTTCAAAATGTGAAGGTCAATAAAGTCATTTTTAATTTAATTCTGATTGACCAATCTGTAAAAAAGCATAAGCAGTAAATGTTTGCTGTTGCTTTTTTACAGATTGGTCAATCAAATATTAATCAAATATCAGAAAAATTGTGCTTGAAAAAATGACTTTATTGCACTGAAAAAAATATGTTGGGCTATTCTACAATATGGATTTTGTTGATTGTGTTTTGTAACATAAATAAAAATTAAGTAAAATAGACAAAGCTGTTGTCAAACCTTGACAATCATTTTGTCAATTTTACAAAACAATTACAGAAGATTATACAAACAAAAATTTGAAAGAAACTACCAACTTTTTGTTATCGGTACAAGCATTGTTAATAAATTTGAATTTAAGCCTATGTGGTTGAATTTAAAAGTGTTTTGTCATCGGTTCACACAGATAGCGTAGAAATAACAAATATTTTGATAGTGGTACTAAAATTGATGGTTGAATAAACCTGAAAAGTCTTGGTAGATTCTAAAAATAATTAGTCGCTAGTACAATCATTTAATGAAGAATTTAAAATATTTTTAATCCTATGTACAAGATTTTTTTGTGGATTTAAGCAACAAACTTTGATGAAATAGAGTAAATATTTTGTTGTTTGTATGTTCAAGAAAGATAGAATTCATCAAGAAATGATAGCACATACAAAATAATTTGTCTAACAATTTATTTTAACATACTTGTGATTTTAATAATTCTTTAATTCTTAGTTGGTTCTATTAAAGACGCTATATTTTTAATGCTGTAAAATTATAATTTAAAATAAAGTGAAATAGTTCGAAAACGTATATAAAACTACTTTGTTCAGACTATGCCAACTATTTCAATGATACCTTGAAACCCAAACACCATTTTTTATTGCATTACCCTGACGTTATTGAGCATTCAGGTCCACCGCGGTATTACTGGCCATTTAGATATGAATCCAAACATAATCCATTTAAAACATATGCTCGCTCAATTACTTCAAGAAAAAACATATGTTTATCGCTGGCTAAGAAGAGTCAATTACAATTTGCGTTGTTTTTAAATAGTGAACCTAAACTCAAACTTATGGTAGATAAAAAGCTTGAAGAACAAAAATTACAAATTTTGATTGAAATAATTCAACATTTTGGGATATCTTTGGATCACATTACTTTTTATAGTGAAGTTCAATTTAATGGCAAATATATAAAAAAGAACTTTTCTTATCCGCTTTTACTGATAAAATTCGGTTCTACAAAATTGATCAAATTGTGATGTTTCTTAATTTGGAGACATTGATTCTTTGTCAAGAAATAGAAGTATTGTCATACTCTAAACATTTCTCATCATATTGGGTGAATCCATCGATATGTAAGCAATGGTTTTTAAAAGATATAGCAACATTCATCAGTCCACCTCTTCATGTTACATTGCTACCAGATATGAGGTTTATGATTCGAAATAAAGAAAGGTATTAATTAAATATAACATATTAATATGTTTGTTTAATTAACATTCCCCTATTAAGAACTATTAAACATATCTGTTGAATTGATTTTTCAATTCTCCTCTTCACATTTACTTATTTATTACTCCCAAACTTTTTTGTACAAATTTATTAACTCTTGGCACTAAATATAAACTAATTTGTGCTAAAAGGTCTGTAGATTTATTAAAAATATCAAAGCAGCCATTCAAAACGAAACAGTATAAAAAATTACGTGTAATATCTAGGCAACCATAAAACATATATACATATATCTGTATTTGATAGCTTTGTTAATTTAATATTTAATTAAATTTCAAGATTATTTCTTATATGTAATTCATACAAATTACAATTAATATTTATGAAAACAAAATTAGAAATAATTTTTAAAAAAAGATTTTTTAACTTAGTTGTAATAACCTATCAAACATAAAAATATTCACGCAAAAATTCGATATGGAAAATAATAGTCAGGAATATACAACATATTATCTAAGTAATGATGATGAAGATTATATTCAATCCGCTTCAATCTTTAATAATGAAGAAGCTTAGGCTCAAGAATTGAACATGTTGCTTGAAAGTTGGGACCTAGTTCACTTGCTGTCTTATTTTAAAGGTGAACTTCAATTAACTTAATGTTAAAATAATAATTATGGATAAATCTATTTTCAGAACAAAATATATTTGTTGATCAATTAAAACGTCTGGAAAGCGAAGTAATACGAACTCTTCTTAAGCAGTTTAAAATGGGTGATATTATCAATTTTAATCAGCATTTCAAATTGTGGAGACAAAAAATTGATATTAGTCCCACTTTTTCGGTTTCACAAATAAACGTAGGTTCAACATCATCAACATTACCGCATTCACTAGCGAATACCATAACTTCATCATTTGTTACTGCACAAAACTCAAATTTAAGTCTCCTGGATGTTAAACGAATGTTCTCAATCAAAAATGATTTTAGAATATTACCAAACAAATAAAAGGTTACAAGATTCCATCAGAGAAATTCTAATCAATACCGTGGTAAACTATTTTTTAGAAATTGAATGATCGAATAAACAATAAAAAATATACTTTAATCTAATATATGAAGAAAAACTGAATTTGAATGTTTTGAAATTATATAATGAATATATATTATTTATAATACTTTTAAATAAACGGAATGACCCAAATTAAACGAAACGATTTTCCGTTTTTATTCTTTTGTGTATTACTTTTAGGAACAACTAACAATTTTCGACATGAAAAGTGAATTTTCGAGCAATTGAAAAAAATACTACTAGTTTTATTTTATCTTTATGATGTTGTGACATTAATAAAAATAAAATGTACTTAAATAAATTTGTATGTAAATAAATGTACTTTACTTAATATTTTGTATATTTTGACAAATATTATATATAATTTAAAAGCTTTATAAGCTGCATTTAAAACGATAACTTATTTGATACTTATTTTGAAGGCATATTTATTTGCCGTCATTTTAATATTTTTAACATTTTAAAATGATAGCAAATAAATAAGCCTTCAAAATAAGTATCAATTAAGTTATCGTTTCAAATGCAGCTTAAAAAGCTTTTAAATTAAGTATAATATTTGTTAAAATATACAAAATATTTAGTGAAGTACGCCAAATAGTTAATAGTAATAACAAAATATTTAGTAAAACGAACTAAACATTTAGTACAAATAATCTGACAACTTTTACATTCCACTAAACAACTAATAGAATTGACCAAATAACTGATTAATATGACTAAAAATATGCTCTATATAACAACACGGTCTACAAAACAGTTAATTGAAACAGCTAAATCTAGCTAGATGTGACAAAATATTTCATTTATTTGACCAAATTTGTGGTGATTTGAACAGAACATCTTGTAACAAATCGGTAGATCTGATAAAAAAAACGGAAGATCTGATAAAACTATTGGCAAATGTACTACAAAACATACTGAGCTGACAACGGTTTTGTAAAAAGGATCGAACACTTTGTAGAATTATCACAAATATTGCTCGAATAGAACTACTATGGGTATCAATTGTACAATTTTTTTTAAACTTTGACAAAAAGGTTTTGTTCGACTGACTAACTACAATCAAATAAAATGTTTTTCCCCGAATGCAACAAAATGTTTTTTTGAATTGACAATATATTTTGTATAGTTAAACAAACAGATTTGTCAGTTTAATGAAAATGATTTAATCAATTTTACCATTTTATGGTTGAGCTACTATTGACAATTATCTAGTCAAATATACATTTTTTGTATATATTACTTTAAATTTTTTTCAGTGTGACCTTCGCATTTTTCTGAAATTCACGAATCATGTTATTTTTCGAAGTCACCGTTCTCATTGCCTCTGCTACTGAGAGAGTCAGATTCATCATCAGTATATAGGTTTCAAAAATGTTTGATCTAAGAAAACTATTATTGGGGACAATAGTTTCATTAACTGTGATAAACGGTAAAATCACGTCATTTGTGTTCACATCTTTACTTGTGTAAGACAAGTGACAATCAACATCGTTTTTTGGATCAGTCAATGAACTGATCGAAACATTCGGACACAAATCATCCAAATTTTCTTCAAATAAAAGCAGTTTTGCTCGGCATTTTGTTTGCGATACTCGTTTTGGCTCTGTCAAACGACGCAAGCTGTTGTTTATTACCCGCCCTTTAAAAAAACATTCCATTTCAATGTGTGTGAATGATGGAGCGGACATTTGAACAAGTTTCAAAAAGAATGTTAATGTCCTCTCGTAGCATTTGAATGGAGCTTTTTTCACTCCAGCAATTTTGCTTCCACCCGCCCATGATACCAGAGTCATTAGTTTCCGTGTAAACATGAAGTCGGTCAATGTGTAGCACACGTTAATAGGATCCAATTTTACTTGAGGGCCACACACTCGTTCTAGTTGGAGAAACTGAAACAAAAAGGAAAATTTTTATTATAAGTTCACATTATCTATACGTATATACTGAATTAGTAAAATAATCTTACACTTTTGCTTTCGAACTCAAGATTTTTCAAATTATCTTCGAATCTGTTAAGTTCTTCAATGGTATCGATGAGCGTGAACTTTTCGACACACTTGCTTTTGTCAACAGGTGCAGATAATCTTAATCCACCGGCAACAACAATTTTGTTCATCCAGTTGGCAAAACAATCAAATTGTTGTTGAAATTTCACCAACCGGTCGTTAAAAAACTTTTGATTAACATTAATCGATTCTATGCTCTGTTGTATATTGTCAATAGTATTTGAATCTGTTAAAATATTGTAGATTTGAGTGGAATCGTCCAATATGGTTTCAAAGTTGTTAACTACATTTGCTGACTGCTCCTCTTCAGGTCTTGATAATGATGCGACTGGGTCTGTGCTGCTTAAGTACATCGCTTGCTCAATATGCTTGTTTTGACTGGAAGATGTAGCCTCATGCTGAAAATGAGAAGCATCCGGTTGGGGCTGTGGCTGTAATGTATTGATATTTTTGGGTGATGTTACGGCCACGTTTAAATGAAGGTGTTCTACCTTTAAAAAAGTAACACACATAAACAAACATTATATTCAGATATATTTAAAAAAGCGAATATTTAAAAAAATTATATAACATACCAGAGAATTGAAATCTGCAACAGCTGTGCGCCCAATCGCTTTTCGTTCAGCACTTCTCCGTTTTTTTGTTTGCGGTTCTTGTGAAGGCATATCATATTTATGAAATTCATCACCGCTCGTATCACTTCTATGGCTCATCAATCGGCATTCCTGGGTTGCATTATTAAAACATAATAAATTTTTTCTTTTTTACAACACACTTCATTTGAATCCAGTCGGCTTTTGGCATGCTAGTGCCATCGGATAAAAGCTTTTGAAGAGCAGCTCTGCTGTATTTAGAAGTTGTGGAAGGCCATCGTAGTACTCCATCCAATTCCCATCCACAAGGTATCACACATAAATTGACTTTGCCACCTTCTACGGTTTGGACAATTTTGAATGTCATATTATATTCCACTAAATCAAAATTCTAATTAAACAAATTGATTGAAATATACTATCATTAGAGTTGGATGAAATATTAATTTAAAAAATAGAAAAATGTAAAAATATATTAATTAGACAACAAAATCGGAGGTTATATCATTTTTTGAACACTGATATAAATTAAATATATGAAAAATATTTTATTCAGTACTTACGTTTGTTTTCACCTTTATTTTTTCATAAACTGATCCAAGTGTAGTTAATTATAAAAAATCTTTTATATTTGATACTTAATATCAAAATATTTGAGCACTCTTTGCAAACAACAAACATTAATTTTATGAAAAGTCAAAAAATATACGCGCGAAATAATGCACAATGCAAACACTTTAACTTTCTAATTAAAGGA